>LR990162.1:13590000-13955000 GCA_905147325.1 Notodonta dromedarius
GTGAGGCGGGAGGGGGGGGGGCGGTGCGCTACATAGGGTTAGCTCTCACGAATATTAGCGGGCTTCTGCAGAAAATAGCTAGCTGTGGCAATAACGAAGCGCACTTTCTCAAATCCCGGTGGGGTTGTGGAAAGCACACGATAATTTAACATCTAGTAAAGACATTACAAGATTAATAAGATATGTGAAGTTTATAAATTTTCTGCCAAACTATAATTTATAACCTGTACTTTATTTTTAGTTCCGTTGTAGTAATTTAATTAAGTGGCGAAGTTAAATTGAAAAACTAGATAAAATTGATGTGAATAGGTGTTAACATTAGCCAGCCCTATACTGAGGGCAAGAAATGTAAGCGCAACTCATTAAGAATTAATTCCCGCGATAAATCCACCGGTGGAACTCCGTCTCAAGGTCGGGGAGGGCAGCGCGCCCTCCCGCCTCGCGATAACACCTCATCTGCATATAGTGATTCCAAAAATATAGAAAGGAAAACGGGACAGACTAGAGATAGCCTGAAATGATTAACAAAGTGGTAAGACTACTTTTAAGCGAGTCAATCTTCATTACATTGGTTTGTCTTCTTAAAATAGGATTTCTGACTTTGTGCTGTTTTCGGGACATTTTTCGACTCAACTGTCCTGATTGTCTTGAATATTGCTGCTGCTTGAGTTTTCCATAACTGTTTGAACAGGAAACTAATTTCGACTAATTACAATTGCTAAATTAGGACGTGTTTTCAAGCGTCGGTCTAGTTAATTACACATATATGATTAATAATTACCACCAACCAGTGCCACTAGCTGCTACGAACTAATTTGAGACTCAGATAGGAATGTCCTGAGGTGTAATAGCATCGCAGTTACCCCGTGTACAACGGGCCGTCGCGAAGGTGCAATAAAATTCGTTAGGTTCAAGCGTTGAAGAAAATGCGTTTTTGTTTATTCAGAGTAGGTGTAAATGAATAAAATTCAATGTTAATTGGATTGATCGTGATTGTAAAGGTTTTTGAGTTCATTGGCGTGTCTATTTTGGTATCTACTTAATTTTGAGGTGTTTATTTCATTTGTTTTTTTCTTTATTATCGTTATCTTACAGTGACAAATACGTTTGGTTAACAAGCAGACAATAATAAGGTGTAATGTAAACGCGTTTAAGCCATAAGTTTTAAAACCAAGGGGATACACAACAAAACTCTGTTTAAGGTAACTGGTAGGTTGAGCGAAAATCTCAAGTGAATTAAGAACAGATTTATAGTATTTAATAGAACTATATGACTGTGTGCCTTATGTTTGTTATATGAGGTAATCCTGGGATGGTGTGGGTTGCTCAAACTATAGGTAATCCGCCCCGATTAGCACCACATAATAATGGCATACCTACCGCGGGCTCACGAACGGAGCCAGCAACTAACTATTTCCAGTTGCTCGCGGGTAGTTGCCTGAATGATGTATGACTGCCGGCGAGTTGAGGAGATAGGCACATCGATTAAATGAAATTGCGGCAACTGTGTGAAGATCGCTCTTCAATTGCACAGTGATTGTGTGGTCAGCTTGAACAAAAATGTACAAACAGTGCTATACACATGAGTGGAAACCAGAGGTTCAAATCAAAAAAGGTAAAGATCAAAGTATGTCTAGATTTAATGCAACTCTTACATATTATGTAGCTTAAACCGCTACCAATTCTAAATCAAAACCAATTATAAATCTATTTTTGGATTATTGATCGCTAAAGCTATGCCGCCTATGACATCGCCAGTGAGTGACGAAATATCCAAGCAATTGGTCGTTAATATAATTTGCGTGATGGAGTCACGCGCCGCGGCGGGACCGGTGTCAACGATAATTAGTCGCTTCATGAATAGCAAACTACTCAGCGGCGAACACTCGCGGCTGGACCAGTTATGATGCTGTTCATTATAAAATTATAGAGGTTGACGCAGGGCGACGTCGCCGAAGCTGCTGAATGAATAGTGGATTAAGAGCTAGAGTCGAATTTCGTAACTTATAAACGCACCTCAACATGCGATGTTAGAGCCAATTAGTATAGAGCTATATAAGTATAGCCTGTTGTTTTTTAACCTATACTATCAGGTAGTGGCCAACTCTGTTCTCGGAGATTTTTAGCCGCTCGAAGGCCTGACAGCCGGTACCGGCAGCTTAACGTGCTCTCCGAAGCCCGAATAGAAGCCCTCAGCTTTTAATGTCACTAACGGTGACCCATCCAGGTTTACCGCCTCGAGCGCTTCTGTTCGGGGAACGTGGTATGCGCACATAGATTTTTTTCGTGAGAAAACTCCATTGGTGCTCGTCCGCTGCTGGGATTTGAACCCACGACTTTCAGAACAAAAGCTGGGACCATTCCCGCTGGACCATCAGAACCTTAAATTCCATATTGTCTTAATCTGAATCAGGATTCGGTATATATATACAATCGTGTATACAGAGTTAATACTTAATTTGTAAAATTTAGTAATCCATTGAGTACTATTACCGTCGTTATACGAACGTAAATTAAATGATTATACAGTATTTAACAATACCGTCATTTATCTGGTAACAGTTTTTCGCATCAGGTTCACATGACTGTAGTAAAATATATTTGAAAATTTTGCCCGTCTTTTGATTCTACAGGCTAGCTACGAATTAAAATAAGGGTTAAATATTCTACAAGCAGTTACAAGCTTTATACAATTTGGCAACGACTACATGACACATATGTGGCTATTTACCAATTATAAGTGGCATTCAACACCAACTCGACTCAAAGTGAAGCATTGAAATGTGGTCTTTATATCCTAGTGTGTACAGTAATATTTTGAAAATCTAATTGAAAGTAGTATACGATCCATGGACCACGCGCCGCGCAATGCATGGAAAGATAGAGTTGTGATGGTGTTAGGGTGGGTTTAGTCGACAGCAGTGTGCGAGGGCCACTAGCACAGGTCGCAGCGGCACGACATGACAGCGGCGGCAAGTGGACGTTTATAATATCAATTATTTTGACTGCATTCTACTGAACCCACCATTACCCGTGGAGCCCGCATACGTTGTTCGAAACATTATCAAGTGCCGGACATCGCTCGTCGAATCATTATCAGTGCTTTCACTTAATTTAATTGCGTTTGTTTGTTATTAATTATTGTTTGTTTGATGCTTTGATATGTGGGTTCAAAGTTCTCGTACATCCCTAAAATTAATTTTATCCTAAAGTACTCACTTAACAACTCCCGTGGTATCGGGGTTGTCACCATCTTTCCCAGCATGGGTTCTGTTAGTTAGGGTCCATATTAGTAAAATTATGAATTCGTCATCCGTCATCCCCCGCGAAGCTTTTAAACTAATTTCCAACAAACGTAGCTAAGAACTATCTTAGATATATCGTTTTTGTTTTACGACGCTACAGACCCACAGGCAACGCTACCCTGGGTCGCGCGTACAAAACGCAAGTAGGTACATTTATTTCAGCAATTTTAATTGCGACATCCATATTCATTTTTACGGCACCTGTTTACCCTCTTTACGTTATTTTAACGTTTGTTACTGTAGTGTTTTATTATTTATTCATCGTAGCTATAAAACCGCTGTGAAAAGATCCAATTTATGTGAATTGTAAAACCGTCTGGCCTTTTGTAACTGCTGGATGTTGTTATAAATTATTGATTAGCCATATCAACCAATTTAAAGGTCTTTGTTCAAATGATTTACTTCTTTAGTTTGGAAGTATTTAAGTTTACTACGAAGCTACGTCGTTCGTTAAATGGAACCTGCGACACGATCAGCAGACCGGGCTTAACGCCAATGTACCAATCACATAAATATAATAATTGCCAGATTAACTATAATTATAGTTCCCAATGACGCCCAGACAAGTCTACGGGTCCCTTAAAGTCTGGCTCGGTGTCAGATGTCCAGGGCGGTGGTACCACATACCATCCGTTTGAATTCGTATTGTTACTAAAAGTTTTGTAATTTCTACAAATATGTATCTATGTACCTAATGCCTCGTATTCATAAATTATTGGCTGTAATTACAAAACGTTCGGTATAAAATACTAAAAGGTATACTAGGAAAATCAAACATCAAGTCTAATTAAAGAGCAAATTATTCGAGATTAAGTCTGCAGTTATGGCCGGAAGTCATGTAGCCAAACAATCTGTAGCCGGAAACTGCAAACAATGTCATCACGGCGCGAGCGGTGGGTGTTGGGGGGGGGGGTGTATGATACATGACACCCCATCACTCGCGATATTACGCATAACTGCTAATATTCATGATTTGTAGGTGGAGGGTGCCAAGACACAGGTCTGGGAATGCTTTAATTTATGCCGAGGGTACACTGTGAGCTTAGTGGAACTAAGTTCAATGCGGTGGCTAAGACCCCGAGATTGACCATAATCCAAACAATTAAACGGTTTTGAAATATATATGTTTTATTAGGATTAGGATATCTGAGCCTCATTACTTGATCCCATATAATTTAAATAGTTTACAACGTATAGGCAGAAAATAAAGTAGACGTGATAGACGGAATTTATTGAGTTCCATTGTTTATTACGGTTCCG
Source organism: Notodonta dromedarius (assembly GCA_905147325.1). NCBI lineage: Eukaryota > Metazoa > Arthropoda > Insecta > Lepidoptera > Notodontidae > Notodonta > Notodonta dromedarius. Next base: position 13,594,566 of record LR990162.1, read on the forward strand.
ATTAGTTTCATTACAATCAAATATATTTTCTCTAATTTGTCTTCAATTTAACTTTATAATTCATGCCCCGTTTGTTTTCAAAATTAATTTACTTTTTACAATCATTCTGTACTTACGAACAAACGACAGAACGAATTGAGACTTTAAACATTCGCAGCACAGCGCTCCCGACTTCTGTTTAATTACTTTTCGATTTTAATCGATGATTGATTACGATTGCGACTCGATATCGAATCGAAAACTCGATACCTAGCTTTTGTTAGGGTTGCCACAATGGGGTAAACGAGAGACCTGTCAATGGTGACAATTGCGGACAGTGAGAGGTTTGTGGGGCTTTATTGTTAGCAAAACAAAGGGATCTGACTTAAACTTCGAATATCTGGATTCTATTCAATGTAAGTATATGCTTCCAAGTAAACATTATAATCCAAGCTTATTATTTTCTACTGCTAAATGCTTCTGGCAAATGCATATATATCTGATATGTAGGGACAACAACAAAAAATCTGCTAGCGAATCGACTAGGAAATTTTAAAAACTCATCCGCGACAGCCCTCTTGAACTCTTCAAAAACTTATTAGACGTCCAAAAATTAAATGAAAAAGATTTTTCGAACGAAATCGATTTAAATTCGTGAACAATCCCAATTAGTGGACGCTGCGATGACTGACCGCCCGCGCCGAGGGCCGTGCCAAGTCGACATTGCTTTGATCTTTAATAATATAGTCACATGATGACGTTATTGAGCCCTGATCCGTTATTTCTGATGAGAGATGAACAGGCAACTATTGTGTGTTAGCACTTATTGCATCGTCATCTATCATTTTCAGCTAGGTACTAGACTTACTAAGTTTTATTTATTTGCGTAGAGTATAATTATTTGGTTATTACGTCTTCTCCTAAAAAATATTTACGATCTTGAAATGGATTAATGTGTTGAATTATAACGTTTTCAAATTAGTGAGAACTTGCATCAATTAGCTGTGTATAGAATACAGTTAAACCCAGTCTTATAATACACATTCCTAGAATAACATTAAACTAATTGTCCGTGATTGCCTTTGAAATAGAGCTCAGAATTTTAGACAAGTTACTTTCGTGTAATGTCAAAGCAATTTCTATGATAAGAAGGTCCTTCGGTTTAACACTTAAATTGGACATTATATGAAACTACAAGCAAACCTAGCACCTACATCATTTCGCGCTAATTGAGGATCACACGAAATTAGACTGAGCGCGTTGGATTACAAATAGTTTTAGAATTCTATGATTTAAATTAATATACTTAACTTTATGTCACCTATGACGTGCATATTTATGTATACTAGTTTTCGACCATGGTCGAAATTCGACCATAATTCTAAACGCTTCAATTTTAAACGTTATTAAGGTTCTATTGTCAAATACTATTTGATACTGGCACGCAGAATGCACTATGGAAGTCCCGCCCTCCAAAATAAAGAAAAAAAACTGTCACCGTTTGTCAGTCAGACTGTCAGTGAGTTACCGAGTGGTAGTTACAAATGTGTGTGTGTCAAATGCGTGGTAGTGTGTGTATGTTAGATACACGGTGGATGTAAACATAGCACCTATGTAGCTCTTTTCACCATAAGTAATAAGATAATTTGAAACAATGAGCTTGAATAGTTTTTATTTTAATTACTAGTCCCTAGTGCCACACTGTTTTTCTCTCTTTACTTAATTATAATAGCGTCATCAGCGGCGTCAAACTATTATGGATAAAGCAATCAATTAATCGAATTTGTCTTTCAGTCTCCTTAACTACTTTGTGAATCATATCTGTACATCTACCTAGTAAATAATTCAAGATGCTATGAATATTCTTTTCAGCAGTTTATTTCATGAATAAACCCAGTGCGCAGAGGGCGATCTCGTAATGGGGTCTCGGCGAGCGTGACACTGTGCAATTTTAATCGCTCGGATTTGAACGCAGGCCCTCACGAAGCCTTCGAGACACGACACACTAGTTTTATTTATTTTTTTACCTGAACCTTTCGGCTAGACTTGTTATCTTTGTGCATTTAAAACAAAGGTTGATTTTTATAATGCAGGTGCTCGTATTTAAGTATAAAATGGATTAAAAAAAAATATTTTTTCAGTGGACAACGGCTTCTAGCTACAAAATTGTGATGCTTCTAGCTTGAAAGTGAAAAATTATTCAAATAAGTAATATTAACATCAGTGGCAATAATAAAGCAATCAGAGGCATGCAGAATAAGTACAATCTGCACTAAATGATGGGCGAGTGTCAGCATGAGTTGTGATCTCCCATCTCATGAGCTCCAAGAATGTGGTCATTTTTGGAGCTCATGAGATCACACTGTTGTCCATGCCAACCCTACATGTTATACACTTTTAATGGTTTAAAAGTGGATAAAATGTAGGGTTGTACTTCTAAAATTATAGATCACGTTCCTTTAATCGAAAATTGTAAACCCGAGTAGATGTCACAGATAGCGCCATTTATGTAGAGCACTATAGTTTCTGGGAATATTCAATGTTAGAGACTACCTATAAAGGTTATTGTATTACCAATAACGGTATTATATTTTTTGTTCGTATCTTTTAGAGCTTGAATATGATCGGAGTTCTTTGATGTCTGTAAATAGTTACACACATTATGTATTTTATTAAATTAAATTATAATGTTTTATATCGACTGTGGATATATGTCTTTTGGTACCTTTTGATAATTTAAAGGTTGTGTTTATTAATTAAAAGTTGATATCAAGTTATTATTTTTAAAACTCTGATCGATTTTATGACTCGCTTTCATATAAAATATACTTATTCCAGTGAAATCATGAAAGCTGTTACCTATGAAATAATATATAATTGAAGATGTTTAGTTTTTTAGGATTTCACGACAAAATTGAATTTGAACCTAAAAAATATGCCTACTTATATCATTGAAACTTTTACTGAATTGGATGGCGGCGCAAATGCTCGCTTCCACGTAAGCACTTAGCATATTTATTCAGCTTATATTTTTATACCAGGCCTCAATACTTCCCAAGGCTTTTATATAAAAAGTTTTGGAAGCCTTTTTAGTCTCATTTGTTAATCCGCTAAAATATCAGCGAGTTAATGCTTGAAGTTTTCAGTATTTAGGGTATATAGGGCCAATAATTTATCAGTTTTATTAATTTTGTTTCTCGTTGTTGTTTGCCAAGGGCATAAACAAGGGGACTCGGTATAAAAGAGCGTAGGAACCATCAGAAAGTTGTACAAAATTATGTTCCTTTTAAGATCATGAGCCATAACCCGTCATTTATACGGTTAGTTCGACACCAATAATTCCCATACATTTAATATCCGGGTGCCAAATAATCTGGCAAAAATGTACAGAAAGAAGGTGACTTCATCGTGTGAATGGCCGCGACCTGTTTTAATTATTATACTGGATAGATTTATAGGTTACATAGTGGATTGAAGCACCAACACAAAAAATTCAACATCCAGAATAAGTAAACCAGAAGCCACTTCTGAAGCGGCATACTCTTTTCTTCAAACGACGTCAATTCCTAACATAAAGTTCCGATTTTAAGCACACTGGAGGAAAGGAGAATTTTCAGTCGTTATTATTAATTCAATAGCTTGAAACTTGAAACTACATTGAAATATTACCTCTAAGACTGTGCTAAGGTTAGGCTTTGGCCCCTCACCGGAAATTGGTTCCAAGGAAGGTGCACGCACTTTACAATTATTGTGTAATTTGTTTGCGGATGAGGTATTAGACAAAGGCATCTATATTAATTTACAATTAGGTACCTAATACATGAATTCAACGTCTGAATAATCAAAGACATAATTACGATCTTTCTATATAAGTAAGTGAAATTCTATCAGCATCTAAATTTTTACAGGCATTATCTAACGCCCAGCCGAAATGTAAAAAGTGCAAAACTTCCCTCGGATCAATTGTTCTTTCTAGAATATATCATGACTCGAAAGGAATCACTTGCCTAAAATAATCTCAAAACCAGCAGACTAACCCGCTCTCAGGTAGGTACTAATATTCATTGATTAATTTCAAAGTGTACTTCAAACATAATTTTTAATTTATTACTCGGCGGATTCAGCGAAACTCGCGCGCCCGAAAGGGATTTTCAGCATCCGGGGCGGGGGAGCGGGGAGAGGAGCAAGAGGGGTGAGGGGCACGCTCACAGCGCCGGCTCCGGCAGTGAGCGAGCGACGACCGCGCCAGCAGCGCGTGTGTGCGAGGACCCTTACCCCCGCGGTACCCTCATATACGTTTACCTCACTGTACGTATGTCTCGTGATTGTGATAACTATTAAATATGCATAGTATGTGTATGTGCCTGTGAGAATTGCCATGTGTGCCCTGTGGTCAGGTCCCGCTGGCGCTGTGGATGGTACATGTGTACCTGATAAGTAAACTGGTAACTGGTATTACGTGAGGCTCTCGTGTAGAATATGTTAGTAAATAACCAACGGATTTATGATGGGTTCGCGTGATTTAGAAACCAATTAACGTCGTAAATAAATATATTTCAGCGTTTGTTAGGGCTGTCGGACGTTGGAATGTACGCGGACGGAGTTTGTGTAGGTAGTTAGGAATATGCGTACAGGTTTGGGGGTGGCAAAAAGAGATTCGGAGGAAATTCTAAAACATGAAAATTGTGTGTTGGGAACAAAATATTAAAATTTAATACAGTATAAATCTACTATGCTCTCGACGTAAATAATATAGATATAAGGATGCGATTATAAAGGATAGAGCAGCTTGCCGCTAACGAGGGGAGGCTTTTACACCCAGCAGTGGGCCACCTCAAGCAGTGAATGATAATGAAATCTAGTAGTATCCGTTGCTCAGTAGATTATAACTGGTAGCTATTGTGACCAGTTCTCTTAGGTACGAACAATTAAATGTTTCTGTAGTTCAAACTTGATGAACTTTAACTAAACGAGTGGGATGAAGTTAAATTTACACACTTGTAAAGCTTACCACCATGTAGCTGTTTTAAAATCAATATTCAACTAGCTCCCAGCTGAAAATCAACGCTGGACAAGGTTTTGTTTCCGTCCAACTAAAACCCTTCCTGCTCATTAACATTGTATATTCTTTCTGAAAAATACATTTCCTATTTCTTAAACGTATTTGACTACTTACGTTATCTATGTTAACAATGTAGGTAGGTAGCTTACTTTCCTTGGAGTTGATGGATCAAGAATTGTGCCAAGCTATTTCTCTTTGCTAATTTAACTTTCTTTTATTAGTAATCGGTTTACGCACTTTAGTACGTCTAAACACCGTAGCAACCCTACCTGAGAAAATACGATTATTATATTTATACGAAGAATTAGTATCGTTGAGAGTGGAGACCGCCGGTGCGTGGCACGGCGCCGGTCGGTTCCACCGCTGGCGCGGCTACCGCCCGATATACTTAATCGTTCCCCATGACTGATGGGTTCATGGGACATCGATCGTAAATTTCTTTTGTGACTATTGGTTTGTGTCGCCTGTCCAACTGGGTAATAAGTGTAATTTAAGTAGTATTGGTTTGACTTTGCGTAGGACATTGGTATATAGTGTTATTGTTATCTTTACATAGATAACAAAAGGCTGTCGTTATATCATCAGTGTTTGAAAAGCGTTGAGAGGTGAAGGCTGTGGGAAATGGTATAGCACAATATTTTACATTAGGGTATTAATAGTTTGTCCACATTGGATGAGTAAGATGCAATAGTTAACACCGCAATTCTAGTGTCTTTTGCTTGTTCTTTGGTCGTCAATGCCTCATGTCTTGTCCATAGAACGTCGTTAAAAAATAGTAGGTAACTATTAAAAAATATTTATTTATAAGGTATCATTCTTAAATCCAATTTTGCATGACTGTGTGATGATTAAATAAATAATTGCTAAGTGTGTAACTTATACTTCTATTTTTACCGACGGCAGCTACATTTGTAGGGTATCTAGTAAGGTCCCTTTGAAAATCCTTGAATAAGTTATGTAGTGTTTGAAGGATTTTTAGAACTGTATAAGTCTCAGTTTTCAGTCGAACCTGGTTTTCTATATGGCTGATTATATTTATTTACATGATAGATACGCCTGTCATTGAACCGAAAAACGTTAAAATTGTAATCTCTTTCTCAACCAGATTTGTGGCAGATATTATAATTCGGTAGGAAGTATTCAATCGGATAAACGCGGTATTCAAAATATGATATTTTCTTTTAACATTAACCCCTCCACTTGGGTATTATAACAGAAATTAGTAAAGATACCTTACAAGGTCTTCCTCGTTCCCGCAACGAATCAGTGTTCAATTTCAGGGAAGCTCTATAATGTACAATAACTTTGTAACGCCCGGCTATGTTTGGATATCTTGTCTATTCAACACAGATATTTCTTATTGAATACAAAAATTCAGATCATCCCATGAATTGTTTGTATTTATAGTCGTGTCAGAGGCGATTATCGGTATTAAATATGTACTTAATTAACATACGTAAATTGATACCAATTATATAATTGGCATCAATTTACATACGCGTTGATTAACTAGTTAAATTACTATTTGCCTTGCATTATTTAGGGGAGTTTAATTAATTGTGTTTCGAATTTAGTTCAGATGTTTGTTCCAAATGCTTTTTGATGAGTGTCTAAATTGTTTTGTGTATAAAATGATTATAAATTTTGTTTATTTTGGCAATATAATTATTTTCGTGTGTTTGTTCCAAACAAAAACTAATCAGTACATAAAGGCCAGTCTGCTGCGGAGAAGAGGCTATCACCTCGCTGTACAAACAGTGCTAAGGGGTTTACTGTCGGCTATAGTTCATGAGATAGAAGATAATGTTTCACCAATCACAGCGGCCCTTTTGAAGTGTGAACTTTACGAAGATTTAACACTCTGCTCTCTGAGTAGGCACACTCACAGATCACACTCAAGTGGCAATCAATAAACGAAGATACGGAAACAATATCCCTGTGATTATCTTAGTATCCGTGTAGATAGATAATCTAATCTAATGTACTTATGTACATAATATTTTTTAAAATTAATATATCTAGCTTTCTATCTTGATTCTAATCTGTAATAGTTACCTATATTTATTTTTGGTATACCTATAGCTATATAAGCGTACAAACGTGACTTTCATAAGCGATTAGATTGTTACCAATTTATTAGCACTAGAATATTTTTGAAAAAACATTTATTTATTGCTAGCTGTGCCCCCCGACTTCGTCCGCGTAGTATTTAACGTAACACGAATTTCGGGATTATCGGGATAAAAAGTATCCTATATGTTAACATATAACCCGGTTCCCCCGGGTTCCCGGTTATAAACTATCTGTGTTCCAAATTTCATCCAAATCCGTTCAGTAGTTTTTGCGTGAAGGAGTAACAAACATACATACTCGTACATCCACACTCACAAACTTTCACATCCTACTATAATATTATAAATGCGAAAGTTTGTGAGTGTGGATGTATGTATGTATGTATGTATGTTTGTTACTCCTTCACGCAAAAACTACTGAACGGATTTGGATGAAATTTGGAACACAGATAGATTATAACCGGGATTAACATATAGGATACTTTTTAACCCGATAATCCCGAAATTTTTGCTAAGTTAAAATACTACGCGGATGAAGTCGCGGGGCACAGCTAGTTTATAATATTAGTAGGATCTACAAATGCGTAGATTGAGAAGAAACGATATTATTTTGTAGCTTCGTAGTATTCGTAGCATGAAGGGTCTACGTCATCAGCACTACGACCCGTAGCCGCGGCGTAGATACTTCGTAGCTATGTACGTAGCGCGTAACTTTTACCAAAATGCCTAGAATTTAATTACAACAAACATTTTCTTTACAATGCTTAAACCGTTTATTTCCATAATAATTCAGTAACTGAAGCGTAACAAGCTTGTTCTTTGAAATAACATTTCAACTTTTAAATTGGCCATTTATAGCGCAATGGGATAAAAATTCCGTGTTAAATGTAATATACGCAACTGGGCTTATGAGAATAATAGCTAGTTCATGGCGCACTCCCGATCAGTTTTCTGATAGCCGATAATAAAAATGTATACATACTAAAAAAACTATATTTCATAGTTAGTCAATTTCTAATTAACAAAGTAGATAGTGAAATTATAATATTTAATTATTCTAACCATCTTGATTCAGATCCGCGACACATTCTCAGCCCTTCTCTCGACATCTAGCCGTGGCTCTCGGCACGCTGGGCCCGACGAGCGTTGCGGAGGCGATAAATCCTCTCGCGGCACTTTTTCTGCTCTCCCGCGCCCCCCGTGCACTCCTCTACCCCTTCCCGTGCCCGCGACACTTGTTTGTCGCCGGCTCACGTTTTTGATTTAACTTTTTGTAAAGGCTCCCGTAGCCTCTGTAGCCTATAGCCAACTTATTGCGTCGATAATCCTTCGTATAAATCTGTTTCGGTGTCGCGTTTCCGGTTATATTTGTCTTATTGAGTTTCCTTTTTTGGCTTGGGAAAGGCCTTCTGCCTTTTTTGTATCATGTAGGTATTTTATCTGAAATAACGCTTTACGTGAATAATAAATACTTAGTGCTGCGCTATTATATAAAATACATGGGTTGGTTTATTCAAACATAATGATTCGGGCGTATTTAAATTTAATGATAACGAAGTGCTTCAATACTTTGTGTACAAAACAATTGATTGCTGTGTCAGAGTTAAACTGTTCAGGAATATAAAAAAACAAACACAACAGCTGCGAACGATATAATGAAACATGAACCTCGCGAAAAGAATACAAAACATCACGCTCATTTTCTATTCTCGTTGAAATCAAATACGCACTGTATAGGCTGAGTTCATCGTTCGACGGGTGACTCGGCGACCTCAAATGCAAATGCCACTCAATGAATAAACATCGCATTTTCCCCACATTAATACTACATAAAGATGGTAATACTCGATCGTATTCGAACCAGACGGTGAACGAAATAAGGAAATAAGTCAAGTGACTTCGGCACGGCCGGCTCCGGCGGGTTGATTAAAAAATATCCGGACTACAAGCCCGGATCCGTATTATTTTGCATAAAAACTCCTCAAATAAAATACGACCGGCCCGCATTCATTGAATATTCAGCATCGCTATGCCGGATTAAAATAATATTTTATGAACGCGACAGGAAATTAAATCTTTTTCTATTGTTTTGCCACCTAAACGTTAGACAATGGCCGAGCCGAGATTAGAATCGTAAGCGACGTATTCAGTGACTGGATATTTCGTGAAAAAGGTTGCGTTACTTTCGAATTTCAAGTCTGAGAGATTTGTATCTGTCGGAGATAATAAAAAGAAATTCGACTCTTATTAGAAAGTTTTCCATTCAATTTACGGAGCTACATTTGATTAAATTTTAGTACCCACCTACAGTCTAGATAAAGCTGTTAAACCATCCTTCGCTGCAAATATCAACTAGATTTTTATGGTACCGACTGCTGATCTTTTATTATAGATGGTAATGTTAGTTTCAAGGTTCCAAGTTTCATCAGCTTATGAAACTAGGTATCTGATTTCAATCACACGTAGTTCCTTTAGTAAGTGGATGCTATAGGCTAATGAGAGAGTATTGATAGCGTTCAACGTGTGTACGATGTTAGTTTAGCCGGTAAGGGTTCAATCGGCCGTGTACTGCGAGCGGGCTCGGGCCGGTCGATACTCCGGCGAGTCCGGTGCGCCCGGCCGGGCGTGTGGAGCGCTGTGAGATTAGCGATTATTGATATCCGGATGAAATGTAAAGCAGCTTGTTAAATCCGCATAAATAAATATATTGTTTGCATCTTTTGTACTGAGTAATTACTGGTAGGTAGGGATTTAACTTTATATATTATTATTACATTTATGTAAACTTTTACGTCTTTCCGTTACATAATAAGTACCTAAGTAATATTTCGATGAGTACTAAATGGTAATCGAGAACGTCCGCTGTTTCCGTAGCCGCGCGGTCATTAGCCCATCACTAATATTCGCAAACAGGTCACGGGTGCCGCGCGAGGGACGAGTTCCCTGTTTCACGGGATTAGGCGCACAGCTCTACGTGTCCTCACGCAATGCCTCTTAGCTGATGAAAGCTACACATTATGAGGTTTTAAACTTACGTAAAAAATTAGATCAGAATGGTTACATTAAAATATCATTTATATGATAATGAAGGAGTTTAGAATCATGAGAAAGATACCACAATTTAGCAAATCTTTTGAAAGGAATAGTAGGTACTCATTATACGAGTATTTATAAATGTACGATTTTTATATCTAAAGTATATCGTCCCTGTACCTAAGTATGCATACACATTTCATTCAAACATACATATTCATTTCAGAAATAACATTTGTTACCTCTATTTTATTAACATTCTCACTGTAAACCTCTGATTGTTCAATCATAATTTAACTTTCGAAGTTACTTTTCTGTACCACTTAGAAGTGAAGCGCTAATACGTTGCAATTTATTTTTTGCACAAATTCAATTTAAAACTTAAATGCGTCGAAACGGTTTGAATTTCAAAATGTTTGTTACTTTTGAAAGCATTGGGGCTAACTTCTCAGTCGAGAAGCGCGACTTTTTGTTACATTCTAGCTGTTCGATGGCTATTTCCAATTTGGTTTCTATTTTTTCATTGATCTGTATATTTTTTTACTTTTTATTGATATCCTTTTATTTTTGAAAGAATCGTATATTTAAAGATAAAAGTACAATCGGCATTTCAACTTTAAAAAAAAATGTTAACATGAATTTGAGCAACTGGTGACAGGGGAATGTAACTTGTGTAAGTTCAATATTATTACATATTTTCATAGGCTTATTTTAATTAAGTCGTAATTTAGCTTGCAGCGAATCAAAATATTAGCGTACGAACTCAATTTCTATTGAATGAGATACGAGGGTGTTTTGAAGAAGGATCTGTAGGTAGGCTTACCAAGACTAGACTATCTATTGGAATGAAGATAGACCTTCGATGAATAAAACAAAAGGAATCGCTTTAAGAAGGCGTAGCTCGGAAATTTAGTTCCTTTGGGCAATACTTGATGCCAGTGACATCTTCAGTGGCATCTAGTGTTATCCTTTTGGAGACGAATACTAAACTCCACTGTTTATAAAACTAAAACTGATAAAACGTTATTAGATCAAGTGGAATTACAAATAGCGCTAAGTAAGCGCATAATGTTCTTTGAAACATAGAAAACATATAGAAATGTACCAGTTTTCAGGCGACAGTTAATCAGTAAAGAAACTTGACTGTTATTTGAAGTAGCGTGGCATGTGTGATCGCTAAAACATTTCAAAATATACGCGAGGTTTCCCGTAAACAAGAGCTACGTACGCTACGTTTGGGTTATTTATGTAGCAACGAGCTAACACACCTACTTTGATATAGCCGACCGTATAACTGAAGCCTAGATTAAATTAATAGGCGATGAGTCGTCATAGTTAAAGCGTTACTACATGAAACCTGTTTCGATGTAGAGTAGTGACTCTTTTATTCACTATCTACTAATAATTGTGATATCTGTCCAAAGATAAAGAAATATTCAAAGAAATCTGCAGTATCAACGAACCATAGATGTCTCTGTCTCCATCCTTTACAAGGAGCTTAGCCGCACAAACATCCGGTTAGCAATAACTCAGATTTATGTAACGCATATAAATGATTGATCGGCGACGGTGGCGGCCGCGGCGGCCGCGACGGCCGCGCTCATCGAGCGGGCTGCGAATAAATCGCAGTTGATTTCTCATGGCGGCACCCTCATTCCTGATCCTGAAACCGGGTATGCGGTGATCTATTACCAAATTAGATGATTCCATCCAGTCCAGCGGCTTCAGTTTGATGTTTCAGCTGTATTTTGTTGGAGAAAATTATGATATCATAAATGACTTTTTTTGTAAAATAAAAATGGTTTTGAAGTTTGCAAAATTGTGACGTGCAGTTATATCTGCCTGATAAAGAAAAGGCCACATTTGTTTTAAAGAAATATTATATTTTCTACAGTGATGACATAAGAAGGGATACATGTTCCATTTAATTGTTAATAAAAAACATTAACGATGTCTCACTAACAATGTCTCTCTATTTTACCAACATATAGACAGAGTTTAACTATAAAACCATTTAAAAACGATCACTAATATATCACAAGACCGCACGACGGTACAGAAATAACGGGCCGTGATTAATATAACTGTAACGAGTAGGTAAAACGGGACGAAATAACTATAATTAATAACGACTGTTGTTAACTCGCGCACTGATGGTTGGCTAACAATGGGATTAAGTTATAGAACAGATTTTTAATTAAAAATAATGAAGATAGTTTATGCGCGTGTTGGTTATCAAGCATTGACGTTGGAAAATGCAGTGTATTTATGTTTTATGCATATTTACGGGATATCACAAACCAGTTCATGTATTTAAATGCTGTAAAATCCTTTATAATCATCGCAAGAGAATCTTACTGTTAGAAAATTTGTTTATCCTATTAGTTGTATTTTGAGAGAGATACAGTGATGGGTGGTAGCTGAGAAGATAAATTAGTTCTTGGCTCTCCATATGGTACATATCTGAAGTATTGTATTTTTTACATCTTACTGGGCTTGGTTTGTTATCTTCAGTGACGAATCCTAACGTCCTCATGAGTGGGATCCAGCTGCGAGTTAATATAGGACTCCTCAATAAAGTGTCACTTATTGTCGAGCTCAAAGAGTCATAGCCCTAAGTTCTGTAAATAACATCGCATCGTTTAAGTGCGCGTCCCGTTCCGCGCCATCACCTCGTTTGCGGCGCGGGCGCACATCTTAATTACTTTATAAATAACATTTGGTACAATTTAAAGCAGTACAAGCAAAGAAGATATTTAAATATGGAATACGCACATAACTTAAATACCGGTATATCATTCTTACAGTATATTACTATAAAGTTGAATATCAAGATATTAGATTATATAGATTTAACTAGCTGAGCCTGCGACTTCGTCCGCGTGGAATTTTGATGCTTTCTTAGGGGATGTCTACGTCATTGTAGCTTTATGCATGCAAAGTCTCAGCCCGATCGGTTTAAAATTGACAAAGTTTCATACAAACTTTCATCCCCTATTTTATCCCCTTGGGGGTGGAATTAATCAAAATACTTTCTTAGGGGATGTCTACGTCATAGTAGCTTTATGCATGCAAAGTCTCAGCCCGCTCGGTTTAAAATTGACAAAGTTTCATACAAACTTCTATCCCCTATTTTATCCCCTTGGGGGTGGAATTAATCAAAATCCTTTCTTAGCGGATGCCTACGTTATAACATCTACCTGCATGCCACATTTCAGCCCGATCCGTCCAGTGGCTTGGGCTGTGCGTTGATAGATCACTATGTCAGGCAGTCAGTCAGTCACCTTTGAGTTATATATATATATAGATAGATGTAGGTACATTTTTAAAACGAAAAGTAGATTTTAGTCATATGTAATGTGACCATCTCGCCTTAAGATAAGTACACTGAGAAAAAAGCGACAACAAATGATATTTGTTTATTTAACTTTTATATTTTTACCAAATAATTTATGAATAGAGGCATTCCATAAATCATTTGCCTGTCATATTGTTAATTTTATTAGCGACATATTATTTCCTCCTGGGTTCAAATATTTTACGAACAGTGTTATATTTCAAGTTTATTATAAATAAAACCACATTTTAATCACCCAAAAACGTTACAATAAACATTGTAAATCTGAATGTTCCCAAATCTCGACGCGAAACAAAAGCTCACCGCGACTGAAGCAATACAAAGATACTTAATTACACTGTGGGGGCTCGCGAAAAGCACCCTTATTAAGTAAGCAATAGGGTCAAGAGGCGGCTGCGGCGCTTAATGAGGACAATCAAAGCGGCATAGCGCTTCACTGCATTCTGTTATTACTCCCCATACATTGTGTTCGAGCGGATATTCGCTGGTTGTTACGCTTATAATTGGATATGAAGTTTTTAATGTTGGCAATATTATGTTCTTACTAGCTGAGCCCGCGACTTCGTCCGCGTGGAATTTATCTTAACAAAAAAGCCCGCTCCCGCGTTCTGAGCCCGCGCGACAGGACCCATTTTTAAATTTTTGTTTTTTATAAAATAAATGTAGCCTAAGTTACTGCTTATAACAACAGCTATCTACCAGTGAAAGTCCCGTCAAAATCGGTCCAGCCGTTTCGGAGATACTCTTTGATTTCAAGTTTTTTTTTATTTTTTTACGCGGAACCCTAAATGTTTTTCTAAAATTAAAGTAGCCTAAGTTACTTCTTAAAACATCAGCTATCTGCCAGTGAAAGTCCCGTCAAAATCGGTCCAGCCGTTTCGGAGATTACCCGGAACAAACACACAGACAGACAGACAGACAATTTTTTTTTAAATCGCGTTTTTGTTATAGGTGTCGTATATACTTTCATATGCATTTAGTGAAAAGGTGTTATTTTGATATTACAAATAGACACTCCAATTTTATTTATTTGTATAGATTGGAATTCGGGAGGCATGTCGACATCAGTACTGAATACTACCACTCAACATGTCTTCTCCTTCTGTGCTTCTACAATGAGGGAACAATAGGCTACTACTAGCAGTTCTTTTGCTACACGGTTGACAAACCGTCTTTGATCTTGATTTTTGTCAAAATATTATTCCAATACCAAAAGCAATGCTTGCATGTTGTCGACCTGAAGCGGAGTAGGACAGGGTCCCCCCTGGCCCTGGGTTGGGCTTCCGTCTCTCTCAGTCATCGTACGAAACGCATCAATAATAACTACTTAACGGCAGCCCTCTGTGAGAGAGAGTTACTTTATCGCTCGCATTGTATTGAATAGGAATATATGAATAGGATGTAATAAATACTATATTCATTATAATGTATCATTAAGTTCTCAGTTTTATTGGTTGCCTGATTTTCTTACACCCAACTTCTACGACCGAATTTCCCTAACTCCGTGGCGGTATAATCGCTACAAACTCTTACACCGGGAAGCTGAGGTACGAGTTTATAGTTGCTTCAAGTATCTGACAACAATAAAATATCTCAACAATGTCAGAACACAATCATACTCTCGCCGACACCGCTGACATTAAAAACTTGCGCAGTGTATTACAACGCGAGGGTATTTGTGAACCCGCTTTTACGATGCCACTCGAACACAAACATTTTTTTTTATTTTTAAACGAATTACCGTGAGGGAATGATAATGTTATTTGTTTGATATGTGAAGTTATTATTGTTATGGTCCCTTTGATATTCTTGTTGCAATGTTCTACTAACGAAATTATCGGTTTTACTCGATATAGCCGACTCTTTTGTTTATATATTTTTGACTGATCCGTATTTGACATCTGGATACCTACAGAAATAATTACAGAAATGATCGCTGCTAGGCTAACCGTGTGAATGACCGCTAAGAGCCAAATCCTTAGACCAAAAAAAAGTTATAGCACAATGTACATATTAATAATTACAATATCTGACCGGAATCAAATATGTATGGTAGATCCGAACGGTTCCTCTTCGATTGGATATGGTATCGGTTTGCGTGGATTGGATCGGAAAAAACCTCGTCTGTTGACTTCATGCGTATATGACAACGCATGCCGGATATCTCAAACATAACATCGTCGTCATCATAATAAACAATGATATACCCACCTGATGAGGGCGTCTAAAAAGCTTTAGAATCACTGGCATTGACTATACAGGTCTGGCGCCCTCATGTAGTATTCATTGGAGCAGCCCCGGTAAGAACAAAGTGGGTGCACCGTGGCAATTTATTATCGAAGCTCGGAGTTTTACCCTTTCGCTCGCGAAAAAATGCATCAGAAGAGACAGAGTGATCGATTAGCACTGCCGGAGTGGGCTTTCAGACTTCATACAGTTCAGAAACAGTGGTTTTCTAGAAGCAGGAGATATTTGAATCATAACTGAGGTTCTATATCTCCTCCAAAATATAACTTAACCAGTATATAAATTTATTTTTATCTCCTTAATAGAGAGTAGTCGATAAATCCCATACCCTTTCTCTACAATTGAGCGCTTCCGTTCGTGCTTCGGAGGGCATGTTAAGCTGTCCGTCCCGGCTATTACAGTTGTTGCCATGTCGAAGGCCTTTGGACGGCCTGTAAACCTCAACGACGCAGTTGGCCTAGCCCATACGATAATAAAGAAGATTCTCTTTTTTATTAAATTTGTTGCGGGTTCCAAGAAAATTCAGCATTTTCCCGAGACTTCGTCGAGAATCAAACTTTCGCGTCTTCGTTGGAAACCACTGTTGATCTTGGCTTACTGGAGTAACAATGTAGCGAGTTTGTGGCGGGCTCCTCGCCCAGCTTAATAACGGCGTCTCCAACAACTAAGTGTATCCACTGATACATGGTACCTATATAGAATCTGAGGGTCCGTACCCGCCCACACTGGTGATGAGTCTGTCCACTTTATTGAAGCACACAAGTTTGGCGCATTAGTTGTGTCACGCGATATTCATTTATGTTGTCCAATAAGTAGCTCAAGAACTGCCACAGAAGCTAGAACTAGTGTTTTCTTATCTGAATACGTGTCACTAATAATTTATTTATAATTCTAATACTTACTTTATAATTCCACCCTCTTAAGGCTAAAGCGCCCATCTAGCCCGCGAACTTCAAATTTTTTGAGGTTTTTTAGTTTTTTTTCAAAATCTGACAATAATTAAAGGCACATTTTGTAATTCGCGAAAGAGACCGTGTGCAGTGAATTTATTAATATATCCAACTTACTCTAAAACATTTCAAGAACGACAGCTATCCAGATAATCTGGCAATTTTTGTATATTTAGTGATTTACTAGTATCATATCCACCGTGATAATATTTAGAGTAAAATAAATGTATTAATAAACGCACTGCATACTGTGTTTTTCGCAAATCACAAAATGTTGTGTTAAATGTTTTCAGATTTTGGATAAACTATAAAAATACTCGAAAATTTTGAATTTCGCGGGCTAGACAGGCGCCTTCACCTTAACGCAAGTTAGTTTAGAACAATCTGTGTTTCACATTTAAACATTGAGTTTGAATTTAACTGATAAGAAAAATGCTGTTAGTCTAGGAAAAGGTATTTATGTTCCGTTGCGTATAAGTTTCCGTAGGCTATTGTGTTATGAATGAGCACTAGAGCCTTTATATTTATCATGCCCTAGTACCTTTGCATCCTATTTATCCTCCTAGAATGCCCAGATAACCTCAAAGGCATACATTAGCCACTTGACGCGAGGACCCTAGTCTCGTCCCAAGTGGCTCCAATATTTACCTGAACCCCGAGACGCTCTCTAGCCAGAATATTGGAATTCCCGCGCGCTCTGGCATTCCATTTCTATTGGAAACACGATTTCAGACTATATTGGTAAAGACTGGAGTTTCCGGTATTCAGGTACCTACTCAATTAAAGTGTTTGGAAAAATGGTTTTGCAAGGGGAATATTCTTCACGGACCATACGTGAGGCGTGCAGGAGGACATCATAAAACCTCAAGCGTTTCCCCTTTTTTTTTAAATTATGAGATCAGAAATTAAAAACAAGTTGCTTTTAAACCCATTTTCAAACTTAACACGTCATTTAAAATACACCCTTAAGCCTGTATCCGAAGGAGTAAGCAGAAGTGTATGAATAAAGTTAAATATTTCACAATTTCATCGGTATTTCATTACTTAGGTTCCTTAGCTCTGCAAAAAATATACCTACATATCAGCTACCGTATAAATACTTACCTTAATTATCATTTCGGACTTTTGAAGCACCCTCTATAAGAAGCGAAATGAAGTGGTAGTTAGCAGCTATTTTGTGGGGTTGATATAAGCGTGAGTTTTATTCCTACAATACTGGTCGGTTGGGCTAAAAATAAATATTAACGTCATTGTAAAACAACAATTCCTACAGCGTGAATTAGCAGCAAAACGCTGGCTTTGTCACTCCGCAAACATTTTTACCCCGAATACCGTGACCCATTTTTGCATTCATGTCAAAAGGTTGCCATCCTGGCTCCGTGGAGTATCGACGTGGGTGGAATTTGAGTTCTGTAAAGGAATGCAATCATAATAAATAAAAAGTGCACTGTTCAAAATGACCAACTTTGAAATAAAACATTACTTAGCGAGTGTAACTAAATAAGCCCCTTACACAAAAATATTACTATGAGGTCGCACAGTGCGCGCAAACGCTCAGGGCATTCAGAAATTTGAAATTCTGTATAGTGTTGGTACTTTACTTAGCCAAGTTTCATTTGTGAATACGACCGTAAGTAACTTTCAATGTACTCCGGTTGCTTTTATCTTCGTTCTTAAAGGCAGCCAAATCTTGAAAATAATGTCACAGAATATGGTACTGTACCTTTTAAGAGTATCAGAAATACTGACTGAATTATCGATAAGACGTAAAATTGCCTTGCAATTATTCGCTACACACATTACATAAATACTAGGAAATTTGTGTAAAAGTTCATTTCGAGCAAATCCACAAAGGCTGCTAGCTTGAATGTACTCGTATAAAATTAGTCGGTGAAGCGCGTGAGTCGCTCCCACGGAATGAGCTCCTAAATTGCAGGAAATACCATCGCCTCTGACATTGCAATTAACATTTTAGATTTAAACTGCTCGCGAGAGATTTAACTCTTGCCATGTTTCTGGCTTGATCGTGGGATAAAAATATTTGTAGCATTATGATTCTTGAATGTTTTTCGTGTACACTACCTCTGAAGGAATTATATAAGTATCTTTCACGATACGATCCCCCTATGTCTAAAATTTTAAACAATGTATTAGGTACTTAAAACTTAAGTAGCTTCATGGAACGATCAGAATTTACAGCTTTTAATAACTTTAAATTCACAATTTGAGTTATAGCTAATTTAAAAGACATAAAGCGTACTCTCAAAGTCTATTTAAAGTCTAGACCAGACTAATCTTTATTCTGTGGACGATAGTAATGGCGGGCTATAAATACATTTTGTTAGTTCGCAGTTTAGAACATTTTATCGGTTTTTGGCTTCGTCCTCAGTTATGATGCTTAAAAGTATTGCTTTGTAATTCATATTTGCATTCGTTATAATTTTAAAGAATCTTATTTTTTAAATCACATTTCATTTTAACCCCTAGTGTCACGAGCACCTGCGTAGACGTGGGTGTATAAAACTTAAATAATGCTCTTGATGAAGTTGCCTAGGGAATAGGACACACTAAAATAGTACTTAAGAGAATGGAAAAGTCTATGATCGAATAACCAATTATTACTGTCAGTTGCTTCGAGCAATCATTGTTCCCACAGACGTTCTAGAGGAAGTCTGCTATCATTAGAGACGAATTGAGGAAATGTTTTCTTGGCCGTCGCGGTAGAACGAGTGAACATATTTTTTACGGTCTAATGTTATGTGAATAGAACCTGAGAATTATAATATTTACACCTCATTTTGAAAAGGATAAGGTACCCTTTATGAAGTAAGGTAATGTTAAAGGATTAAATCGTGTAACTGCCGTTTGACGGAACGGAATGCCCCATTACCTATTTCGGGAGTCTAGTAACGAGCTCTACACAAATATCTCTATTGTAGCCCTTGTTAAGGTGGGTTATAAATTAATCTAATACGGCTTATGTTAATTTTTTCCCAACTTTATAAACTTAAAAAGCTGACATTATTTATTAACAGCTATTTATCTATGAATCTTTTATAAAATTTAATATAAAATGGAATGTGAAAATGTGAAAGAAAACGGTAATACTTAACTATATAATTTTACATTTGTCTCTTTTACGTATTACGGAAAAAAGTGGGTCGAAAAGGGACGAATACTCCGCAAACACGTACCGCTCAAACGCGATATGCAAACTAAGCTTTAATCTGAGCAGAGCACACTAGTGTAGGTAATATTTGGCTACGCACCCCTATAAGTCGGTTTAATTAAATCGCCCAGTTAGCCGGTACAAAGGCCCGTAGGTGTAAATCCCAGTAAGTATACTGTCAATTTTGAATGTTTTATGAGTGGTTAGTACGTGTGTACACGCTTTATTATCCTATGAATACTTCATTGAAATTAAACATAATGTACATTTGGTTCAGTAATACTGTGCATACAATCTAGGTGGCTTTTTTAGACAAATTACTAGTTCATTATTGTTTAGCCATTAAGTTATTCAAAGTTTCGTGTAAAAGTTACATTACATACCTACTCAGATCAGTAAATAAACTGTATAAAAATTCTGAAAAATCAAACAGTCAAACATTTCGACCCCTGTTCGACCTACAAATTATAATCCAGGTCTATCCGCGCGGCATCGTTAGCCAAAGTTGGCTTCATTATATCGGCGCAGTTTTATCTCTGGTTTAATTTAACGGAGGCACGTACCGCCCCGCATTACATTCGTTGCTATCGTTAACGTTTTTGTTAGCGACGATCGTCCGTTGTGGAATAATTTCGCAACGAAGTCGGTATGAGCGTACCTCAAAATGCGGGCTGTGATTTGGGATTTACTTTTAATTGCGAATCTTTTCTTGTTTGAAGATGTCATCTTCCCGACTTGTATATAAATTAACGATAAATTACAAACTTTAACAATGTATGGTCGTGAAAACTAAACCCTAGCCATAATGCAACTGTAGCAAGCTGCTACTAAAATGATAGCTATAGTATAGTGTTCGAGGCTAAAAAGTAAATAATAATTATTAATCTCACTATGCCACACACACGTTGCGATTGGAGCGACCGCAGAAGCGATTTCTTAGGCATTTGTGTCATACAATTCTAAATTAGCACGTAGACAGTTCTGTTATTCTGATACACTCAAACATTTCAAAATGCACTCATTGGAAAAACGACGAAAATTAATTGATCTACTTTACCTTTTACGTAATAAATTAGACTGCCCCCAGATTCTTAGCTGTTTCAATTTTAGAATACCTAGGAAATACCCTCTTTCCCCTCTACACCTACTGTTTCCCCCATTTCGAAGAACTATGCTCGGCTCGCATTCTCCGGTAGCCAGAATAAGTAATTTTTTTAATATATATACAGTGACCACATTAATATTTTCTCCATGTCTTTGTGCCGTTTCCGTAAACATTTGTTGGATGCAATATCGAATTAAGGCTGTAGCGCCCATCTAGCCCGCGAAGTTCAAATTTTTTGAGTTCTTTTAGAATTTTTTCAAAATCTGACAATAATAAAAGACAAATTTTGTAATTCGCGAAAAAGACCGTGTGCAGTGCATTTATTAATATATCCAACTTACTCTAAAACATTTCAAGAACGACAGCTATCCAGATAATCTGGCAATTTTTGTATATTTAGTGATTTACTAGTATCATATCCACCGTGATAATATTTAGAGTAAAATAAATGTATTAATAAATGCACTGCACACGGTCTTTTACGCGAATTACAAAATTTGTCTTTTATTATTGTCAGATATTGAAAAAAATCTAAAAGAACTCAAAAAATTCGAACTTCGCGGGCTAGACAGGCGCGTTCACCTTAACTTAAGACTTTTTGTATTTTTGTAATCTGTCAAGTTACTCCTTTTTGATTGGTGGTGTTTACCTATAAGTAATTGTGCAATTAGCTAAATACTGCTTGTAAGTTATTTTATTGCTTGAATTATTGTAACAATTGGCGATAGACCTTTTTAATAAATAAAAATAAAATCACCACAGGCAGAAATACAAATTAATCGATCTACCACAATCTAGTACTTTAACAATTTAAAAAATGTTATTGCAATATCAACTCAAAGCAATAGCAATTACAATTTAATAGTGATTTATTTATCTCCGAACGTTTTTAAATTGCACGTAAATTATTGGTCTTTTGAATTTATTTCATAACGTAAACGATTCTCAATAAAATATTTAACAAATAGGTTTCAATGAGGTTGTGGGCTCAAAGCTTGATTTATCTGCATTCATAGCAACTTGTCTTATGAAAATTTAAACAGGTAGGTATTTATTAGTTGCAGTACTTTAGTAATGTTGAACATTTTGGTATAACTGTATACAAATAACGTTTGTATATAGGTAGGTACTAGTGTTATTTGAATAGTCGACACGATCGCCCATGCCATGTCAAGCCTATCAGTCTTGTGCTTCGGAAATCCTGTAATGAGTATGTTAGTCAATGGCTATAGATTTTTATAGAAAACTAGCTGACCCGACAGACGTTGTCCTGTCCAAATTTCAATAAACCATCATAAACACTTTTAAAATGATCGGTGTTACGTCCCATTATAGCTCGAAGCTTATGGCCAGTAATAACAAAAAGCTATTAAATATGGACTACGTAGAAATGTCTAAGTAATATGAACCCTGCACCGAATTGAAAGGATCAGAATCTCTCAGATCGGATATTACCCCTGGTAATATTAGAATTTGAAGTTGAACCACCAATATTCGAAGGAGTCAATGAAATATTTAATTGTAGATGTGTTGCAATAGTACATTGTTACACGAGTGGTGAAAGTGACTTATTTAGTCCCGAGACGGGGTTTGGCGCCCGAGCGTAGCGAGGGCGCTAATAGTTCGAGGGACAAAATAAGTCTTTCACCCGAGGTAAACACTGTGCTTTTCATTACGAATGCAAGGAAAGTAAAAATAAAAACAGGAATTGGCTAAAGAAATAATACAAGGAAGTATGAACATACATACAAGGAGTAACAAACATACATACATACATACATACATCCACACTCACAAACTTTCGTATCCTACTAATATTATAAATGCGAAAGTTTGTGAGTGTGGATGTATGTATGTATGTATGTATGTATGTATGTATGTATGTATGTATGTTTGTTACTCCTTCACGCAAAAACTACTGAACGGATTTGGATGATATTTGGAACACAGATAGATTATAACTGGGATTAACATATAGGATACTTTTTAACCCAATAATCCAATACTACGCGGATGAAGTCGCGGGGCACAGCTATTTTATAATATTAGTAGGATTCGTCATGTGCGACAAACTCTGTTTGACATTTTGTACTGAAACTATTTTATATTCTTTGTAGCAAGCAGAGATTTATGTAAGTTAACAATAATTTGTTTGATGAAAATTTATTTTATTGGACGTTACATAAATCGTGTTGACGAAACTCTGACAAAGTGCGTTGTTGATTCTGTTTAATAACTTTCGCTTTTGAATTACATTTTATAGTCGTTATAGAATAGAACTTTAAAATTATTTTGTAAATGAAATATTTTGCTGACTTTTTAAATTTGAAAAAGGATAAATAAAATATCATTTGAATATTCTTGTAACATTATTATAGTAGAGATTAAAGCTTAATTTATTCCATCGAACCTCCGAGAACGTAGTTAAAACGAGCACGAACTTACTCGATATTACGATGAAGGAGAGGCATAAGATTAGAGTATTCTTCGTTCGTAGACAGGTCGGATAAGTACACTGTTTTCATTTCCTTCTCATGGCTTTTAATCAGACGATAATAATAATTGTTGGGCTCGATCAGCTGAGAAGCTTTATTAGTTAAGTAATGCTCCTTTTATATACTGTATACGTTCTAACCAACGAGGAATCTGATGAATAATGATTACGAGTAACTAGGACGCTGAATCTAAAATTATTTCAAAATGTCAGCTACCAAACTCATAACAGACATACCAATAAACTCTCAGTTTTAACTGAGCCACATTATGAAGGAAGTTTTTAACCGCTATTTATTCCGTTTCCTCATAATTAAAACGGATATAAACACGACTATCGTTTAGTTAAACAGTTATAACTACTGTTTAAATGTGCGGTTTATTACGCGCGGTTAACCAGAGTAGGCCTTACTGACTGTTTGATTACGCTTCGTGCGATAAAATTAATGAAAACAGTTGCTTTAATTAATATTTTAGTGTCTTGATTATAAAAAATAGTGGACACATGCGCGCCCTGCCTGCCGTAAACGAACCAAGTTAGTGACTTCAATTATTTATGTATATTAAAATAACAAAGATGTTGAGAAATAAATTTTATTACAGAGAAAAGCTGTATATCGAACCTAACGTATCCGAAACACATTTGGATCTAATATTTAGTAATATAACTGTGCCCTTATTAGAGATGGAGAACTTGTGTAGAAAATACCATAATTATGTATGACTTACTTTTATATCGTCATTAACTAGAACGAGTAGGTAATTTCATATTTAGCCGTAACTCCGCTTAGTTTATAACACCACTTCACCTCGAGTAGGTACGTCGTTTTATGAAGCCTGCCATGACGGCTTATTAAAATATGGCGAGCCTGCGCGTGCCTCCCGGGATCCTTCTGATTGACTCCGGGATTAACTGCTAAATTGAGGTTATAAATGAAGATTTTTATTGCTCGAGACCTCAGAGTTACCCGAGTTTATGAAGCTCCCAGTTCCTGCCTATTGCGTTTGGTAATTTGAAAATTAAAATGTATTGCTGTATTAGGTTGTTGTCGTTAAAATATATTATAATCCTTATATTGCCTTCCGCAGTAATTCCATGACCGAAGTGAGATTTAAAATGATTAAGACGATAATTCTGATTTTTATACGACTTTCTACACACAAATCTCTCCCCAGATCACTAAAACTCGCGAACAATGATTGATCATTATCGGTTATAACTTTAAAAACACAAACTTTTTCCATAGTCTGTTGGCAAGTTCGACAAAGATTCATCGTCTCTCCTTGTGTACATAAAACGATTTTCTGATGCCATCCCTGCCACAAAAGACGGGGATGAAAGTTTTAAAAATCGCCGTCCGGAGTACAATATCGTTTTTGAGGCCGTAAGGGATGGGCCCAAACGAGCAGCGAATAGATTTTGCGAGTTGAATTCAATATTAGTCGATTTATAAATAAACTTTTCAATTTAATAATGTAATAATGTGGTTGGAACATAAAGTTATTGAGCGAAAGTTTGTTCAATAAACCCGGGGCATTTTGCTAAACGATATTTTAGTAATTAATTTTTGCCTGGGTGTTTACATTAGTAAGTCCTTGACAACACTGAAAGAATGAATTGACTCATTACATTTTATACGATTACATATATACTTTAGTAGACTTATCTCAAACTCAACTAGTCTCATCAGTACCACGTTCATTGGCGTCTCTAAACCGCAAAGCCACGGGATCGACTTCCCGTGTCCATTACGGGTCGGAACAAACTTCGGGTGAGCGTGCAAACATTTTTCCCTGAGTTGTGTAATATGTAGCGGATGGAAGGGATTTGATACGTATCGTATCGTAATGGCAGCGCCGTGTGAGAGCAAAGTTATGCAAGAGGAGCTGAGAGATGGTGATGGCTGGTACAATTTGGTATTTTTAATAATATTTTTAGCATCCACGTTATATATTGTTTTATTTCAATCCACGTTATAGCTACATTTTATGATCTCCTTTAGGTATACCTATTTGAAAATTCTCTACGATCAATGGCTCTACCATGAGTTTATACGGTCGCTGGAAGTCGCTACCTGTTCGCTACCTATACCTAACGTTTTTTTATGAGTTATTGTTAGGCAACGCATCAAGGCGCGTAGATAATACAGATGTACAATTTGCTGTATATTTATTCTTCGAACGCAAGCTACTAGCGACTCCTAGTAGAGCTATAGTGCCATCCAAATAAAAATACAAGACGATACAGATGATAAAATATTTAAATGTTATGGACGGACTTCCATCCTTCAAACCTACCACTACTCAGAAATTGTAAGAGCAACATCCCGCCTGCTCTAGTTTCGGGAGTCTTTGTCCGCGGCCGATTGCCGGCGTCATGCCGGCGTCACATCCGCTCCCGTTGCGCGGATTAAAAAATAACATCTTTCCTTTTGACGCGCGACGCAAAATTGTTTAATCAAAGCGTCGTTTGCGGATAAAAGGGCGATAAGACGTATGGATAGTATGGAATAGCCATGTGGACGGGCCGTGGTGTGTCCGCGAGTAGATACTTTGTTAGGGTTCCGTATGGACTATGGAACTCTATGAAAATCTAAGCCGTCCACGTTGTCGTAGTCTAGCACAGCGTCATTTTATTTTACTTTTTGAGGGAAGTTGATGAAACAAAGATAACTAAAAAATGTAAATTTTATCCATTTTTAATTATAGGTTTGAACTTAGGTAAAAAATATTAATTAAATTATTTTAAATATTCTTATGTGAAACATTTTTGAGTTATTGACAAAAATTACTACATGGCACTACCTAATTAACGCGTACTGAACAGTATGTTTCTTAATTTTAGATATCTGTTAGAAAACCCGTGTTATCCATTGATAATTGTAATCTTGTAAGTATACCTACATACAGTCAAACTAGTCGAACGTTTCAAAGTTACCGCGAATAAAAAAATATTCTAGGTTGTTTTGAAGGAACGTAGGTAAGGTACCTATGTTGCCGATGCGAGAACACGTTTAGTATTCAGATCATACAATAGTTTATTTCCGAACGTGACAATAGGCACCACCGTTCGCTTTTGTCAACTCACAAAATGTCACGTCTAGTCTAAAGCATTGCACGTGTGGGAATACAATATGAGGAGACTTTTAATACCACAGACTAAAATAAATTTACATGTCGAATTATATCGAGTCTCCGTACGATACAGACTACGACCTTATACTACCAAATCCGGTACGGACGCAGAAAAATGAAAATGTTGGCGAGCGCACGTATCCAGGACAAACATACATCATCCCGCGGACACTGCGGATATGTTGCTCCGGGCCACGGCACGCCCATACTACGACGAACGTTCCTTTTGCAATTTAAAATTATAAATTTAGACTTATAAATGTACTAAGTACTTATCAAATTTATTATAATAAAATTGAATAAATTATTTTCCAGCTATTTTTATCTCAGCAATTTTCAATTTGAAAATATTTATAATTGAATGCCTTTTTGCAAAACGGAATCAACCTGCATGTACTTCTGGAAAACAAAACCAACCCTAGTATGATTGACTGTGGTTGGTTACAGTTTGCAGAAAGATGTGTGGGTTGATTACATTTTGCACACCTACATAGAATTATCTTTCATAGAGGTATCACCTATTTCAAGTTTGTATTGTAATGTTGTAGATTTCTTGCATAGTTCAGTTGCAATGTGAGTATGCAACAGTTCACCTCTGTCTACCCCCCCATCAAGGAATCAGAAAATCGGGGAATAAAAGCGTCAAGGTATTTTCTACTTCCTTTACCATAATCCGTGGGATTCCGTTTACTTTATCACCTAAGCGATTTACAAACGTGAGTTCAAACTTGTATTTTTTCTTTCGAAACGTGAAAAGTTATCTTTGTCCCTAATATACTGACTGTATATTTTGGGAGATATCACGTGTATTCTGGAAAATCTGCTGAAACCTTATCGGGGATACCTTTGTGAGGCCGGCTGGTTGCACGGCGAAGTTGTTTTTTTGTTAAGGGAAGTTATTGTAATTGCGAAAGTAAGTTTTCCGGTTGTAAACGTTGGAGCTGTTAATTTTACGTACCGACACGTTGTATTTTTGCATTTTGTCGGCTATCTATTTTTGGACGGTTTTGTGTTCGAGTTAATGATATGAATACACAGTTCGAGACTGAATTAGTGAACCAGTAACGTAGGCGTAACTTCGTTAATTATGCACCTACCTACTATAAATTTTAAACGTCTGTTTCTATCCTGTCTAGGATAGAGTTAATTTTTTGATGTTCTTTGTTATGTATAAGTTCAAGTAGCAGTCTATTACATATAATGTAAAACGTGAAACACTGAACGCTTTCCTATGTGTTCTTAAGAAGGTAGATCGGTTACCCTTGAGTATCGGTTTACTAATAGGTTAATTATTCCAATGTAGGTAGACTGAAGCTCACTCCAATAATAGCTACATAATACAATACACCTACGAAAACAAGTCTGTCACCATTCTGGCGCACTTGACCCATTTTCCTTTCAAATAACGTACCTCTAGTCGCGGCTCCGATAGTCTGTCTTACGATAATTGATGGGGACAATGGTCCGTTGTATGATATGACGTGAAGTTCGCAATTTCGGCGGTGGTGACGTCACAAAGCGAGAAAAAGAACACCATGATATCATTTTGGGCTTGCTATTCACGTTCTCAGCTGTTTTAAATTAGGTGATAAGTATATTTTTTAAAGTAGAAATGATTATTATTTAGCACTACCTAAATAATTTATTTTGTTTTACCCAAATTGTGTACAAAAAAAGTACATACATAATACATATAGCCTCCAATTCGTTCAATAAAAACAAGGGGCTTTTGGATTTTGGGATTGAGTTATTGCATTCTATTAATATTAAATAAAAGTCGACCTCTAGTAGTAAGTATAAAACGTTGACTTTCCCTCACATAAATATAACTAACAAGCCATAAATATATTGTTGGTAGCTACTTTTGAATGTTACAACTCACTTGACATAAACAGACATTTCTCGTATACTCTATCTTCATAATAATAAGGGCAAGGAATACTGCAACGTGTTGTACCTGCGACTGACCACATGCACATCCCCTGAGTCGGTGGTAACTGAAGCACTTGCCCTACCCACTTGAACGTGGAAAATTGGCAACATATCATGTGAAGTAAAGTGTGGGCTAGTTAAATGAGAATATTTTTTGTGTAGTTGCATATTTTAAGACAAGTAGCCTGATTTTGTTTAAAAAAACACAGATAGCGTTTTTTGTATTTGAAAACGGCTGAATCAATTACATAGATGGCGGTTAACAAACGCCTCCACGAATAAAGTTACAGAGTCTACAGACTATAGATATTTATATGATTGTGATTCAGTTCCTTAGACCAACATCTGACTACAATTTTTATGATCTTTCTCGAACAATAATAACGCACCTACTACAGTCGTGTAGTATTAGTGCCACTATTTATAGCGCTACCAACACGTTTGTCTCGCTTTACGAGCGCCGGCTTGTATCTTTTGTGTTGAGGGTAGTTTCAAAACTCATCGTATGAATTTAACGGCGCGCTCGGTACCCGCAGTTAATACGAGTAGTTCATTGTGCGTTCAAGTTTAAGACGTTTTGCAGTTTTTATGCTGGATAGTGTTATTTTAGAAGTATTTGCTGTGAAGTGTGTTAGTGTGGCAAAAGGCACTATTAATTGTTTAAAAGGTACCTATGAAATATTGCATCTTAATTAAAGTTCAATAACCTATTCGAATGCGAGATAGTTGGTTATTTTTTCTTTGAAAAAAGTTGTACAATTTATTTGGTTCCTTTTTTTATAGCGCCTGTAACTTGATACCATCGAATCAGAATACCGAAAACATGAATGTATCTCCAAACTTTCGTATGCCTACAACCATTTAGGAGTGTTCACGTGAATTGGAGCATTTCCAACAGAAATGGGTTCTTTAATTACAACTATTTTGCATTTTAGTGCCGGTCAAACTATCAGGATCAATTGTTTTGTAACATTCTGAGGGATATTTATTTTTACCAGCATATACAGACGCGCTGTACCACGGTCTGTGACCACTTGCTCTTTCTGTTCACACAAACCATTCCACACTATTTGTCACCTCCACAGTACACTCCACACAACATATTCTGCAGTTAGCAACTCTTTGCGATATAACTGAAAATATGCTTAACCAAAACGTGGCTTCGTCGGCATTATATATTTTGAAATGTACCTGTTTCAATGATACGACGCGTGCCAGATTGTGTTATCTTGCTTTAATCCAACTTGATTGATTACATAGCCATATTATCATCACTTTTTAGTCTCGTCCTGCAGTATTCAATAAAGTGGGTGATGAAATATACCAATGATAATAAGTGATCAAAACTATTTTATTTTCCCTTTGCATAGATAATATTTAATCTTTACCTGAATAAATCCACGTCAGTGAATATTTTTCACGCAACTTGGCAGCGGCTAACTGTCGATTCTTTTATCTGATGCAACCTTGCAGATTCGTTGGCGCTGCTCTCGCATTGCTCTGTCCATGAGATTTTTACTCTCCGTACTTTTCTTTTTTGCAAGACCGGTTGCTGTATGCCAAACATTATACATATACGTTTGGTAGTCTCTTTTGCTAGAATATTTATGTATTTCTGGAAAGCAGACCATTTGCATGTCTGTATTTCTGTCTGTGGCATCATAACTTACGAAAGACGAAAGACTTCAACGCATTTTGGTTTGAGAACTGGTATTCTTGAAAAGGGCCTTAGACGGTTTTCATCGAATTCGCTTCAGACACTTTAAAGATATACGCAATGTGCATCATTGTGACCGTTAGTACAAATGGTGCATTGTCCCCGACCCGATGAAGATGTGATCGAAGACTATTGTATGGAATCGACGACGACTGCGGTGATTTTTTACGGGGCAAAAAAAACTTATATACAAGTGAAATATTTCTATACCATAACAAAACCAGTTCTCAAACATTAAAGCCCTCGTTTTTATCCCTCGGATGGGGAGTGTTCTAAGGTCGGCGGGCCCGGTGGTGGCAGTCCCGTCCCGCAACGCATCGGGAATTTCATTACCCGACTTAACTCCAATTCGTCTGTACCGTTACTAATTAGTTCCACCGAGTTATTTATTCTGCACCAGGGTAATTAAGTTCGGCCGGGCGCTCCTTTTAAAGCTTTCGGTAAAAACTGAAATAAAAACTTGTTACGTGTGGCAATTCTCACAGCAATAAGTGTTCTTCTGTTATTTTTAGAGATGTTTCTTTATGTGTGTTGTTAAATTAAGGCACACTGTACATACACTGTGTAACTTTAGTTGTAAGTACTTGTTGTATTTAAGAATCATGACCTATATTGCTGTATTTATTATGTCATATACTTGGAACATCATCATTGATTGAGAAGAATGATGACGTCTCAAGATATTGAGGATCCATGAGTTTTTAACGTGGACCAACTACCCTTTAAACTTCGCACTAATAATTCCGAACAATGCTACGGGCCGGGAGCGGAGGCGATGCCATAGGCATAGTGATTGGTATATCGAAAATAATAATAGATTATGATTGGTCCAAAGGTTGGTTGGTCCATGGGTCTGTGGTTTTAGCGTTATTATATTTTCTATGGTTTTATCACATTTGCTGATTGTAATATCTGTGTAATTTCCCACATATTTGTGATGTCACCAAAGTGATACAGGGTGGGATTAGATAGATCTTTACCATCCTGGAGCATCACATTTTATCTCTATTTCATTTCCCTCCTACAGGTGTATGCGAACCTCCCCGCGCGTGCGTCCGTAGTCGGTGTGTGTGAGTGTGTGTCGGTGTCGCGTGTAGCGCGTGTGTCGTGGCGCGGCGCATGCGCGGTGCACGCGGCGCGCGGGGCCCGCCCCGCTAGCGCAGTCATGCGCGTGCGCACCGCACCGCCTCAGCTCGCCCTGCTGCTGCTGATTGCGCATCTGGCGCCGCCAGGTTGGTGCAACACTTTACATTCAGATATCACTCTATCTTAGGGCATCCATGCACGATTATTTTAATATACCTAACATTAAAAAGTCCGAAGTACACCCACGTCAGTAAATAACAGATCACAATCCAGCACAAAACTGATGTCGTTTAATATATAAATCCGCCGAGATGACATTATGTTGTGCACATACAATTGATAGTTATCAGGATATTAGTGATTAGAGTGTAAGTGGGGCGTTATAAAATGTTTTATCCTGATTCCTTTTTGGGATATAAACTTGTCCGTCATCTGTGTTTTTGTATCTTTGTACTTTTTTTATCGAAAAATATAATAGTATAATAAAAAAAATTGTTATCCCCATAGATATAGAAATTTCAAAATCAAATATAGGTTTGTTTCACGGTGCTCGTTGTATTGTGTTCAATGTTGTGCTATTTACGCAATGTGAATATATTTCGAACCGGATCCGCATTGCGCAGTTCGCTCATTTTAATTTATTATTCCATCGTTCATCGCCAGGACCTTTCCATATGAATATGTACAGAAATGAACGAACAAAAATATTATTCCCTGTCATATTCATTGGTTTTTATTTGTCGTAACACTTGCGATAAGAGCCCCGTGTTCAAATTTCGCCGAGCCCGCCTGTAAAATGGCCAATAAAACGCGAAATTGATGCTCGACCGGCCAAAAATTGTTTTATCTGTGAAGTTTCCTCGGCGTGTCGATGAGCCCGATCTGGGACAAAATTGAAAAGCGGTGGGCTAAGCGTGGGCCATGAGATGTCACGGGGCGAAGCGTTTAGTTTATACCCGACGTTGACGAATAATACGACTAGTTTTGACGCAAAACAAAATTAACTCACGAACTAATAATCCAAAGAAAATAAAGCTAGTTGTGATTGCCAACCAGTGTTTCATATTAAATTTAAAATAATTATTTTATTAATTATTTAGATTAAAAATAAATAGTGCGATAATTATGGCAGATACCTTTTCTGACATAAGAGCATTGTCTATTGGCCTTAAGAAAAATAAAATATTATTATGTATATTAGTGCTGAACCATATCTAATTGTATTAGTTCCGCGCGAGCGGAAACCAAATTCGCTCGCGCCCTTTTACTTCGTGGCCGTCTCTTGCAAACCCTCTATGAATAAACTCAATAAAATTTACCTAATCGTAAAAAGTTCCGGACCTTACCCAGATACGGCCCACGCCTGGGGCACGGCCCAAACTGCTGGGCAAAGTGGGGAACATAAAATCCGAGTGATTACATCTCGAGGCTCGGTAAATCGAAGTTTTCGGTCTATCATATAATTTTAATTGCTTACTAAATCATAGATTGTAAAGGGTGGTAATAAACATATTTTCCATTACGTGCGACGTCATAAGGTTCAGCTGGTTTGAAGGTTGACCTTATGACTTTGCAAGTAGGAAGTGGACTGAAAGTTTATGTTGCGTAAAGCACTTACAAGGTCTGTTTACCTAACTGGTATTGAAAACCCGTCGACTAAATCAACCGTTACATTGAATATTTACATTATTCTCATAAAATTTATTCATAATCCGCCTAACAAATTTTACTCTAAGCCTACCTTACATTACCTACTTGTTTTCAATTATATTGAATGGTTGTATTTTTTACCTAACCCTGCGTTTGCAGTGGACCTAATATTCACACAAAACATTTGTTGTCTCTATGTGTTGTTGTCATCAATATAGACAACAAAGTGTTTTCTGTGAGTGTTGAATATTTCGTCTAGTGCCAGGGTAGGGTAAAAGTAACATTTTGATGTTACTTTTAATAATGCATAAACTATTTCAAGAACACGTCTCTTCTCCTTTTCGTCATTGATAAATATTAGTTTTCGTTTGGCAAGCGAAGTCGTGTGCAAAAAGGATACTTTTAAATGAATTTGAAACGGATCTCAACTTTTCCGGAGCCAGCACGCGGAGAGACAAGGGGCGACAGGCTTAGGTTCGTATTTCAGATAAGGAAATTGGGTCCGCCTGGATCCTTGTTTTGTAAGATCCTAGATTTAGGGATTGTGGAACAGACAGATTTGATTACAGTTTTTCGCCGCAGCTTTCTGTTCAACTATTTAAGCTCATTGGGTTATATTATCTATTTTGTGCTTTAGGGTACAGGAATCTATGTCCTAACCTAAATAATCTGTTAATTCAAAATAGGTACATTATACGGTAAGAAAAATGCGCCACACCTTGTGACCACGAGCATGAAAAACAGTAATCAAATTTTCTCATATTCCCAAAATTACTTATTCAAATTCAATTCATATTTAAAATTGTTTTATTCATGTAAGCTAAAACTCAATGGTTACTCTTTTCAATGAATGAAAGATGGTGTACATTCTCAGGAACAACATAAAAAAAAAATATGAGCAGGCAACACCATTGCCACTAAATAGCTAATAGTAAATAATAATCAAATCTCACTCAGATTTAGGTATGTAAATAAAATGAGAAAGCTAGTTTAGTGTGATGTGCATACCTACTCATACTTACATCAAATTAAATGTTTACGAACCAAAATAATAATTAATAAAACAGGGGTGGATAATATGATAATTGCTTTGGTGTGATGCCTTCCATGCTAAGTAAATAAATAGTATTTAACGACAATGTTGTTAAGAGGAAAGTGAGTGGACCAATCCCCGCAAGCAGCGCCCGTGCACGAGCATGACTTGAAAAGCGGCATCACTCTCCTCAACCATAATAGAGGGAAGAGGGTGACCCGCTCCACAAAGCCACCGCAAACAAGGACATTGAAGTGAGCATCAATTTCATTCAATGTATCATCCACTTTCCTAACCTATAACAAGCGTGTCGATCCACGTCTCACGTCTGCTATTGCGCACCCTGTATCCATGTGAGAGTTAATGGTCGGTGTTGTTTTAATTGCCAATGTTGATAGAAGTGGTAAACTACGGTTGTGCCGTGATGGTGCCTAATAATTGCTTAATCTGGTGTTTTATTAGGCCTGTGTGAGATTTTAGCATTCAATTATTTATTTATATGAAGTGTCTCTTTATAGTTTATACCTTCATAGGATATATTTGGAAAATATCTTGACCTTTATAACCATTTATGATGGCTTATATAAGCCAACACTTGATTTACTAGCGCGACAAACCATTCATTTACCATACCACCACTTTCTTTAACATTCAAAAGCGTCTCGTAAGCATCCAATAAAACTAATATTTACTCCTCCATTAACTAAGAGGGGAATAACAAAATATCAAGAGGGGGTGGGGGGAGAGACGTTAATGAAAGCCTTATAGGTACTTTACCTAGGTACAAACAAAAACATCTAGAAAAACCAGCGTACGTCTGCGCTCAAAATTAATGGCCTAAACGTTTTCTTTTTGCTTTTAATTAACCTTGAAAATATTAAATACTACATAATAAAGTGTTGATGAATAGGGTTCCAGTGAATATCATAATGATGATGCATCTCGATTGAGCTCGTGTCGTAATGTGGATCAGTAGTGTTTTTTTGTCATTCACGTTCTCAAGTGTGGTTGCTCGGACGTTTTAACATTTATTATGGAAATAAAAATTAATAATAATATGCATGATTATCACAATAACTAAAACCAACTTTTACGAGAGCTTTTACTTGTATATACAAACAGGCGTTGGTTTTAGGACAAAATTAAGCGGAGTGGAGTAAGCTCCATGACGACAGGGTTACGAGAAACCAGGTCACTTGGATCGCAACACATTTGGTACAGTCCGACCACGTGGAAAGTATTGATAGACTTTACCTGTTAAACGATTATTGAAACTTTCAGAAAAAAACAACAATAGCTCTGCCGTTTTAAGTTCTTACGATGTAGTAGGTATGACTACTTCATATCGAGATCTAACAATGAGCTATCATTATAGATCATTGGGAATTTTCGCTTTAGCTCCTTTGTGTACTGTGACAATGAAAAGAAGGCAGCTTAGCTATAAAACAAATGCCGCCTCTATCCACCTTATTAATAAACGTGGATTAGCGGGCGAATAGTTACACACCAAACCATCTCTTTCTGTCATCAGTAATTTGACATTCGAAAGAAGAAGACTAAGCATGGTGAAATTATACAATAAGTTCAAATAGTTATTATATCTCAGGAAAGACATTTGTCATTGTTCATTACCAAAAGTATCTCGTCTACACAAACCGTAACTCGAGTATACAAATCGTCCCCAACCGATTTCCCGGGTCGTGGAGATGAATAGGAGGCCGTGGGGAGCGGCATGGATATTCAATGCTCAAAAGTAAACCCAATTCATTGAGATTTTTAGTATTTTTTCAAACTAAAAAGATTTAAGTCGTGTAAGAGGCGAGTTCGAGTTATAAGAGGTAAAACTTTATCTATTAACCTACTACCATCTCATTCAGTACATAATAATAAAAATATACTTATAACTACTATAACAATTACCTTTGAATTATCTCGTATAGATATCCAGTTCATACTAGAAAAGTTTTCAAAGAAAAACACAATCGAACCTTTTTTCGTCCTTTGCATGGGTCTAGACAAAATGTACCAATATTTTCATAATCATCGCTCTGAATCTTACCCAAAAATGGCGCCTCCCTGGGGACCATACGTCCCATCACATCACCGTATTGTGAAGTGAGGCCTGTGGCCTATTTTATGACTATCTGTTCACAGCAGTCGGCGTGGAATGATTGGGTTATTGAGGCTGGAAGAGAGGACTCAATAGTCGTTTTTGTATTTATTTTGCTAATGTTATACAATAAGGTCGTATTTCCTGATGCGAGTTTTTCTACACGAACCCTTTAAAAGATACATCACACAAAATGAGAAGGGAAACCATCAGAAATAATCAGAATATTGAACAATAATTAATCAATGAAGAAATCGGATGAGCGTCTAATTAAATATGCGTTTGAGTATCGTAATCCTGTGAACAGGGTAGCCTGTTCACGTTGGCGTCCAACAAAGAATTTAGTCATATTTTTCATCAAAGGTGAAGCATAATTTCCGTGACAAGTGATCCAGGAATTTCCTCAACATGTTATATCATGTCGATACCCAACTAATGGAGGCCACATTTTCCTTCGTCTTATGACCGGACATTATTACATACATTTCCGGCAAATACTCGACATGCCAACGACATGGGCTAAAAATTACTTATGAGTCACGTACATAATAAGTATTCTTTTTTTGTAATCTTTGGTTAAATATAGTGTGCATGCATACAATTGATTTATCGTTTTCAAATCAATGTTGCTTTTCTGTTAATATTTTATTAATGTGTAAAGCATATTGAGTATACATTTTCCGTTTATCTAGAGTTATGTTGTGGTACCATTATTTAAAGATATAGTTTTGTTTATTGTTTTTCGGGTTCTTTATTATAGGGTGCTATAAAAATAACCACCTGTGGCACACCATAAAACAACAGTCGGGTCAATAGCACAATGACATTTAACTATTAGTTAATTTCCTTCCAGTCACGCTTACTAGCGTCGCTATAACCGCGGTTGCGTAGAGCGGTGACGCGTCGCTTTCCGACCGGTGATCAATCCTGTTAATAAATGAATTATATCGTCAAACATGCCAGCTTTGTTCACCTTTTGCTAGCGTGTAATTGGAGCTAAACGACTCTATTTTGTTGCTGCTGCGACTATACCGAGTCAACGAAAAGCAATACAAAATATGTAGTAATAATGTTCGATTACGAGTCAGTCACCGCCGGGTTTTCCAACATTTGGGCAGCCATTTTCAATATCAGAAAACGTAATATATACATCT
Source organism: Notodonta dromedarius (assembly GCA_905147325.1). NCBI lineage: Eukaryota > Metazoa > Arthropoda > Insecta > Lepidoptera > Notodontidae > Notodonta > Notodonta dromedarius. The sequence goes on from LR990162.1 coordinate 13,631,851, forward strand.
ATACAGGGTTGTTCCAAAAAATCATTTTGTTTTAATCATCTTGCTTAAAACATGTTTTAATCATTTTGGAAAAAAATCATTGATTTTTTCCTTCTGATTTAAATCAATGTTTTAAACAATGTTTTGAACATGATTTAATCAGTACTTGATAGTCAAATAAAACATGTACATGACGCTGTTTTATTAGTAAGTACATGTAGAAAATAAACGTTTTATTATTTAAAATATTTTATATTATCAAGGGCCTGCATCAGAATCATCAGATAAAATTTATCAACCAGATAAATATAGCGTTTTGACATGATGTTCTAAGGAAAAACTGTCATGACGCCATATTTTATGGATAAAAGTTGGGACGATTTTAAACTTATTTAATCACGTGAGTTGTCTGATATTGTGGTGGCCGTATGCTATTATTTTGAATACTTTTGCAATTTGCATAATGTGACTTCATTCTTGCCACTAGCTTATGACCTCCTTGTTACATATTTTGCACTAGCTGTGCCCGCGAATTCGTCCGCGTGGAATATTGTCTTTGGGTAGCAATTTTAATTATTTCACAAATAAGACACATACATATAAGTACTTTAATGAGCTATTTGCAGTGTTTAAGTAGGTACGTAGTAGGTAGATTTGTAACAGCTATATTTCCATGCAGACATTCATCCCCTATACACTTTTGTTATTTTACACCCTTGAGGGTAAAACTTTTACCCTCAAGGGTGCCACTTTAAATGTCATATTTATCAATGGCGTACAATCAACAGCCTAAAAAATAAGTTTAAAGCTTCTAGCTCTAAAAATGACGATACTTCTATACAACTTTTCACCCCCCCCCCTTTCAACCCCTTACAACCTTTTTCGCATTAAAAAGCCTATGTTCTTTCTCAGGCTCTAGTCTATCTGTTTACCAAATTTCATTTAAATCAGTTCAGTAGTTTTGGCGTGAAAGACCGATAGACAGACAGACAGAGTTACTTTTGCATTTATAATATTAGTAAGGATTTAACCCTACTAGATTTTAGCAGCCTCACATCCGGAACTTCAATGTAGTGCTTCCAAATATTGTATTCTTTCTTCCACCAGTGGGGATGGAAGGTGCAGAGGTCATACATGTTGATATAAGGAAATAAAGAATACAGGTCAATAAAATAAATAAAGCTGTATAGCTTGGAAAAATAACAAAATCACTTTAAAAAATTACAGGTTTTTGACACTTTGTGTACAACAAAAAGTTCTGAAGGAACGAAACACAATCGAGATGTCAAGTGTCAATGTCAAAGACGCGATCTGTGTAGAATGCGTTCCGATCCACGCAATGTCCGCTAATAAAAATCGAAAAAATCAATTTAAATCAGTGTTTTAAACATCAATAAATCATAGTAAAAGCATGTGAAAAAAACATGAATTAAACATCAAATCTTTGATTGAAACGAATAAAAGAAAAAAATCATTTATTATTTAAATTTTCCTGATTATTTGCAACCTATACAAAAATTTAAAACTGGAGTGTGTGTTTGTAATATCAAAATAACACTTTTTTCACAAAATGCATATGAAAGTAGGTACATACGGTACTTATTACGAAAACGCGATTTAAATATTTTTTGTCTGTCGGTCTGTCTATCTGTATGTTTTTCCGGGTAATCACTGAAACGGCTGAACCGGTTTTGACGGGACTTTCACTTGCAGATAGCTGTTATAAGCAGAAACTTAGGCTACTATTAGTTTAGACAAAAAAAGATCACAAATGCGTCTTTTGCGCTTACGTATACAAAACCTGAAACATCGACTCGCAAAAAATAAAAATGAGATTAACTTAGCATAGGTATTTCTTTATTAAGTTTTCGTAAACTGAACGAAGTTTTTTTCCACGCGGATGAAGTGGCGGGCACAGCTAGTGTTAAATAAAATAAATGACAGCGAAAAGCACTAATAGAAGAAAAGAATCTATTATTTTTTCTATAACTTCTCGTTGACCGTGGCAAAGATATATATTGAACTAGTTATTGCCCGCGACTCCGCCCGCGTGGTACTTCGATAAATTCGGTAGTACTTTCGGAGACTACCCGGAACACCAAACAGACATTTTGTTTTCGTTATAAGTACCGTATATATTTTCATATGCATTTAGTAAAAAGCCGTTATTGTGACATTACAAATATACACTTCAATTCTATTTATTCGTATAGACTACTGTTAGTCCCAAATAAAAAAATATTTGGTTAGTCCAATGATAGCATCCATTTGACTCCTCCAGGATATAATGTTTACTCCTAGTACCCAGTTGGTGGTAAGATGGCAGTCATTATATTAGTGTAAAACTGATCCCGCATAATTCGTGCTATTAACACATAACTCTAGTTCAAATGTATTCTCCAAATTACTTCTGCTCGCTAACAAAATCGTCTTCAATCTTCAAACTCCCATCAACCGGATTACAATGTTTTCTTTAACCAGCATCCATAATTCCGAGTTCGCTAACGAGGTATCCAAATGAATGGCCGATTTAATTAGCAAGTTAATAGCGACCGGCCGACTAATGTTGCCAACTTGAAATTGAAATAAGTTTTGGCAACGCAAGAAAAGTGCTCGAAAAAACTAAGCGTTAATTCGACGCTTCTTTACAGTGTTTGAATATCTGTTTTTAACGGGGGTGTGGGGGAGGGGCTGAAAAGGGATGTTAATTAAGGAGATTTTTCGAGGCCCGTCGGTCTTTTTTTGTGCGCTAAGTTGTGTACACAAGATGGTTGGCGCCCTACTTGTGTTACCTTGTAAATATAATTAGGGGGATTTATTTGTTAGGGAAGTGGACTCGTGGGGTGTTTTCAAGGTATTTTGGAGATCGTATAATTTGTGGTTTGGTATAAAATTGTTTGAAAAGATATATCAACCCTCAACATGTTCACAAGAGACTTAACAAAAACAAACCGTAAATAATATACTGTACGTTTCTATTTACAAAGTGGCAATAAAAGCTTGGAACATAACTTTAATAACTCTTGATTTACGGTCCCGCGGAGATTTTTACAGCGCACCGTTCCAGCTAATAGAATATTGATCGTCGCACCTAATTTCTGATTCTCTAGCACCTGTACTGTGCCTGTTTTACTACCGAGCTCTGAGTTTTATAGCATCGGCAATAATTGATACTGGATATTTAAAATCATATAGTTCATGTTACAATGATCGGATTGTACAGAGAAATATATTAAGACACGTGTAACTCTCATCGGAATAAATCCTACAATTAATAATAAAAAATCCAGTTCAATCGGTTTAAATAGTCTAAAACTAATATACCTACAAGGTTACGGGCACATTGATGTTTTTAACTTAACCCTAGACTCTATATTGTACTGGAACGTTCCACCACGCGGTTCGGCAGGATCATGATTTATACTCGTATATATCGCTAGGTGGCCGTAAAACTGAATGCACAATTAGGTTAAGGCTGAATAGAAGCCGGCCCGCGGTCTTATTTCAATCTCAGCCGCGAGCGAACAACAGAAAAAAACCTCATTAATTAACGCTCTAGAACTCCCGAGCTAGGGTGACCAGAGTTTACAAAGTTAAAGTACCTACTTCTAATAAATTGAAAAAAATAACTAACTGTGTGTGTGTGTGTGTAAATGATGAAACATTGCAGTTTAAAAATTATATAAACGTGATTTCACACTATATCGCAACTCTTCGTTACCATCAAGCTTAATAAAAATATTGAGATATAAATATCAAGATGTGAAATGTTATAGTAAGGGCACTGTTACTATTGCATTAAGATTTACATAAAGTTAACATTAAGTGTCCAGTAGTGATAAAAAACTGTAATTCTTTTTAAGTCTAATTTTTTTTTTATAAATTTATTTTTTGATATATTTTCAAATCCAATCAAAATATTTTATCATACCATGTACGACAATAACGTACTTACGAATAGTCAGGATTTTTCACCGACTGGTGGCCTGGTGACTCGAAGCTTGTCCTGCTCATCGTAGAAGCTTACCTTCAAACATAGTATAAAGCACAGACTTACTTTTTTAAAGTCGTACTTACTTTATGGTATGTAAAAAGTGTTTAATAATCCCGTTTCATTGGCTTGATGATATGGTAACCTTGCTTTGAGAAGGGGGTGCCTGTTCAGGTTCAATCCTTTATAAACTTGCGTAAACACGAAGAAAGTAGAATAAACAGTAATATTAACAGCTGGCTGCAGAATAAAACCTCCTTAATGAATGCCAGAGAGCGGGGGCAGGTGGGGGAGTAGGAATACTTCTCATTTATTACTACATACGTTACGACGGATATAAATTACAGCATTCAGAGGTATCGTGGAACCTTTTGAATACTGATCATTGATGTGTGTGCTATATAGAGTTGTCCTACTTTTAATATAGGCTATGTTGTCAATCAAATGTAAGCCACCATTTTATTAGATTTTTTGGATTTTCGAATATTATGTTGTGTACAAGTAAATTAGTCTTTGATCCATCGAACCAGGTATACTTGGATGCTACATGTGTCAAAGTTGTAATGTAGAGTATTATGTACGTGTGCCGTATTTGTTTGTAAAGTGACAACTTCCTGGAAAAATCACACTAGATAGCGACGAGCCACGGAAGGAGAGGGGGGCCCTGTTTTAATTTGCAGAATACGTTCTAGCGAGGGGCGAATACGTAGAATTATATAATACCCATCTACTTATCGTTAGCTGAGGATAAATTTCAAATTGTTTTTAGAAGATCATTTATTTTTCCGGGCTCACAAAGGATTTCAGATAGTAATTTGTTTTTCTAGGCTTACAGATAATTTCGCTTGGACATAAGCGATACCTATATCGTATTTACTGAGATATTACATGGCAGACCCATTAAACTTTTATATTTACAAACACAATGTTTTTCATAATACTGTTGAGGGGGTTGACTAACTCACTAGCCAATGTAGACACACAAAATTATATTTTTAATGCACTAATTATTTGTAGTAGGCAGGTAAGCATAAAATTATCATAAGTTAAATGATGTTTCAAAGCAAACTATATCTAACTTGAACTTTTCACAAAGCGCGATCTGTGCAGCCGACGACGCATGACGTCACTGGATGTCAGACGCACAGAGCGAGATAGGAATAACAAAAGTTTTACCAGAACGAGCAATTGAGCCACTGTTTATGATGCGGGAACATTTTGTTTGTAGAGGCAATGTACAGTACGTACATACGAAACAAATATTTGTAAGTATGTGCCTATGCAGGGTGTATCAGAAGTACATTCATGGGGTAACTGAAGTGAATACAGACTATACTTTATATTTGCTTTTGTGCTACAGGCCTAGGAATAGGTATTTGTCATAACTTTTGAATTGCAGCATTAGAACTTATTTAAACTGCATTTTCGAATAGCTGCCGCTAATTTAATAAATAGTAGGTATGAACGTGAATTTTTTTTTGGTTTCGATACTCATGCATATGCGTAAATATTATTCGGACTTCTGAAATGATTCCGTTGCATATTCAGTGATTTTAGGGTTAAGTAATGGTAGTCCATAATATGTTGAGACCTAGGATAGGGTCAACATCTGTCTGCTCATATTTTGACATCCAATGATTTGGCAATAGGAGTTGAAGTTGACCTGTAATTTTCAGTAAATATTGTCATTATTTGAAGTAAAAATCTTCGGTATCTACATGAAATTAAATGATCAATCTTCCTACCTATCATCTGATAGTTTAACGGCCATTATTAACTTAATATTTAAATTATTTTTTATCGCTCAGCATCGTCAATCCTATGTCGCGACAACGTCAAACTTCTTCCGTTTCTAGTCTTTCAAATTTGTCTTACAATTTATAATGTACCAGTTTTCGTGGTCTTTAGAGCATGTTATTGACAAAACGTCTCGCGCAGCGCGTCACTTGCTCGTGCGAGCCATAACTCAAGCATTCTGGATAGTTGCGCGGGACAACTGGGACGATTTCAGACTAGGAACACTTGATTCTGATTTATTGATGTAGGTTTTATTTTGGAGTTGAGCACTTATATTGTAAGTATGATATGTAGATCAAGTATATATATAGTTGACCCTTTGACTTTACATTTAAAGATTTGAAAAAACTATCGGTACTGCAAGGGCCGTGTTTTTTTACTATTACTAAGTTGATTAAGTAGGTTGGTCATACCTACGAAAGAGCCTGTGGAGCTGGGGATGATTTTGTTGATAAAGCTTTAAGCCCTAAGTATTATTACTTCTCATGTACTGTGTAAAGTAAGCTATACTAGTATTAAATTGTGGTGTTATATTAGCATATCTCCCATCTGACATGCCCGCGAGGGCTGGAAGAATTAATCCCAACGTTTTGTCACCCGACGAGTTGCGCCGGTGTTCGGATCAGGGGCGACAGGTATTTGCGCTGTCGGTGATTGGGGTCGCTCGCAATTTATGGGCATTTATTGCATTTGGGTCAAATAAGTGGAATATTTTATTGGCATTTGATTCATGCATATTAATTTAAGGGAAACTGGAATATGTACAAAGTTTGATAAAGTAACAAAATTACACAAGTCTGACTTATGTTCCATACATATAAAAAATGGTCGTAAACTTATAATTTTAATAAAAATATAGCAGTAAAATAAATTTATCAGGCGGTTCAAAACTCAACTAAACAGCATCCGTAGTTCGAAAATTACAGTTCAGAATGGGTTCGGTATTGTTATTTGTTTCATTGTATGAGCTAAACTTTTACGATCAGAAAATAGGAAAAACCAATACAATCAGGGCTACTAAAACTTGAAGCTTTTCAAGATTCTTCAGCCACACTGTTAGCTCGCCAATCAGTAGCTTCATTTGCTCACATTACTTTGTTTACATAAGACATACCGTAGTCTTATTCGAAACTAGCTGAGCCCGCGACTTCGTCCGCGTGGAATTTAACTTAACAAAAAAGCCTGCTCCCGCGTTCTGAGCCCGCGCGACAAAACTCATTTTTTTTAATTTTGTTTTTCTAAAATAAAAGTAGCCTCAGTTACTGCTTGTAACATCAGCTATCTACCAGTGAAAGTCCCGTCAAAATCGGTCCACCCGTTTCGGAGATTACCCGGAACAAACACACACACAGACACACAGACAGACAGACAGACAAAAAAAAAATCGCGTTTTTGCTATAGGTGTCGTGTGTACTTTGATATGCACTTAGTGAAAAGGTGTTATTTTGATATTACAAACAGACACTCCATTTTTATTTATTTGTATAGATCTCCAAATCTAGTTATCCGTACATAGTTGTCAAGATATAACTACTACACTGTTATGTGATATTAATACCGATGGAGGATAATGCGCAGTATATGCGACGTATCAATCTCAATAGAAGCCGTGTGATTAGAGCGGAGTGGCTCGTGCTGCGGTGATTACCCGGGGCTAGTGATGCCATGCCGGGAGATGGCTCTGAGTCTTATGATATTTAAGTAGCTTTTGTAATGATGTTCGGAAAAAGCTTCCTTTAGTTCTGGTTTCGAAAAATATTCCCAATCGATTATAAACTTTGTCAATTCTAAACCAATTTTATTCCAGTTATATGCCCTTAAGTATGCCGTGTTTGATAATTGGCAGTTTACCTCAAATGGATTGCTTCATATACTTTACATGACTAAGCTGAGAAAGTTACTACAGCGAAAATCAGTTAGCGACTCAGAAATTACAACTCTACAATAGGACTAGAACATCTCTTATTGAATAAATATTGTTTTGGGAAGAAATAAAGATCATGCTTTTTTATGCCTCTAATGAGGCTCTGTACCAGTGGTCTCATTAGATAAAGCAACTGCTGTTCTATCAACTGCGACAGCCAAAATCTCCTGCGTTGACTTTATTGAGCAGAAAATAACTATTATAGTCATCGTCTTTAGTTTTCCAGAAAGTTTCATAAATCCCCTCGATTTCGGTATCTCTTCAGCGCTACATATCCCTGCGGTAATGGCAGCCATGTCCGGCCAAGGGTGTGATTAGCGACGGACCATATTGATAAATCGAAATGCAATTAGTAGCTAATAGATGACACCGAGCCTTTGATTACGACGCCTGACGTCGCTAATTACTAGGAATTGCGAATCGATGGGGATTTGGCGAGGGGGAGGGGGGGGGGGGAGAGGGGGGGGGGGGGAGATGATATACCACCATATCCTACATAGATAGTCAAGTCCGTCCACCCGTAATTTATGTCAATCGGTACTCAAATTCGCTACCATTTACACTTGAACCAGACAAATTATGAATCTTTCGAATAGTTAGTGTTATTTAATTATACTTAGAAACATAATCAAATTAACGAGATACAGAATAATTACATTTTCACTTTAAATAAACATTCTCTTTATCTGTATTAGAATTTTACTTTGAATAGAACCTAGTAACACATTAACACGATATTCTAATTTAATTTACTGAAAAACAAAATGTTACGTCTCAAAATTATTAATTTGCTTTCATTCTCATGTCGAATTGACTATGCAATAAACAGATTTGAAAACCAAATTAGTTTTATATTCATGGGATTTTTATTCATATTTTAATATTTATAGAGTTGATTTGAAGGGTTCGTAGCTCCAAAATGCATTTTTTCGGGGCTCCAGCTAATAAATATTGTTGCTGAATCTCATTATGCTGGTGTTTCAGAAGTCCGAAATAACACCTTCGCATGAGTATCAGGCGTGGAACTGAATGTTAAAATAATGATCGAAAATCTCATTTATTTTGTAATAATTCGAGTCCAATGCGATTTTATTACGTACTATTTAATGAATTGAGTGACCATTCAATAAGTATATACATAAACTTATTATATATATTACTTTATACTATTTATATTTAGCTTTGACAAATATTTAGGGGGTTGTAACTCAGAAACGAAGATAAATGTACTCTGTCTTCACTGAGCATCACCTAAAATACAATTTCAGACTTATGATGATGTATAGTTATATGGTTGTTAAGCAAACAGTCCCATATTGCCGTGACTATCTCACAAACTCATTCCGTAGTTCCAAACAACAGGCAGGACTAAGCTTTACATCACTCGCGGAACTATGTACTTACTCAATAGTTGGCACACCTGCCCACCGCCGCGCCCGCCCGCCGCCGTTATGCTACAAATGTATGAATACATTCTTTGTCACTTGAATACGTAAAATATAGGCAAACATTATAAGCAGGTATTTTTTGTATGTGGTGGTAACCGCTTTTCCTACAATTTTATATTTCGTAGTAAGTTTTATAAGGACCATTTATTAGCTCCAGAAATAACACCACAAACCACGTCTATTCCAAAAGATGTATATTTTTTTCCGTAAAAGTTTGACAAGGAGACGAAACAAAAGACAAATACTCAAATCATGTTGTAAATAAAATAAAAACAGTTCTTAGCGGCCAGTACGTCGCCAAAATTCCATATATTTACACTGGACACGTTGGGAGTTCTTAATCTGTCATCACAGAATGAGATACAGCTTTGATTAAAGGCTGGAAAGTGACTCTTCTGTAGGTCCAATATCTAGAAAGCATAATCTACTTATGCACTCATGTGAAACGTTGTACAAATTAAAGCCTAGTTAAATAAATAGTCAATGAGTCGTCATAGATAAGGAGGTGACACGTGTGTCGGAGTGGCGCTGTGCACCCGTATAGTGCATTGAAATTGGTCTGGGAGTCTAATGGACGGTAGAACTCTACTACTACTAGTACTAGTGTGCTGTTTAAGGAATGATATGCTTAAATTAACTAATAAATATCGCTAGACTAACACACATCGTCTCTCTGGTCCAAAAATATGCAACGAATTTGCTGCGAATGCCGTACAATGACCTGGGGGCAAATTACGAAAATGGCATTTCCTAAATTTGACCGGGCAGGAATCGAACCCCCAACTACAGGATGCAGTGAGCCGAACCGCCTAAGCTCGAACCACTGCGCCAAGCGGCCATCATACAAAACATCTATGGTTTGCGTTGTGTTCAATATTCCACGCGTATATTGTGGGCTCGTGCATTAACTTTTACGAGTACTTTTGTATTGCAAATGGCTTGCGACTTCCTTCTTATGTGTTGTTTCCTATTATTCTTATTTACTGCAAATTACATTGCATTATTTCCATGCGCGTGGAGTGGGTGAACTAGCTCCGTGGCAAGAGGAGTTGCACCTGAAAATTGTATGTTTTGGCCGAGTTTGATGAACGATTCAAGGTTAAATCGTTTATTTTGTTTAGGCCTTCGGGGTCACTTACAAATTGGCAATTTTTTTTTTTTTTTCTTATATCTACAACCGGATCGGAACGCGACCTCGACTGAGAAGATCCGGCAAGAAACTCAGCGGGCTTGTCTTTTTACATTGTCGCTGCGATCGCCCTCAGTTCATTATACGGTACCCATAATACAAGCGTTAGTGTGGGACCACACAGTTGGTGTGTCGCGCGCTTTAAAGGTCGCGCGATATTTATTATTCCGTGCATAATTTCCGTCATACCTCTGCATGTATAGGTACATAAGACTTTCACTTACACAATAAGGAGCTGAATTATGCGCCAATCATCATGCAATGATGGTTTCTGTTTTACTGCATCTATCCACACGGAATAACTTTTTTATGTGTATTTATTATATAAGCAGTGAAATAAAGGTAACACGAGGTGACTTGAGTGGGAGAGGAGTAAATAATTCATGAACACTTGACATGGAAGTCGTAAAACGCTCGCATGGTGGACTTTTCAGCTACCTATATATACCAGACTGGCAAGCTTCTAGATCTAACTACGAACATGTACTACGTAGGGAAGGTAGAAAGAAAATCGGGTGTAAGCTAATTTAAAAAAATCTAAATTTATTTACTTGTAAACAATTCACGTTGCATAATTTGACACTGTAACTGTTTTGCAGTTTGTTGGCAACAGTTTTCGAGTTACATGCAGCGCTCATAGCCAGTTGTGATCACTGATCGGTAATCGATCACAGTTCAAGCAATGCTCGGCAATATCAGTCAGAGACGGGATACCATTTAGGGGCTGTTTAAACTGAGCGTCTCCGTGCCTTTGAAAACGCGTTAAGCCTTTGGCCTTGCGCCTGTTCTCTTGCCGGTCGTGTCGGATCGCTTTCCTATCGGGCTATCGACGACCTATCGATAGCCCGATCCTATTCGACGACCGCTTGGCACAGTGGTTCGAGCGTAGGCCGCTCGGCTCATTGCATCGGGTGGTTGCGGGTTCGATTCCCGTCAGGGTAAATTTCGGAAATGGCTTTTTCGTAATTTTCCCTGGTCTGGGTGTCACTGGAATCGCCCCCAGTCCATTGTACGGTACCCATAATACAAGCGTTGCTTAGTTTGGGACCATACAGTTGGTGTGTTCGTCTGGCGATATTTATTTATTTATTTATCGAGCTGAGAGAGCGTGGGATGAGAAAGTGCATCTGTGCTGGCACACACATGTACACTACAACATCTCCTGCATAGTTGGCTAGTTTTCTTTGTGATTGCCAAATGCCTATATATACGTGTTTTTTTAAATACATAACATTATTGTACTGAGAACTCTCCTACACCTATCTGAAAGCTTTCAGGTTACACGTTAGAACTGAACGGAATCGAAGTCAGGACCAAACCAACAAAGCCATTTTCATACAATATAGTGACTAAAGTACGCATATTATTTGAAATATAAATGGCTATTTACTCGTATAAACCTCTGGCAGAAATACAATACCTAAACACTGAAATCTATTGTTACAATTGAATCTGTTTGAAATAGTTGTAGATAGCAATGCAAACATGGCAACATTAATTGCTCCCCGAAGTTGTGCGGAGCAGGCCGCTTTGTCTTGCGCCGTTTATTAATTAGCAACTATTCAGATAACCTGTGATATGCAGGCTATTGGGGACTACAGTCTGTTGCTGTCGTATCGGGAGAATATGTGGATTTAGTTCAACATGGCTATTCAAGTGGCTTTGCATGGCGACTTGTGTATTTGGAATGTATTATATATTTGATACATCCATCTGTTGACCAAAACATGCTATTCAGGAGATACATCTCCTCTAAGGACTTCCACACACCACGGTACTTCGCCACTCGTATTCACTGGCTTCCTGCGACGCGCGGGAATTAGCTAACAGGCAGAAATTAATGTGGGAAGCCCCTTCATTTATTTTGTGTAATATATTTCTGCATCAAGCGGTTTTATTTAGTGTTGACGGGATTTTAGCTAACGATCATAGTGTTAACATAGACTTAACTATTATTGACTCAATCTGAGCAACTGGTGTTTTAAGCTTTTATGTTACGGTTTTCGGCAAAGCTCAATACGAGGGAAATTCTAGCCGTAGTGGTTTTTATATGGCCTGAATTTCGTATATCGTGACAACTCCGGTTATTCTAAATTGTTTTAAACTTGGAAACCGCAAAATTTTAGCAATAAACAGTAATACTAACTTTCAATGATAAACTATTTACCTGTACCGCAATCGCAGTCCCGCTGCTTCGCTTCGGCCCATGGGCAGGGGCGCGGCCGGGCAAGTTGGCTCATCAATAACAAGTTATTAGGAGTTGTGTCTGTGATAACTGGTCTCGAACTCGGCCGGGCTGTAGAAACAATGGAGAGGTCTTTTGGCCCTTTCCCCACGATTAAATACTATCAATGCATAAAGGTATATAGACTTTATTATAATGATGCAAGTCTAGATAAGCAGGGAATTCTGGGAGCGCCGAGTTGATGTAGAATTGAAAAAGGAAGACTCAATAGTACATTGTTTCACCCGAGGTAAACACTGTGCTTTTCATTACGAATACAAGGAAAGTAAAAATAAAAACAGGAATTAGCTAAAGAAATAATAATACAAGGAAGTATAAGCAATACTCTACAACTCGAAAAACAAATGAAGATCGGATTGCCGCCTATTTTGTTTTTTTCCGTTGTCCGGCCTGGTTCAATAGAAATGTCAAAATAGAACTAGTTTATTTTTGATAATTTGACAGCTGTCACTTGAAAGCGATTCTCCCTAGAGCTGAAAAGTATTACTTTCAACCCGCTCCTCAGGTAACTTCAGACCTACTTTCCGAGTATGAGTAATAATGTAATAATAATAATAATCTTTATTGCCAAACACAAGAATTATTCTTAATCCTAGAATATGGTGCCACCCAAACTAAGCAAATGCCTGTATCTTGGGTGTCAAAAAGAGTGATGAAAAAGTATTTTTAATTAAGTAGGTAGTACAAATACATAGAATCTCTACCTATCTTTTAGACACTTCATCAAGTATGAATTTGAAATACTTAGTTTATCGATATAATTTAAATCTCTTTCCGTCCCAGTTCCCCTGACTTTCCTCTGACACAATTAATACTTACCAATTTCTCGGTAAGTAAACATCCCATTACGCGTCTGTATTCTGTCAATGCGGGTGTCTGGAGTCTGTTCGCTTTTTTATCGTAAATTGTTGACTTGCCCTCGATGCTTCTGCTTACTTTCGCTTAATTACACGACTAATAATACAAATCACGGGTATTTTAGACTTAATTTGGCTCGAGGGGCCACAGGAGTTTTGTTGTTTTGGCTTAAACTGCTGACAAGGACATGACATCTAAATTGGAAGGACGAAAACCAGGGGGACGGCCGCGCGATCGCTGGGCGGACCAAATACATATTGTCATAGTGTGCGAAGCAATCCTTACTGCCAGAGATCAGATGAAGCAGACTCAGCGCTCAGCAGCGCGCCCAGCGTTGAGGATATACCACCGAGGCTGACGAGGTGCTTATATTTTGCATTGTTGGCAGAATCGTAGGACATAAAAGTTATAATTTCAGCTACAAAGCCAAAGGCTAAAATCATATTAAGAAAAACGATGCACTTAGCTTATCTACGCTAATCTTTCTTTGTGCCTTGTTTAATTGATTTTTGTAAAAAAATACTTAATAAAATCTATAGGTGATGTGTTTAAATCTATATGTTTCTATAGTATCATGGAGTAGTTTGGTACTCGTATTTAGGTACTATTATTGGTCATGGTACATTCGGCCCATATATCACAACTCTATAAAGGCTTCTTCCTACATTATAGTGAACAAGGCGAAGCATTCTGGTCGCAGTCGGGCGATGTAAACAAGCAATTGGGATTAACTGCCGAATTCATATTGCGGTGTTCATGCCGACTGAATTTGTACAGATTACTGCGGGAACTAAGGGTGGCCATCAATCAAGGTATGGGACAGGAAGGTAAACAAGTAACAAAACGTTTAAGAATCTGTAATCCGACTAAGTAAAAATAGCGTAAAAAAACATTTTCGGTTCTAATTGGTCACACGAAATATATTAATAATATTCATAAACGCTGAAATATATTTTTTTTTTGTCGCTTGGTATAGGTAATTGATATTGTACTAGCTGAGCCCGCGACTTCGTCCGCGCGGAATTTAACATAACAAAAAAGCCCACTCCCGCGTTCTGAACCCGCACGACAGAACCCATTTTTTCATTTTTTTTAATTTTGTTTTTCTAATGTAAAAGTAGCCTAAGTTACTCCCTATTACATCAACTATCTGCCAGTGAAAGTCCCGTCAAAATCGGTCCAGCCGTTTCGGAGATTACCCGGAACAAACACACAGACAGACAGACAAAAATTTTTTAAATCGCGTTTTTGCTATAGGTGTCGTATGTACTTTCATATGCATTTAGTGAAAAGATGTTATTTTGATATTACAAACAGACACTCCAATTTTATTTATTTGTATAGAATATATTTATAATCTCCGAATTTTCTTCTCTTTCATTAGACATCGCACAAGTACCTAGAACGGTAAATAAATCCCTCACATTTTTCGACGTAACATCCGTCATATTGAATTTGTTCGTATAAAAAGTAACCTATGTCAGCCGGCTATAATAACGAATCGGTTGACACTTCATTCATCAGAATAGGATGGGTAGTTAAGGCGTCACGGAGTAACATACAAATGATACAAACACATACATAAACTGTTAAAATATAACCGTTCCTTTTGACTATGACTATAATATATTGAATTGGGAATTCGCCGATACCTTCCTATAAGTTTTAGCGCAATTGGCGTATCCTTCAAAAGCACGAAGTTTTGGTCATCTTTGCAACGACGAATTTTCAGCGGCAATGTGTGCAAATGTTCGGAATTGCCGGCTCCCGGAATGAACGGTAGAGAAGATACACGGGGTAGCGGGGGGTAGTGCGGTTAGCAGGGGGTAGTGAGGAGTAGCAGAGGTAGTGGGGTAGTCATCTCCGCATGCCAGGATATTAAAGTGAAACTCTGGCCCCGCGGCGCGGGATTTATTATCCTATAACTAATATTTACCTGACTGCGGAATGCTGGTGTTTATTGTTTTGCACCACGAATTTGCAGCGTGAGGGTAAAGTTTTATGTCACGCGGGATCTTTGGGTACTTAAGTAGTACTAATAATTATATATTCAGTGATATGAGTATCAAATAGGTATTATGGAAATAAAAACATTTTTGAGGTCAGCTATCATTTACTTCATATCAGTACACACCTAGTATAGGGTGAACGTTTTCAGATACCACAATAGAAAGCCACATCTTATATAAACCCTCGCCCACTAATGTTTTGCCAGTAATGATCGATGTGTGTCTGTGTGTGTGTGTGTGTGTGTGTCAGGATTTATCGTGAGCTTGTCTGGACTAATAAGTATTCAGTACCCCGCGCCCGCGCACATAACATCGTTGTCCGAAAAGTTTGTATAGGCGTCTACGGCATATATAGTCAACGTCTTCAATTAAAGTAGTCTCTGACAATTAAAACTATCGGAAGATCTTAAAATAATTGAAGTCTATGATTTTTTAGCTTTCCTATCTAAGAAGTACTAGATCGAGATCATAACGTTAGCGTTTTTCTATAGTTCGTTACATGTTGCTGTTACCGAACGAAATATTTCATCATCAAGTTATTCCTAATAAATCAAATTCAAATTCAAAATTGTTTTTATTCATGTAAGCCAACAAAGCATTTATGAATAGTCAGAATCTACCACCGGTTCGGAATGCTGCTTCCACTGAGAAGAGCCGGAAAAAAACTTAATGGTTACTCTTTTCAATGAATGAAAGACGGTGTACATTCTCAGGAACAGCATAAAAAATAATATGAGCAGGCAACACCATTGCCACTAAATAGATAATAGTAAATAATGATCAAATCTCACTCAGATTTAGGTATGTAAATAAAATGAGAAAGCTAGTTTAGTGTGATGTGCATACCTACTCATACTTACATCAAATTAAACGTTTACGAACCAAAATAATATATCTAATATACTCACAGTCTGAAGATAACTTAGTATCCATTTGATTAAAATAAATGTCTTGGTTATTATGCCCAGGAAAGTACCTCGACACGTGTTTTTAAACATGGCATGACCAGAATAGGTCCTTAGTTTCGTATAATAATCACTCACACAATATTGTCTTTGCCACTCCCCCATAATACCCGTTATATTTCCCGCCGGTTCGTCTCGTAATAGTTCCGCTCAATATGTAGAACATATAACATCGCATATGTTTCGACGCAGTCGAGTAATGAGATAAGCAGGGGTGTCACACTATAGATAGAGTGTTAAATTACGTTGAAGTGTTTCCGGAAATATTTGCTTAGGAAGATGCACTGAGAATAATGATGAATACGTTATCCACGATTAAAATTGATTGGACGGATGTTTTTAACTTTTATTTGTCACATAATTTTTTGCAGGAAAATGTTACTGAAATCTCATTATTCATTAAAGAATACAATAAGGAAAATCAAACAAAACTTTACTTACTTTGATATAATTACTTTAATTTCCTTAATTATGAAAATGATACTAAGTGAGCTGGTAATTAATAAATGTTCGTACACCATCCTACTCCGTGCACGTAACGAAGCCATTAGCACGAACGATTAACCTAAAACCACAAAAAATACACGTTCAAATCCAAAAAGCAGTATAAATAAACAAACATGTGCAAGACCATCGATCATTGTCACCCGATGATGCGTGTGAGACGTCGGGCGCACGCCGCCGCCGCGCCGCCCGCGCCGCCCGCGCCGCCCGCGCGGATGCCGCCCGCCCAACCGTGCGGGTCGTTACCAAATAACTTTGCGTGCAATGATGTATAGCAGACAACATTTTTCAATTAATTGACCAAAAAGTATTCCGCGAAACATCTGCTCCGGTCATAAATATCGAAACGAAGATCTGTGTGTTGCATCATTTTGTAAGTTATTTTTGTGGTTTAGTTAGTCAAGAAGACGTTAGTAGTTCTATAAGAAAAACCTATATTTTATGTACCAAGGTCATCATCCAGTTTAACTGAAACAGTGTAGTACTACCTATATGCGATAAGTATTTCAGTAGGGCATCATTGATTGCTATTTGTAATATTTTCAGAGAAACTTATTATTTTGAAAAAAAAGCGCGGGAATCGTCGAATTTGATAGGCGCGGTTTTTAAACTTTAATTTATAAATAATAATTTTATGATAGTTAAGTGATCGGTAGGGTAGTATTTTGTATTTATTATTATCTATTCGTTTATATTTTTTTTTTAGTGTATATATTCCTGCTGGTAAGTTAAGTTTTTCTATTTCTTTCATCCATTGATGGAACCGCCGGACCCGGGGGGCACGGTCCCCCCGGTGGGATGTAATATCACTATTTCAAATGAATCCGGCATGGATACCGATTGTTCGTCCCGCAGTCGGGATCGTAAATTAAAACGTTCACGACAGACTAAAATTTGCAAGCACTGCAATAAAAAACAAAAGGAAGAATGCTAATACAGAAGCATATAGCATTTCTGATTGTATTTGTGTACATAGTAACATAGCCATTGAAAAAATTACTCCATCTGGGTCTTTGGGGGAATCAGATACTGCTGCCCTTAAAACCCCAGAAACGCCTAATTCGAATTCCTCTCAGCCGCCTCAAGTAGGTCGTAAGATTTATTCTTCGTCTGACTCTGGTCCATACATTGTACATGTGCAAAAGATTCTTACCGAAGAAAATGATGGTACTTACCTGCATCCAGTTACATTTGGAAAATTTTTAAAGAAAAATGCCTTCCTCAATATTGTTAATGGTAGTGTTAAAAAAATTGGTAGAAACAGAGTTTCACATGCGTTTATCAATTTCACAGATGCTAATACTTTTATTTCACATAATAGCCTACAAACAAACAATTTTAAAGCTTTTATACCCTCATTTAATGTTACAAGAATGGGTTTAGTGCGTGGTGTTCCAGCTGAATGGTCTATTGATGATATTAAGGAGAATATCTCTGTTCCTATAGGCTGCGGTGAAATACTAAAATTAAGGAGAATTAATTATAAAGTTGTTGTGGATGGGAGTACTATATGGAAACCTACACAAAGTGTTGTTCTAACAATAGTTGGACAAGTTTTGCCGAAGCGGATTTATCTGTGTTATAATGCCTTACCAGTTGATTTATACACGTTTCCTACTGTTCAATGTTATAATTGTTGTAGATATGGTCACACAAAGCTACAATGTAGGTCCAAGCCTAGGTGTTTTAAGTGTGGACAAGGTCATGCCGGGTCTTCATGTAATTTAGAGGAGGATATGTCATCATGCTGTAATTGTGGCGGTTGTCATTTTGCTACAAATAAATCCTGTCCAGAATATATACGACAAAAAAATATCAAAAGTTCAATGGCCAAAAATTGCATTTCGTACCTAGAAGCGTCAAAATTGCATCCAGCAACTCATAAGTTACTTTATTCTGAGGCATTAGGCCAGGCAAGTTCAAATAAAATAAATGTTGGTAAAGTAATTGATAATAATATAAAAAAACAAAATTTAAGCAATAACAGTATTTCTTACAGGAAAACTATTTTTAAGCCCCGTGGTGCTAGCCCTATTCTATCCAAAGGTTATGATCGGGAAGCACACAATTCATTAATAAAAGATTTAAATTATCAACCATCCTCAAATGGATGCGCTTTAAATGTGAATAAAACTGACGATAAATTCACCGAGTCTTCTGTATCAGAACTTATTGTTGCATTAATTAACGCACTTTCTCAGTACAAGTCTTCACCGTCCAACGTTGCCACTAGTGTAGATGCTGTAAATAACTATAATACTCATAATGGATCTTTCACACATAATCCAATGGAACTGCCGGAGTATAGTCAGTAAAAAAGTGAGCTTATTCATTTGATAAACAAGCATAATCCGTCAGTAGTCTGTCTTTCCGAAACTTGGTTAAAGTCGGAGTCCAATTTCAGGATTTCTGGCTTTACCTGTTTTCGACAGGACAGATCTGACGGGTATGGCGGTGTTGCCATTCTTGTTCGTAATTCTTATATTTTTTCTGCATTTCCTCTCCCATCGCATTGCGATGATATTTCTATTGTTTCAATACATGTAAATAATTTATGTATTGTATGTGTTTATATTCCTAAGCCTTCAGTGACAAATATTAGAGAACTTAAAAATATGATAGGTCTAATTCCTAAACCTTGCTTAATTTTGGGGGACTTTAACTCCCATCATCAAGTATGGGGTAGTTCTGTTTCTAATTGTTACGGTGAAGATATCTTAGAGATGGTCGACACCTTTAATTTATGCATTCTGAATACCGGATCTCCCACTAGACGAACTGCCCCATATGAAAATATTAGCGCTGTAGATTTATCTTTTTGCTCGCCAGATTTAGCCTCACGATTGTCTTGGCAACCTCTTCCGTTTACCTTTGGAAGTGATCACTTCCCAATTTTAATTTCTTTCCCTTATCCTAAACCTATTAAATTTGTTAGATCTTCACGGTTAAGGCACAGATTGAAAAAAGCGGACTGGGATAAATTTAAATGTAAGGTTGATAGAAAAATTCCTCAACTCATTTCAATTTGTGAAGGGGACGAAAATTCATGTAATCAGCAATTTTCAAATACTTTTTTAGAAGTGGCCGATGAACTTTTCCCAAAGAAAACTCCTCTAAATTCTCTTCCTTCCCCACCGTGGTGGGATAATGAATGTACAAATGCTGTGAAAAAAAGGAAAGAGGCTGAAAAGATATATTGCGATGAAATGACTTCAGAAAATTTTCAGGCTCTATCTGAAATTATGGCTGAAACTAAACAATTATTAAAACAAAAAAAGTTTGATGGTTGGAAATCTTTCTGTTCATCTATTTCTCCTTCAACATCTTCTGCTACTGTTTGGGAAAACATCAAAAAATTCAAATCTGCTGTCATTAAACCCCCTTTGTCTGTTTTGCCTCCTTCTTTATCTGATTCTTTTTTAGACATTCTTGCTCCACCCTCTGTGAAGGAATGCTCTGTATCATTGTCTCGTCCTTCTATTACACCATCTTCCCTGGACTCTTCCTTCTCGTTGTCTGAGTTAAAGGGCGTGCTTTGTGGCCTGAAAGACTCATCCCCTGGCTTGGACAGTATTCCATACTCTTTCCTGTCACATCTCGGTGATCCCGCTCTTTCTCATTATTTAGATTTAATTAATTCTGTTATGTACACCGATAACATCCCTGACACGTGGAAAACACAATTAATTATACCGTTTCTAAAACCTGATAAACCTCCTGCCTCTGCATCATCATATCGCCCCATAGCGTTGTCTTCAGTATTATTAAAAGTTGCGGAACACCTAATTAAAAACAGACTCGAATTTTTCCTTGAAAATAACAATTTGCTAGCGGATAGTCAGTATGGCTTTAGGAAGGGCAAAAGTACAATGGATAGTCTTGCTATACTTACTACCGACATCCGCCTTGCATTCACACAGAATAAATCAGTTTTGTCGGCATTCTTAGATATTCAAGGAGCATATGATAATGTAATAGTATCAATTTTAATCAATAAATTACAAAATTTGCAAGTTCCATATGTGTTAATTCATTTCATTTCAAATATATTATCAGAACGATGCATTCAGCTATCCTTGGATAATGGATCTACGCTATCCCGAAACGTTTATAGAGGTCTCCCTCAGGGATCTGTACTAAGTCCCTTGCTGTATAACATTTACACATATGACTTGGAGTCTGCCTGCTCTCTAAAAGATGAGCCTAAATCAGTAAATGTTCTTCAGTATGCAGATGATTTATTACTGTATGCCATTGACAGCTCAGTCGATGACGCTTCTTCCACTTTGTCTCGATCGTTAGGGTTTCTGGAGTCTTGGTTAAATAGTAATGGTCTGGAGTTGTCTGTGTCAAAAAGTAATATTGTATTATTTTCCAGAAAGCGTACGCCTCCTCCAGTGTTAGTTCAATATAATAATTCTTACCTTCCTGTTAAAAATCAATTTAAATTCTTAGGAGTAATACTGGACTCAAAACTTTCAGGTTTACCACATTTCGATTTTCTTGTAGCAAAGTGTGAACGTCTGATTAACATGATGAGATGTCTAACGGGGGTATGGTGGGGGGCTCATCCAGCTTCCCTTAAGTTGGTGTATAATGCTTTGATTAGAAGTGTTTTAGACTATGGCACATTTCTTTTAGAACCCGGAAATATAGCAGGCTTCAAGAAGTTAGATCGGTTACAATCCAAGAGCTTAAGAATATTGTCAGGAGCTATGGGTTCTAGTCCAGTAAACGCCCTGCAAGTTGAATGCTGCGATCCGCCGCTAAAATTACGGAGGCAGTATTTATCAGATAGGTTTCTATTTCGTTGTTTACAATTTTCTAATCATCCTATAGTTTCTAAATTATATCAGTTGTCACAACTAATCTCTTCATCTTCATATTGGGCTCATAAAGCTCCTCCCTGCTTAATAAAAAGCTTTGAAAAATATTCTTCTCTTTCTGCTCAAGTTACAAACTCATCACAACTTCCATTATTTAAGTATGATTATCAATCGCTAGTCCTCTCTCCTGTCTTAGAATATAATACAGGTATTAAAAAAATGATTTGGAACCTAATTCTGAATTTTTAACCGTTGTAAATAGTAAGTGGCCTGAATGGCATCAAATTTTCACGGATGCGTCTAAGCAATCTTCCGACACTTGTGTGGGTGTTGGCGTTTATCACGCCCAGTATAATGTAGTACAAAAAATTAAACTTCCTTCTGAGGCATCTGTGTTTTCTGGTGAATGTTATGGTATATATAAAGCGTTAGAGTATATTAGTATTTGCAAACTACGTAAAACAGTTATTTTCTCAGATTCTTTGAGTGCATTACAAGCAATATCCAGGTATCCCTTCAATTCAAAAGTCCACTTCCCAATAATATACGACATCCGTAACTTATTATATAAAATTTTCTCTAATAATTTAACAGTTACTCTCGCATGGATTCCGAGTCATATCGGTATAAGAGGTAATGAGAAAGTTGATCTCCTAGCAAAGGATGCATGTAATACTGGTGATCTATTCCCATTTAAGAATTATTTCCATGATTTGCTAGCTTTACCCAAGACTTATCTCTATAAATCTTGGAATATGCTATGGTCAGAGTCAGCGAAGACTAAAGGATCATATTATTTCCAAATTCAAAAGTGCGTTCCCGTAAAACCCTGGTTTTTTCGTATGAATTATCCTAAAACATCCACTTCTATAATCACTCGTTTGAGGCTAGGGCATACTTGTTGTCCAGCTCACCTTTTTAGACTCCATATAATAAATAGTCCGCGCTGCGCTTGTGACGAGGATGTCGGAGATTTAAATCATATTATTTTCGCGTGTCCTTCTTATAATCATTCTTCCTTTTTTGACGTGTTAATATCCCTTCGTGTTCCTCTTCCAACTTATCTTCCTAGTTTATTTATTTATGACGATATAAATATATATAATGCCCTTGTTTCTTTTATATCATCCAATAACTTGAAACTTTAATTATTTCCTTTCTTTATGTAAATTATATGTAAGTAGTAATTTTTTATTTAACTATTTTCCCGATCCGTTTTTGTTGTTTCTCTCTTTCTCTTACTTTGTTCGCGTTATCGATTCCTACGTTTTATGAATTAAAAACTTGAAATTGGCAAAATACACAAAGTGTGACGCCATTAAAAAAAAAAAAAAAAAACTTATTATTTTTTTCCCTGCCGTACCTAATTACTCGTATACACACGAATGGACAGAAAACAGATACATTTAAACAAAAATATAATTTGAGGAGCAGGTCAGGCGCGCCGGGCGTCACCCGGGGCGGCGGCCGAATATAAATCACTCTTGCAACAACAGAAACAAGTTCCAACTTACCAACCGCCGCCTGATGGAGTTGCTAACACAAACTGAAACGGACCGGACCGCTTGGCTTGGAAACATACGTGTGTCATTGTTAGTACGGAAACGACAAAAATAACTGTTGCTTATTATCATGGCAACTTTTTTTACGTAGAGATGTAACAGAGTTGTAACTACTTCTCTATATTCGACAAGCTGACTTGCAGGGAAGTTCTCTGAATAAATGGTTTAATTATAAATACTTCGACTATTCCGTAATTGACTCTCTGGTATGCAGCGTGGATAAAGCGAGTTTAATGAATATATGAGTGTTTGAATATAATTATTTTGACACATCTAAACATACCATGAATTATCGTAAAGAAGTATTGGAATATCTGTGTGTATCTTTTAGTCCCGCCTCAATTGCAAGCCCGTATCTTCCCCAAGTGTTCATATCTTACGATGGATAAAGCATCCCTCAGTCTTAACATCGTGATGAGTGCTAATGACGGCTGCAGGCGGCTCGCCCCGCTGCCCGGGATGGCGGCTATTTATAGACCTGATGTTGTTCACACATGGTGGGGATGGGCTGCTGAGAGGGCCGCGACAATGGGCATTGTGGGGGTGACGACATTGTGATGCGGAGAATTCCTGGTTCTGAAATCGCTTTTAATATCACTAATAAACACCGAAACCTATATGCTGTTATGGCCAGGGGATTCAGACCATAAGGGGATTCAGGGGATGCAGGTTTACTCACAACGTTTACGTGAATCACAATAAGCGTGCTAAAGCACGGTGCTATTAAATAAATACAAGTGTACGTCAAAATGCATTCAATGTTATTGCAGTTAGCAGTCACAATTGCGTAACATGTTAAGTATCGATTGCCGGTCTGTCGTGCGCTATAAATAACCTTGGTTTATCATATAGCCATTCACACTGCGACCAAAAATGCATGATATTGTATAACGCAATACCAAAACATGAAGTATTTTAGAAACACTTGATATTTATACACAAGGGTAATTAATATATTATCCGAGTTTTTAGTACTCATAGGATTTCTACACTGTGCTTTGAGAAATGCCAACATTTAAAATAGTTGTGAAATTGATACTAAAATTGGAAACATCCTATGTTGTCTCATGTCGCGTTACATGCGACTGTCTCGTTGTGTATGGGCCCTTTATCCCTTCATAACCAAGCTCACTGACAGCTTTATTGTTTACCATTAGCACGCACGTGCTATCCCATTTGCCGGTAAAAGATAAAAGGGGAATAAAAATAGTTCAATTGTAGAAATTGGGCCGGGAAATCCGCTTACGAGCCAGAATTTGTATTTAATCCGACAATTTATATTGGAGTACAGTTTTGTTTGGAAGTCACTGTACCAGTAATGTTACTTCATCTAGGTATCAGGATATGTACAAAAGTATCATACGTTTCATAGGTTTCTGCCTAGGTAAGAATTCAAGATTAACATTCTATGAATCATCATACCATGATACACTGGAAACCTCCTTATAATAATTTCACAGTAATATTAGAAGGATAATTGTCAAATGATAATAACCGGTCATGTTTTGTGTTGATTTTCATCAGGGTTTTGTGTTGATTTCAAATTTCAGTAGGGAAATGTGTTCCCATTTGAATCAGCTACCTACTAATACGACGGTGACCGATTGGTTCCAATCATGTAGGTCCAAATTAGTTTCTATTGTTCATTGGCCCGGGGGCGCCTACTTCGCGATGCGGTCACTTTATCATTCTCGTTGTCTCGTCTCTGTCCGCAAATCACTTCGAGATTTGACCTGATCCACAACCCGAGAATTTACCTTTATTATTACTAAATAAGGTCTATTTTGGAGTGCCGGGATTTCTTATTTATACCAACTAGCTATTGGTACATACAAGATTTATTATGCGGTGTTGGCTAGCCTTATTTTGCAGTACCCAAGGTATATTTCAGTTTGATTGGGCGGTGTTTATCATTCCCGTGTTGGTTAATTAAGAGTACATCGATCACGAGCCGGCCATTGATGGGTCATTGATTGAGTTGGTGGGACGTCATTTTTTGGCGAGCCCTGAGATTGATCGCTCTTGTTTGGTGCGCGCTGAAAAAAATGGTGTAATTAATATTCATTTATTCGGTCCGTAGTTTGGGAACGTCATGTCGGGACGAATGACAAACTTTTTTGGAAATTACTAATTTTTTCACAGATATGACAGATTGGGGTGGATCGAATCACTCTTTGCCATAAGATGACAGAGATATGGTGGTCGAATGAAACTATAAAGTTGTGCCCTAATTTTCTTAGATTGTTTAAATTTCAGTAGCTATGAAATGCAATATTCTGTAGCGACGATAGTAGATATTAAGTATAATAATTATAGTTAAAGTCATCTAACAGCTTTCACAAACCTATCTTATCTGACATCGGTACCTATCTGCTAATAACGTTCATAGTTCCACTTTTAATCACGGGTTTGCAGATTGTCTAAACGCTTGCACTAAACGCTTGCGAGCGCCGATTTCCGGTTTCCGGGTTGGCAGGGTTCCGCCGTTGCAGCCGCGCTCCGGCCTAGCTCCAGCACCACCGACGGTGCTCGTTCCGATTGTACGACCGATATGATTATCATTTGATATATCAGTGCCCAGATATTTATCACGTGTTTAGCCTTTTGGACGGCCTGCGTGTCTTGAGCTAACTCCATCCATATCATACATCACCTACATGAGAAACAGTACTGAACTAGCCACTTTCCTACTTACGATAAACTAACGTCAAAAATTCAGACGATTATAGTCCTAACCGTTGGGTCTTTCTCTGCACTTAAATCTTCACAACGAAATACGTGTGAAAATCTAGAAACGTTTCCACCGCGCGCTCAACTCACGTTTACCTTGCCATAACCTTTTACTGTAGTAATTATGTAAAACACATCCAACGATAAGGGCACGGCTTCTTTATATTGTTTAATTAAAACACCCGACTGACAATGCGGGGAGGGAGTGGGGGTGTACTTGCCTCTTTTGTCTTGACACAGGGAGTCTCCTTCTTTTCTCGAAGTAATGACGGCTGGGGTTTCATTTGTCTATAAAGTTGGAATAAAGATTTGGGGCACGTACAGATTTTCTTGTACAGATTTACGTCTAAGTAAACTTGAGTATTCATACTATCGGTATATGTTAATTATTAAGAATCTAAAGTCAGTTTATGTATATTGGAATTTCAAGAAGCATCTGCTAAACCCGTTTCGAAGTCAAACTCAAAGATTTTAGCATGGCCAGCCTTGGCCATAGTGCCCACACTTTTCAAGCGCAATGCTGAATGGACAGATTTGCCTGAATGTCAAAAGATCTAGCAGATTTTTAAGCATTGTGGGACAGAGTTAGAGAAATAAACAGGCCGCAGGATACTGCCTGGAGTAAATTTTTTTTACATTATGCATAATTTATGTTCTGTGTATAATCCCATCATTATCTGTGCGTCTGCTCATCAGTGCTCTGGATTGTGAGTGATGTGCTTTGAACATGCGGTGTAATGGTGTGTTGTTTGTTGCGCAGGCGCATGCGACGTAGCGGGCGGGGCGGGATCGGTGAACGCGCTGCCTGCGAGCGGCGTGAGCGCGCGGCTAGCGCCCTCCTTCGACGCGGCCACCCCTAGGAACGTCACCGCGCTGGTCGGCAAGTCGGCTTACCTGAGCTGTCGGGTACGGAACCTCGGGAACAGAACGGTAAGTTTTATTAATATACAGTGTACTGTTTATTTATTCACAAGTTTATACTTACTAAACCCATTGTGTGTATAAAATAATACGCGTAAACTAGTACAAGTATTTAGTCAACTCACGGTAGATCTAAGTGCGAAAAATATAGAAACTTCGTCGCTAATTCAACTACTGCTTAGATGATAAGGTAGCGCAATTAAAACCCTCCGCGATATGCTGTTTCTAATAAACGAGCGTCTCACGCTGCGTTTCCGCGGCATTGCCGCAGCGATTCGCAGCGACTAATTGCTCGCGATAATTGCGCGCAGGGAGGCCTTCCGTTGCGCTCCTCTCCGCCCCGCCGCTTCCGCTCGCTGTCTGAGCGGATGTTGCGGATGTGGTATACGAAAATCAACGGATGTGCCTATAGCCAAGGTACTTACTTGCAAAATCATTTTGGGATATTTTTTAAATGCATTTTTTTTGTAAGGTTTGACAAATGTGTACAGGTATGATTAATAAATTTTCTCCTGTGTCCATTTTCAATCCAATCTGAAGTTATTTATTCGCACTTATTTTTTGGGTCAATTCTGAACAGAATCTAACTAGAAAACCAAATATTATAATTCATATTTTAAAGTACCTACCTAATATGTGTACTTTTACTTAGGACAGCATAGTACAATAAACGCAATATAAATCCGTTTGTGCCATTTTATGCATCCCAAGTGATATAAAAGTTTATCGCGTCCAATATAGCCTGCATGCATGCATGCATGGCGGCTTGGCGCCGCTAGATCGAGTTGGCGGAAAACTAAAATATGGCAGGAACTGCTCGAACTATTGCCATGAAATGGATATAAAGATAATCCAATAGTCTAACAACTTACACCCGCTACACACGACCTGATCTGATGCCGGATTAAAGAGATAGAGCTAGGAAAATACAGTTAGATGACAGTACATTCCATCTCATCTCTACGCATAGGTCTGTCTCGTGAAACGAGTGATATACTAATATAATACATATCTCCATAGGTATTACTCGTCCTCGTGTCTATTCTTGCTCATTCTACTTTATAAGAATGACATTATACAGGGCGGTATTGTTTACATTACAATTGTCAGTCATACATTCAATAGCACATAAACAGTTTTTCTGAACTATTAGTACGTAGTATAGATGAATAACTGCGTAATGTGGTTACTAACTAAATATAGTCAAAAATAAAACTGAATCGACCAAATGAGTTAAATTCAGCTGAACGTTAAATTTCAACCGACTTTCTAGTTTTTAGCATTGTTATAACGCGGTGAGCCGACAAACGAGTTTTGAACTGTTTCATACAAACTACACACTCCATTTGATTTAAATAACCCATAAAAATCTGATATATCCCATAATAATACAGCGCAAAATTTTGATAGCGCTCAGCATGGAGGCCCCATGATATAAACATAACATACTGAAACTTATGACATGGGTACCTACATTATTGATGATAACTTAAAGCTTCAGTGCATTCGCTTAAATATCTTATCTACTACTTAACTTTACTTTAATTTCGTTCAGTTAAATGCTGTAGTACTCTTCCAATAACAATAATAAATTCTAATATTTAACGACATTCTTCAGCATTTACCGACGTGTTCCCAAGACCTGCACAATTGGCTGTGTTTCCTTATTCTAATGACCCCGATGAATATTCCCCGCGGGCCCGCCGCCGCCCGCCGCCGCCCGCCGCCGCCCGCCGCCGCCCGCCGCCGCCCGCCGCCGCCCGCCGCCGCCAGCGTCCTGCGCCCGCGCATTGTTGCCCTTATAGCCGCCGGTTCCGCACCCATTCGTCTCCCTTTGTTTAGTGTCACTTTCTAATACATTGAAACGATAAAATTATGCAGTTAGGTGTAATGATGGAGCTTAATATAAAATATTAAAAATAATTGTTCTGTTGCAATGTGTTTTTGGAAGGTCTCTATGCGGAGTTATTATTAACCAACGAAATCTTATCAGTGATTTTCCTAACATCTTCACTGAAATAAGTACCTTTTCATATTAATTTAAGTTTAAAGTAATTGATTAATTATTTTAATAATCTTCTATGTTTGCGACACCATCGATTTCTGTAAGGTACTGAAGTTTTTTGATAGGTAATGACTTGACAACAGTCTTTAAGTACTTTGTCTGTACTTAAATGACATAGTGCTTAGAAAGGTCCGGAAGCCTGCTACTGGCTCCTTTATACTCATATAATGGAGGTTGGAAGGAAGTCAGGAGACTTGCTTGCTGGAACATTCCTTTTTACAACGGCCCTAGTCTATAATCGTCGTTTTGCTTGCGGAATATTTTAAAGGACTAAATGGGGTGGTTGATTTTTTAATGGGCAATTGTTTTAAGTTGTGTCAAACGAGTTGGGTACAACCAGGTATAACCAAGGATCACATTCAACGAGACTGAAATGTATGATAGCAATACGTATTACGATTAGTACTGCTTTAGCAAAACATTGCGATTATCCAAAGGGTTTTCTCGCATACCGTCAGCCTAACGCGCGATAAAACTGACGTTGTAATAACCTCTATATCGATCGGATCATATAATGAGAAGCACCTTGCATACAGTACCTAATGAAAATTTGTTGGCGTCAAGGAACTCTCTTAATTCTTTTAAAGGTAAATTTAATAAAACAATTTAACCGAATGCGGATGGAAGTGGGAGGTATATGGCGAGAGGTAACAACTAGGATGATATGAGGTGCGAGTGACGGATAATGTGTAACCGAGAGAGATACAGAAAAATGATGTGACTTGTATTTGAGCTATGAACATGAGTAGACGAGCTATGTGATAGAAAGACGATTGGAAACAAATAAAATGCACACGCCCTAAATCTGACTTTGATTCCCACATTATTCAGCCTATTCTCACCGAGTCCTACCGAGTAAAGATTTCGTTCTTCTTTCTTTATTTCTATGAATTTGGAGAGTTTAATATAATATATCTGGGTAATGATAGAAATAACTTACACTCTATTCCATTGTTGTGTTGTCGCTCACTGTTATTCTATCCGCATTATGTTTTGTTATAAAAACCTCTTGAATAAAAACATATAGCGTCTACCACCAATCCACTAAAACTCGAGCCAAACATCGCTTTGTCAAACAAGTTGAAACAGCGGGCGGTTTATCTAATTCTCTGGTGCGTATTTCGCGTCTATCACCAACCGGACTGCGATCCCGCCGCATCCCGGCGCGGATTACGCGGGATTACGAATCCCGGGACGATCGGCGGTGTGTGCACTACGCTAGCTTGATGCGCTCAAATATGGCTAACGTGATGATGGATGGAGTTTGATGTATGTCAGTTCAGTCAGTTAGTCAGTTAATGTCAGTTCTTATTCATCCTAACTAACAACTCGTTCGCATACACACAAATTGATTAACGAAGAGTCACGTGGTAATTTGATTCTCTTGGGTGCAACTTGAAGCAGCAAAAGTAAAACCTGTATTATTTTTTTAACCTAATAGACATCGTTATTTTACATGTGACATTCAAATCTTTCTTAGGACGTCTAAATTATTATGAAAGCTCATCCCCTTAGTTCGATCGCCTCACCCCTCCCGGCCGGCGAAGGGGGACCACGTACCTTCTTTACTGCCCAAAAATTAACAACCCCAAGTTGAATTTCAATTATAACGGACGTTTTACTTTATGTCTGTTTGTTTGCGCCCCAGGGTTGAAAATTGCGCTTCCGAACTTTAATTTACATAAAATTTGTGGGGCTGGTCTATAGGATTTCTTTGTCGCCTAATGAAATTAATTGAATTACATTGTGGCGATTAGGGCCGGGAGTATTAATTATTTTTGTACAATAGGGTTAATTTTGCAAGATGCAGTCTAAGGGTTGTATCATTTGCTCTGTCTAAATAAATAAATTAACCAATAATTAGCCTGAATTTCATTCTAGAAACTAAGGGCCCGGCTTGCGCCTGAGGATTTAGCAAAATTTGTATAATGCATCATTATAATCAGCTCGTATGAAAGGCATTATAAACAACCTCATAAAGTCAGTGAATTTTCCATTTATTGATACGTATATACATTTAATACAATGACAACATTGTTCGTATACAACTTATTTCAGGCCACAATGTGCGAAACCAAGTTGCCAGGAGCGTATATTGATTGTCGCTTGTCATGTAAATCAATTTGTGTTTCTGTGAAATGAGTTTTCCAACGGAGATTAAATCACAGGATGCTAGCAATTTGAAATATTTTATCCAACTGGTGGATGATAATTTGGGGGAACTTGAATTATATTTTTTCTTCAATTGAATGAATAAAGCGCATATTCTGAACCATAGGAGCTTGTATAATACTGGGTTGAAGAATTATATTTAAAACAGTGCAAATATATTTAATCATGACAATATATTAAACTATATATGAAACTGACTGACTGGATATCTCATTACTTAGGCATATGTTTCATTGCTTTCTGATAACAAGAGAATCTGACTATTATAAACCCGGTAAACAAGACCTGAATCAGAATCCTAGACCAACACGAAATCCTAGCTCAACTTGCCTCCCAAATTGAACAAAAACATTTAGATTCACCCCAAAACTACGAAATCATCCCTAGTGTAACACGGGATTCCATCAAATTACAGAAAGGTTAATCCCCTGTCTAACTACCACTTGTTTGATAAAGGAGCCGGCCGGTCAAAGCTAATGTAAATTCCGTGGCGTCGGCTGAAGAATGCCGGTGCCCTAAATAAGTACACTTCAAAGTGCGGAGTGCCTTGTCGTCGGGCACAAAGGGCCAATTACATAATACCTACCTCTCCTCGCAGTTAATGAGGTGATTATGCTCTAGGAAAAAATGAGTTTCCTTTTTGTGGATGTCTGTTGTGGTCGGGGATTATGGGATGTGTTTTTTATTTGGATTGGTGACCTGTTGAGGAGGTGTAAGTCAAGGGTTGTCTCCGGTAAAAGCTAGTTTCTTATGTCCTTCTTTTCTAGATTGTCAAAAAGATAATGGAATTCTATTGTATTCCTCCATTTGATGGCGGGGATTGAAGGTCTGGATTTAATTATGGCATTGAGCAAATAAATATTACTTTGATGATATCTTTACTTCAGCATGAGCCACGAAATTACAGGCTCAGTTTAAATTATGCGCCAATATTAATAATGGCATGTTTTGTAAATAATATTACACCAATAAAATCAACTGAAAATGTAAATACAACTATAGAATTATGGTACGGAAAATAAAATATTTTTCATTTCGCGAATATACTATATTTAAAAATTACCTTAAGTCAAAGTAAAATGTGGACGAAGTATTTTTATTGCTATAAATACCTAACTAATAAATAGGAAAACACTAGGAAGAAGATTACCTACGTAGTCTGCCAATTCTAACGTAGCTTCATATTCAAGGACAAAATGTCTTTATAATATTCCTCGAAGCGAGCACTATAATTTATTAACTCAACGTCAGCTGCGCCGGTTTCAAGTAAACAATTTTGAAGGCCTTGAATTATGAGAATATAAAAGCTGCTAAACAAACCGTTCTTTCTTTTATTAATTATTCACAAGTAACCACCCGCCTAGTGACCAACTTTTTACAAGGCCTGACATACAGGGTATAACATAATACAGGGCTTTACATTACAGGGTTTTACATTTTGTGCGGAGGCTTAGCGCGAGCCGCCGCGCGCGTCGCCTCCGCGGTTGGCGGCCATGAGTGAGCGCTCGCTCGTGGCACAAAGGGTTGGTAGCCCTTTGATCTCGCGCCATTAAACTGGCTTACATAGACCGGCCCACGCAAGTTTATGCGTGATACACTAGCATTAAGCCTTATTAGGAGTTCTAGCTTCGAATTTAAATAGGCTATTTTCACAGCATGGTCGGATTTAGGTAGAGATGCGTTGGTAATTTTAAATATAATATAACTTAATAATTGAGATTCAGCCTTCTAGTTCTTGATTAGATTTTCTCCTACATTCTAATGGACCCATTCTAATTGGGCACTCATTTTGGTACAAATTCAAGTCAGACATATTCTACCGCGCGCATAATAAAATAATATTATAAACTATGTCTTTTGGTTGATAATTCACCGAAATACTTCCATAAATTAACAACAATTATACCACACCCGAATCGTTATGGCCGATGTAATATTTCACGGTTCTTTGCGTTCATTAATCACAATATAGAATAATTCTTATTACATAAGGTCAGTAATTATAATATGATTCAAATCGCGAACTCCCAAGCCGTGTTATTAAACACCCTATAAATTAATTTGGTACGATTCTAATGAATTATTCAATTCCAATAACTGACCTCGGGGTGCTTTCTGTTATTACGAAGTCTTTATTGATTTATGGCGAGAATTGGTTAGCTTAAAATTAGCTAACCCTTCCAGATTTATAGAATTTGTTAAGTCAATTTCATTCGATCACCTCTAATGACAACCTCGCTACCACAGATTACTGCTAGCTCTACCAATTGATAAAGTTAAATTGACTCTATCCTAGAATTGACTGAACGTGGAAAAATAATTAGTCCCGAAATATAATTCTGATAGCGAATGGTTCTCCACGATCCATATATGTCCATAAATGTTATATCATGCAAGTTTGTTTTGCAACTCAGCGCCCCAATCATAAAACATAATATAAGATAATATAAGTTAGTAACACATTAACTGTCTGCCAACTGCACAGAAATAAATCTGTTTCAAACCATCAAAAATCATACCTTCATCCCGCCAGTAGAGGGGCCCTACATCCCTGGTCCGTATCTCCTGGTCAGCTTGGAAGCCGGCCAGGCCGGCGGCGGGGGGTCGATATCCCCCTGCCCCCTATCACTGAATTATCGCCTCTCCTTCGTGCACACGGCACGGGATTGACACTTCTGTTAAGTTTATGTTGGACGTTATAAGATGTGTACAGTGTATGTATGATATACTTTCTATGTACTATTGAAATGATATGTGATGACATAGGGCATCATCGATAGAGGATCAAAACTTGTCCTCTGAAGTTAAGAGTTCATTGTTTTTACAATAGAAACAGTTTTGGAAATCTGAAATGTTGTTGTCAAACTGGGTAAAATTACAGATGTTTGTGCAGTTGACGGGAGCTTGGGACGGGATGTACTTACTATACATAATGTTTTGCCAATCGCCATCTTGTCCCGCTATCCCGCCAATAATCGGACGGGGTAAGTCATCGTGTGAATGACCCCGAAGTGAGTGTAGTTGTACAAAGAGTGGTATATAATCTTTTTCGTATATGTTATGTTTTTGTTTTGCATATTTTTTGTTCGCCAACGATATCAGGATAACACCTTGTCTTCGAACATTTGCATTTACTTAGTATAATTTTACTGTAGCTATCAACTAGTGATATTTACCCGACTACGGCAAAGAAAGGGTTGTGTTTTTAGGGGTAAGAAAACAAATTCAATAACTTGCCACACGACAGCACTCAACGTAAGAAAATATACATAAATGTCACAAGGGACAAAAAATAAAACACTTTACACCCATTTTATAAATGACTGTACACGCAGGTACAAGATATCAGAGTAGGTTGTCATAAAAACGGATTCCCGCGATATATCAAACACATTCATTGCTGAACAGGAAGAATGGAGCCGAAAGTGTTTATTTATGTAGATGCGAGTATTACGTTACAAAACAAATATCGTAAGTGATGACACATTGAGCGGGTACAAGCTTCCCGAAATGGATGTATCCGATTCCTCGGCACACGTGAACAGATCGCCGCCTGTCACATGCGGTCCTATTGAATCTTGATTATTTTCATTGTACGCATTTGACATAAGAACTATATTTATTGGTTTGCTTGATGACCGCGCCTTGATGGCCACGACCGCGCCGCGCCACCAACACTAGTTGTGATGCGGTTTGGATTTTAAGAATTAGAGTCCATCGATTGAATCTATTTTTTCTAGTGCATAACAAAGTGTACTAGTACCAGTACTAACTTAAATTTTCAAGCCACTAAATTTTCATTATCAACTTCAATATCGTCAGACTTGTTTGTTCTATATTCTATATTATAGGCTCTATGCCTAACTATTTCAATATTCCAAGAGCCGAAAGTAGGCATCTTATAACTGTTGACACGGCCGAGTTTGTCTTGCAACCCACCCGGAGCTGCGGAGGAGCCGGATTCAATCCGCTCCTGTATTTATTTCCGCGAATGTTGTTCATGTTTACGATGTGCTGTTTACTTTAAAATGTATGTGTATATCAGGTGGGAATGCTAAGTCATATATTTATAGGCTTATGTAATTTCTTGGTGTATAAGAGAATTTTGATTAGCGCCTTTGAAATGCTTGAATTGAATCACTTAATACTATATTTTGTATTCGATACACATTTACCTTAATGTAGAATTAGGTCAATAAACTTCAAACGATAATCACAGAATTAAGTACATAATTTATCACGTTCTAATGTATGTTAGTTGTCTTAGGAAATTAACAAATGTATCGATATTAAAGTAATTATTCCACCTTAGATTAGCAGGAATATCTAAGAAAATGTTCCATAAATACTTGGACTAATTCTTTGTAACTCGTAATGGGGAAGGCGGCGGTGTTTACACGGAAACGCGTTAGCAACATCCACGGCGTGAACTTGCATGATTTACACACGGAAAGTTGCGCTGGATTGCGGCGTTGCGAGCTGTTATCTCTCAACATTATCCAATTATATTCTGCTGCCATGTTATTCAATTTCGCCGGCACTTTGCTGTACACTGTGTTGGTACCTGGTATTATCGAGTATAGGGTATTTAAGGCTACTTTACGGGTATAGGGTAACAAAACACGGGTGTCTTGTACACAATTTATCAGTTTATATTTATAACTTTTGTCTGAATTACTATATACTATATTACTATAGGTATATATATAGGTATATTAAATGTAATTATCAGCCAAAGCAAAACCTATCCAGACAGTTTCAGTATTTCCTACACTGAGCCTTTCTGTATCATCCGATCACAACAACTTCGTATCAACATTACTAACGTGTCTTATATCCCGGCTGGCTCCTCGGTGGGTACACGGCGTTTTCGCACGGTCATCAACAATAGGGCAGCATGGTCCCGAGCCGCGGATACAGCGGGCGCCGTAAATCTGCCAGTTTATCGGCACCCGTGACGCGGGTAGCCGCCAGTCGAACGCACGGATAAGGAGCATAATAGAAGAATTCATTATTCAGTGTTATACAAACAACACGCCTGGAATAGTTTTATTTCTTCCTTCTGGAGTTACTATGGTCTTTTGTGCACAGAATTTTCATTCAGGGTGGTATGGACTAAACATCAAGCTTTCCAATGGCTTATCATTTATGTTGATTTAGTTTATTTAGCTAATTATTAAACTTCTAGGCAGACATATTTTTTCTTGACAATATATTAAAAATCCAAATATTTATATTCATGTAGAAATACAGAAATACATGCCAACAAAGAACTTCCGAATAATCAGAATCAGCCACTGGTTCGGAATGCTGCTTCCACTCAGAAGTTCCGGCAAGAAACTCAATGGTTACTGTTTATACTAGTTATTCAATAGTACCAAGTGAATTAAGCCTCACTCAGATTTAGGTATTAAAATTAGACAACGTTTTATTAGTATATAGTGCGTACCTATCCTCACTTAATAGATTACTTAAGTCAATGTAAAAAAATAAACTAAAAGGGTAAAAATAAAAAATATTTTGATATGGCATGTTTCCAAATTATTTGGGCGTAGATCTATGCTTGTTAGCTGCGATTGCTCTCAAAGTGTTTTATCTCTAAGAACTTACATTTTTTAAAGCTCGTCTTGAAAAATATAAATGTAAAGAAACTTTAACTGAGTGTGCTACAAAAAGATCCTTTTAAAGTAGACAACGATAAGATAGAAAAGAAGGAATTATTATTTCAAGTTATTGGAGGTGGTAAGTGAAGACTGCTGAAGTTCTGGAAAAGTGCATGAACATGAATAACTAACTTTAGAGGTTTCATTTATCACATTTTCCTCAGTCCTTTCTAGTAAAACCGTGCCTCAATTATCAAAGCCGCCATTCATCTCAAACTAATTGGGGCCGAGACCCAGAACTTCAAATATCTTATTTCCTTTTCATCAAAGTCGTTTTGTAACAAGATTAACTCTGATGTTATCTGCCGGCCATCGCGACTTGTCGCAACTTTCAAATTACTTTATTAAACACTGGATTTCAGGAGAGAGCTTCTGTAGTATTATTTTGAATTGCGTAATTAAAATTGCGGTTTTCAAACACTGAAAATTAGAAGTGAAAGATAATGTTATCCTTTGATGGTTAAGTCGGTGTGGGTGTTATTTTTATACAAAAAATCTAGTGCGTAAACTTAACTAATATTAACCTATACTTAAAACAAAATAATCTGAAATATATCTTGCAGTATGTACAATAATATTACCGTGTTGTCGCAGCTTCCTACCATTTCAGATATTGCACCATTCACCACCGAATTAAAGACATGGTCGGCAAGACATGGCCCAAAAGAGATCTCACTCTATACCTATAGAGGATTTTCACTTAATTTTCGACTAAATATAATGATATCTCCAGCGATAGCTATCATTAGGGCGGCGAGATGAAAGGCCTATGATTGATGATCCCACGGCACCCGCAAAAACACTGAATCACTGTTCTCTGTCGGTTTCACTTAAACCCTTTTCAGTTTTGTAAAAAGGGTTCGTGTTTTTAACCCGAGGCGGAAAACACCAAGTTGCTTCGTGGTCGTTATATTTTTGACGTTTAATAATAAATTCTGTTCATGTTTGCTTGTAACCAAATGACCTTACAACATTGGTGTGAAGAGCAAATGGATACGTACCGCCATTTTAATATTTATGAAGTTCTTTAAATAAATATAACTCGTAGATGAGGAAGTCATTATTATATTTCCTTGTATAATAGGATAGCAGACATTATAATCTGAAGGTAAATGTAACTCTTGATTAGAGTTGTATACTATCTCCGGCAGAAAATACAGGAAAGCATCTCAATAGATATAAGTGCTCAGGTACGGAATTGTGTTTAATGAATTTAAATTATAAAAGCAGGGATGAGCATTATCTTGTCATCGAATGAAGCGTTCTTCGAGATGAGTCGGTACATTCAGCGCTGCGCTTACTCAGCAAGCTACGTCTTTGCATACACCCGCGTCCCTTGTTGACTAAACAAAAGGAATGAATGCCAATGATTGCGATCCTATCTCACTTTTCTTGAGTCGTCCGTTTCTTTGTAGTTTTCCTCGACACGTATGCCAAATGAGAATCCAGATTTACGTGTTGGAATGTTATTAGATTTTGTTCAATACGGCACACGGGACATTCATTGTTCAAAAATAAACATGGGACAGGACTAGCATACTAATACAGGGTAGAAATAAAAATATTGAGTCCTAAAACTAAAACCGGACTACTGAAAAATCAGGCTCTAAAAGTATTCTTCTTCTTCTAAGTCGTAGCACTCTTGTGAGCGGTCGTGGTCATGTTTCGGTCGGCTCTAAAAGTATGAAACAATAAAATATCCTCATCTGAAATTGTTACCTACAAACTAGAAAAATACCGGTCAAAATCATAACCCTCTTTTTTGCTTCGCCGTAGTCGGGTAAAAACTACCGAATCATGGATGAGTCATCTACCTTAAATACTTAAGATAGATAATTTAACTTAAAACTGTGAATGCAGTTATTACGTGTTTCGAAAACATAATATTTCCTTTAAAATACCTAACTCAAGTAAGATAGTTAAAGGGGTTCATGTATTGTTTCTTTTTAATTTCACCATCTATAATAACATCAAAAAATATTATGTTATCGGTGTAAAACTCGATTGTATTTTCTAATGATTCGAACTTGTCTTTAAAGAATACTCGTACACGTACAATTTGACAAATCATATTTTGCTTTTCTCGAGTGTTTTTATCATTACATATTTTCTCTGAAAACATTTCTTAAAATCAATCAGTGTATAATTGTGTATTTGGAAATATTTCAATATCACAAAGACATTCAAATATATCCGAGCAGACGTTCTCAGAAACGGGCGACGACAACGGTCTCATTACAAGCCCGTCGGTACATTTCATGCTACAAAAATTATGGGCACTTAGTGTAACTGGGCTCGGAACTATTTCGCGAATTTTCGCCTCAGTTGTCACTAGGCAGTGAATTATAGTTTCATTTGATAAAGTGTTTTATACGCGATAGGAATCGTAATACTTATGTGTAAAGGTCTCTGTCCACTGTGCTTTTGGCTTTGGTGGACTATTGACTTGATGACACGTTGGAAAATTTGTGTTCTTTTTGTTGCTATTGTTTTGGTAGGTATACCTACCATTCATTTAATTTAGATATTATAATACGTTGCACTGGTATTTATGATTCAATTTTAATTTAAAATTAATGTTTTAAATGGCCTGTTAAAGTTACAACGTTTCAAACTTCAAACAGTGGAAAAAAATCTACAACTAAATTATAGTAGGTAAGTACCATGATAAAGTATCCCATGGACACACGAGTGGAATACTCCACCAAATAATCTAAAGCCGCATCTGAGTGGAATCCAATAAGTAATATAAATGAGATAAACTTGACGAGCGCCTCACGTTCTCAAATCAACACTTAGAAGCTGTAAATGCGTATAGAGAAATGAAAGGGGGCCAAATAACTGGCGGAGGAGCTAAATTGGAAAAGATTGAATGTAGAATAGTGCGGGTTAAGGCAGGGCTGCCAGAGTGACAGAACATCTTAGAGGAGAAGTAACTGCATCGAGAGATAGCTTTGATATGGAAGGAAAAATACATTCACATTTATAAGAACTATCACGTTTGGAATAATGGTAATTCTGGTTTTAGGCCAAAAATGTGTTTATAAACCCGTCTCCTGGCAACCCTACACGCACTCGGAGGCTTCTTTCGGCTACGTCATCATCTGGGTCGGACGTGGATAGCATCGGGTACGAGCCGCACCGAATTCCTATCCACATTTTTACACCCCGACAACCAATAAAAGACCTCAAATGAAACAAAGCCCTCTTGAGATAAAACCGAACAATGGTCGAGTTTGACGCAATGCTATCTCGCATCCGTCAACGCAGAGTGACTTTTTAAATTGAATACTGTGTTGTTTCGTGTTCGTATCCATTTGGGGTTACAATCTCTACGCTGCCGTGATAAATAACGAACCGACGCACTGCGCTACGGTCTGATACGGGATTTCAACAGGGAAAAGTCTGATTTATGGGGTGATGATTGACTTGTAACATACATCGTAATGCGCGGGGGCGTAAGGGTTATCGAGGAAAATATGAAGGGTCCCTCTCGGATCGAGTGCGGATGAAAGGCAATGGAAATACATTGACGCAATTATCCAGGATATTACCGACGATTTCTGAAGTAGGAAGTAAAATAATATGACTTCATTGAAATAAAACTATTTTTCGGATTTTATCGCGTTTATTAACTTTTTGTGAACATGTACAGGACCGCACCCGCCATTATATCAGATTTGATAAACCACAGATCCTTGCAAAAGAACACCGATTCCGACCAAGGATGATACGTGAGGCCATTGAAATTAAAAAACATCCTAATTTCAATAGGGAAGATGGCTGGGTGCTACCACCAACTTGGGATCCAGTAATTAATATCCAAAACCATGTGTACCATTGCAAGACCTCGAGACACTGTGAGCACTTTCTGCGTGGATCGGACCGCAAACAACAACTAAATATGAGGGTACCCAGTTACTAACTATGACATCAGGACGTCTAACACCTCAGCCCCCCGTGGCTGCTGTAAATCAACCGAAACGTCGGGAACATAAAGTTAATAAACGCGATAAAATCCGAAAAATAGTTTTATTTCAATGTGTAGTATTCGCGTAAATATAAGAAAACAATAATATGGCTTCACTCACCAAACAGTTCCATACTTTTTCAACCAGTTTTATCATATACAAGTCACTAATAAATTATCAGTTGTACAATGAAAGTTATCTCGTAGTACTTAATACAAATCCGGCGGACCAAACATCAGCTGCATTAGCATAGCTGCAAACAAACACGTCGGCGTGACGCCGACACGTGCCGTCTCAGCATATTCATGAGTCCGCAGTGTTCGCTGCGTCGCGTAAAGCAATTGCCTACTGTTGCAGGAGTTACTTTACTGAATGAAGTATATAATGTATTGTACATGATACTGAGATTAACCTACGACAAGTTAAAGATTTTGTAACCTTTATATTCCCGTTGTCAAAATCCTAATTTATAAACTGTAAGTTTCCGAATATCAGCCTCAAACACCCAAACACTTTAGAATATTGCGCGTAATGTTGACGCCACCCCGCTACATCGCTCTTCTAAAACAATTGCCGGCACATTTCGCAGAGTGATAAATTCCTCACTTATCTCCTTTCATTTAGCTTAATTGTACACACAGTAGATACCCCCATTGTCCCTGTCCGAGTCGGGATTTTTTCTTTTCAATGGATTTTTCAGGTGGACCCCCTACCCCTCCTACCCCCCAGATAATGTATTTCCTTTGTCTATTGTACGACGTGATTCATCTAAATCATTTGGTGCTGGGTCCCAGCGGATGTCGGATCGGTGGCGTTCTTAAGCGGCGTCTTTTATAATGTATTGTGATGATGACTCTTTGTAGTTTGTTATTGGTTGGGTTAGTTCGTCATTTGTTACTTATGTTTATGTTTGGTTAATTGACTTGATTCTATGTTTATTTTTAGTATCATTCATAATGTAACAGGTTTTATCTAAAATCAACTATTTTTATACTAAATTTTGATCAACTGCCTTGCAAATTATATTAGGGTAGTAGGCACGCGGGCATGCATCCAAAATGAATTCCTGTACGTTTAATAAAAGGTCTTTGCCCTTTGTAAGTATGGTGACTAGGCATGATCGTGAAGCACCGCGTTTGTTGTCATGATGACGCCAGCATGTTTCCCCCAAGAGTGAATATTGTGCGTCTATGCATCTCGCATGAGCTTGATTATTATGCTGTGGTATGCATCATTAGAATTCACCACACTGTAAAATTTCCTTATTTGAGAAGGGCCTGAAGGTTATAATAAAATACAATTTAAATCACATAATTCTTATATTCCTTTGTGTTGTTGGCTGTTCACCTTTATGACTGCTTCGGCTTCCTTTAATTAAGAATTAGATTGTAGCGATAACTACTGATTAATATCAGAATAATTTTGTATGAATATTACCTAAAAAAATATAAGTGACAATACAGTTTCATGATTTTTCAAACCCTTATTGATGAGGTTGACGGAATCATCTCCGCAAGCTCATTAGATAAAAGGGAAATTCTTACAAAACACTCACATAAGAAACATTTCGCTCATTCACTCCGCCTCATTAATATGCTTTTAAATTATATCTATTTTTCACGATACTTCGAAAATTAAAATATATTATGAAAGGTTTCCGCTTTCATCTCACTGAGACATAAGATTTTTAATATCTCTTTATTTTGTGTCCATGATTTTCCCAAGTTCTTTTGTCGCGTTGCCTTTAGAATTGAGGGCAGTGCCAAATAATGTGGATGTTTTGTCATTTTTAATCTGAAGAATGTCTCCTTTGTAAAATGTAATAGTACGTAAGAAACGTAATTTTCTGGCTTCTTTGTTTATGAGAAAATGCAATCAATTCAAAGTCTTTAATCTCACTTGATGTAGGACAGTTGATCTTATATTTTAATGACTTACCACAAAGTAAGAACACTGCTGCTCAATACTACCAGAAAATAAATAACTAGGTATTTAAAATCTGAATTCATACATTTTCTTCGGAGCGAGGCATTGATTAGAAAAGCAGCGTCTTAATAAAAGCGTGCACAAGTACTTCGGCTTACACATTCTGCCCTCAGAAATAATTTCAGTGTAAATTTGTGCCAAGCGCAAGGTTTCCGCGTCGTTTGTCAACCACCACTTCCGCTACGACTACTACATTTTATCAAAGACTAATTTATAAGTATAATATAATGTGTTATTTTTCTACTTTGTTTATTTCCTTTAATATACTTTTTTTTAAGTCCTGCTCCAAAATCTTGAAAAACAAGGTACAATACGATTGTTCGCAAATATTTTTGACAGCAATTGGAACCTCACCAAACACAACAAAAATTGTTGATCTTGACATATTTGCAGAGGTGGCAATATTTCCACCCCTAGCCCCGGAGGCTAGGTCAAGTGGCGGCGAACCCCGCCAAAGAGGGGAGTCTGCGGTAATTAAAACGGGGCCCGGAGCGCGGCCTCTCCGCAAATAGGTCAGGTATCAATCGCGAGCTGATGGCATAACGGCCGATCTTGCGATGACCCCTACAACACCTTGAGGGCTGTTGCAATGTTTGGAGGATATTTCAAATGCTCTTAGAAGTCTTATATCCCCTACTTAGTTAATAGTGAGGTGTCGTTTGTCGCAGGTGGCCTTCAAATTCAACGCATCGA
Source organism: Notodonta dromedarius (assembly GCA_905147325.1). NCBI lineage: Eukaryota > Metazoa > Arthropoda > Insecta > Lepidoptera > Notodontidae > Notodonta > Notodonta dromedarius. Next base: position 13,675,349 of record LR990162.1, read on the forward strand.
AAGAGGAGTGTATTATGATTATTTTCCAAAAAAATCGGTTGGTTTTCCTGCTACCTACTTTCTAATTATTATTTCTTGTAAGAAAAAGTAATATATCATCAGTACATCATTTGTTGATTGATATCAGACAGAACGCAGTCATCATTTTTGTTAACGCTGTCATAAAAATACAGTCCATTAGCAACACTACTGCCGACTGACTTCACTATTATTGTTTACCCCCCAAAGGCAGCGGGTGTAAATAATGGGCGCGTCTAGACAAAGGGCCGTAATGAGTCCGCGACAACCACATCACGCTTTGAGCCACGCTTCATTAAAAATACAAGCGACGTGCCGCGGAGACACCACTAGCAGTTTCTCCGCCAATGTGGCAGTTTATTTTGGAGGGTATTTTAGTGGAGTTTACTTTGGGGATTTTGATCTGATAGTTATTATACTTGATGATTCCTACTTCTAAGATGTAATAGTTTTTTCCGAGATAATTGTCCAAAAAATTGTACCATTCTTATTGTGACTACGTAGTCCGAGCCATGGAGTATATTCCTTATAGTTTTTAAAATAAATTACTGGTGATTATGAGGTTATCGCCTTACCTACTAAATGTCCTGTTGGCCCCTAAAGCTTGCGCTAGGGGTATTCATGTCAGTAATATTACGCTAAATGATTAAAATCGGACTCGAAACGTGGTAAAATGGCTCACCGACGCTAATAGGCAGACACTAATAGGACACAATCTCAGTAATTGCTTATTTGTCACATCATTATGATTTTTGATAATGAAACCTGTTTGAAACTACGCAATGTCTACAGTTCATTAGCAAGGAGCTGTAATTTCCTTCCTCATCGACATTATGTATCGGCCTAGTTTCCTTCCTGTAGGCGCCTTTGATTACTTATTGACGCAGTTATTACGGTATATTTGCTCGACGATTCGTTATACAGAATATGAAATATTATAGAGCACTATCAAGTGTTACTAACCTTATTTTACCTCCAGTTTTATAACCAGAATCACAAATAGATATTAAATAAATCTATCCAGTAAGAAAAGTTATTAAACATTATAGTTTAAGGACATAACCATTCCATTTGCCTCTGCCGTAGTCGGAGATAAACAGTATCTTGTCTTAAAATAAAAAGTTCTAATAAAAACTCTTTGGTCATTATTACTGCAAACTGAGTGGAGCTAAAAATAGCTCATCGTTGCGGTGAATTAAGGTAGGGGAAATAATTCCGGTCCCCTTAGCATTCACACCTTGCTTCCAATAAAGATAGCTGCCACCACCTCGTCCTGTCCTGACTCAACAAGTCTATGTAATTACAATGGCTTTGTTAGAGAGACGCCCCATGGATGAGCCACTTTTAGCAAATTAAATGCAGTTTAACTGTACCTACTTCTGAAGTCGATTTTATCTTCATCAGGCAAAACGATGGTTTAATGTGGAAATCATTTTTTTTTTGTTTTGAAAGCATTGCTTTGATTTCCAGATGTGGCGTGTGTTTTATGTGTTTAGTGCATAATCAATATGCATCAAGTCTTCATTTGTATGTCTAAACTTATATCTTAGATTGGAAGAAAAGTTTCTTCATATATTTGTCTTTCTTGGATTGACTTAGTTCGTGAGATTTTTGTTTTGCTGCTGAATTTTGGTTGTGTTTTTATATTCGAAACATGGAAAGTGTTAAGTTTTACTCGTGAGTAGGTACAGTAGCGTGGTGAGCTTACCTACATGAGGAAATAATGTAATTATTAATATTATTTAACCATTTTGTTGTTAGATAAAATTTCCAAAAAAGTTTTTTTTACTAATTTGATTATTGGCGTTGTTTGATCTCCATTGAATTATGAAAATCCAAACTGCAGACGAGTAAAATGTGCCCGCCGCCCACACTCCCGGCCGGCGGCCGTGCCCCGGTCACGGCTGCCCGAGGACACGGGCCCGGGTGGCTCTAATTAAGCGCCTTCGCAGGGACACCTTACAAACGGGACGCCTATCAATCCCATCTTACGCCTCCATTACAGAGAAAAAGGTCCCAGCCAGGTGTGACTGCCGGTCGATGGGTACAGTTTTAGCGCGGGTAAAATTTTGGATGGCTTTTTAAAGTTGACATGACAACATTTTGTTTTGAAGACAATGGAAAGATAATAATTATGGAGTTTTTCATCTGACTGGTTAACCACGTAACCGGTGGCAGCGGTCATTCGCACGGTTAGTCTGGTAAAGATAATCTCTGTAAATTTTGTGAAAATATAGGTAGGTACATATACAATAAGTACATATGAATGGATAAGACAGTGTCGCGTTCTTCGTGTGAATGGCCGTGGTAACCTGGGAAAAATTTATGGCTTTTTCGCTGGGTCACATTAATGAACTTCTTGAATTTTAGTTACTTATGAACCCAAGTTTCAATACTTCTGAAGGAAACTACCTACAGTACTTTTAAGAGGCCCCGGAGTAGTTAACATGCTTATCAGAAACTTATCCCAGTGGGAACGTCAAAATAAACGATGTAATTAGTACCTAAACTTTATTATACTTCAACATTATTATTATACCCGCGACCCGCCCGCGTGGCCTTTGACGATAAAAAGTAGTATATGTACTATTTGAGAGTATTAACTGCCCCTATGCTGCCGAACTTCACTAAATTGCAGACTGCTGTTTTGGTGTTTAGTTTGTTTGGTGTTAAAATAACAAAACATAAATCTTTTCACATTTAATGCTAGTATGGATTAACTTCTCGAGATATGCTTATGCTAAATAAACAATAAAATCGCCCTATAAAAATATAATCTGCCATCTTTATAAGATTTAGGGTTGTAACTTCAATAGTATGTACCTATGAAGCTTTTTGCTACCAGAAATTGATGAGTACTTAACTCCTAATTAAAATTAAATATAGTTTCTTGTCCGGTAGCTGGTGAAGCTCTTCCCATATTTTTCGTATGTTCTACCTCCTTGTACGATTGAGAGTTTGTCCGACCTTTTATTTTCTTCTGACTCGTGCAACTTATTCTTGGCCTTCTCTTCTGCGCAATCCTTTTGCTTTTTCTCCAATATGTTCCTCAGGAAGTTCTCATGATGGATAAGATGGACAATATCGTCTCTTTACTATAAAGCATTGTATCTATTTGCAACCACATTTGTTATGCTATTTTCTGTACACCCTCATTTGTTGTCCCCTCCGGAAACTTAATAAAAAAATCAAGAGTTAGTTTTGTTAAGCATCAAGTATTATACATTTGCCGTACTAAGTTCAGTCTAGCATAAATAATTCATCACTTCTTAAGCTTTTAGATTCTCTACGTCTGCGACATCAAAGTGCTCCAGACAACAAATGTTCAACTCCAGTTGCCAAAGGATTAAGTTATAAATTTGCTTGTATTCCAGAGGTCTCGTGATCAAAATGGAACAACCTGACAGCCATTGACAGTTCTTTGACAGCGGCGCTTTGCGGAACCCGCGGCTGTGTGGTACTGTTTAGGGATGAGACGAGATGTGATCAAAGGCGTTTGTCCCGATCAGTGAATCAGCGATGATCCATCAACGTCAATTAATTCGAGCAGACGGGAAATTAACCCGAACACGGGTATTAGGATTGATTTAGGGACGGCGTAAACGACGGTGCAATATTATGTAATATGGTTCTGGAACGAATTAATCTAGGCATATAATAATTATGGATGGTGATTATGTATGTTCATATGAAACTTGCAATGTTTGTTTAAATAATTGCATTGATAGTGTTTAAGGTATGATTTCATGTATGAATATTTACTTGTCTATCAAATAATGATATGAACAACGAATTTCACACAGAAATATTGTTGGGCAAACTCTGTGGACGGAATAAAGAAGCAAAATGTCTTTGATTTTAAAATCGTCTTCTTCAGCAAAACCGTACATCTCACCGCACAAAAGAATTCCCACAGTTTTAACTTTTAAAATTCAAGGTACGGTGCATAAAGTCCAAGATCTGTTACCTCATTTTACTGTAAGATTTTAAGGTGCTCGCCCGGGAGCGGAACCTGGGCCAGGAGCCTCGGTATAGTCTAACTTTCCTCGTAAATAACTGAAGGAGAGCGGACTGAATAGGGATGAGTGTTTTGAATATCGATGTATTTCTAACAGGATACGGTGAGATTTTCCACGTTTAGTCGTAAAAGTCAGAAGCCTGAAATATTGTGGCAACTCAACTAATCGTAGGTATTGCGTTTAGGTATCTCCATAAAATCAGACAAATCAGGGTATATTGGATGAAAATTGATAAAGTATAAAAATATACCTATAGATATAAGTAGATATTTCAGTAAAGAACTGTCTACCTAACATAAAGGAATCATAGAGAGGATAATATCTGCGAAGTTCCTTTTATTCAATGTAACTTTTCATGTGAATGATATTAAAGATTTTGTGGAGCCTGCATAGCCAAACAGAACTGAGTTCTATTACAATTTACTGATTCTATAAAAACATCGATATTGCGCTACCATCACTATTAGCCGTTCCAGCCACTAGCTAAATCTTGCACTGTATCCGATACAAAGTTACGATTGCAATGTATCTGATCCAATTTGAACTTTAAACTGTTAATCGCATAGTTGGTTGTGCTGCAACTAGCTCGATATCTGTGTAATGGTTGTACATTTGTTATCGAATACCTGCCTGCATGGTTTGGAGTTCGTTAGCTCAAGCACACTATGTACACATTGTTCTGTGTAGCAATTTACTTTATTTGGAGTGATTATTTTGAAACAATTGGGGTTTTTCAGAAAATATTTTTCTATGAGAAAACGAAGACATTAATCCGATCTGGAGTAGGTTTATAAGGAAATGTTGTAAAATAGTTTTATTGGATACACGTGGTGCTTATTTGTGTGCGTTTTCTACGAGAAGTTTTGTCTGTCATATCACGTTGTCACAACTCGAGGAGCTGACTCCATCAGCTGTCCTTTTGTGATCTTTATCTTTCTGACTTTTTGTCACCCGAACGAACTTGAACTGAGATAATTTTGTCTTAGGTATCTTTTTGATATGAATAATATTTAAATAATTGTTATATATACGATATTACCTCAGAATAAATAATAATAGGTTGTCTTTGAACTGCTCTAATTGAGATTTAAAGAAGCATGAATAAAATTATTCCCCCCGCCGTTGAAATAATTATGTTTTAAATAAACACGTCGAATTTTTCCTACTAATGTGAAGGAACTAAAAAGTACCAGAATATTACGCGTATCACCAAAATATTGTATATTATTATTATTATTATTACAAGAATATCACAAAAATCACACCAAAAGTTTAGCTATGTCGTTCAATCCCTCATGCTCAGAAAGCATTATTTCTACCTATAGGTATTATTATTATTTATATCTGTATTCTCCTTTTCTGTGCTAACACCTATGTACCTAGTTACGTAACAAATTTCACTTTACCCGTCCCGAAGGGTTACCGCACACAATATCGTACACTCAACGCTAAAGCCCCGCCGCAGCAGGCAGCAGGCAGCATGCGAACAACTAAACATCAATTTGGAACAAGGAGCGTAAACAACGCAATACCACCGACCACAACTCTCATAGGATTTGTGCAGTCAGAGCTGAATTGCTGGTGTTTCTGTGCCAGTTTCAAGCTAGTTTTAACTATAAATGGTCTCCTAGTTGGTCAAAATTGTAATCTTCATTCTCTAGCTAGAAACGGTGTGCTTGACGATGAATGATAAAACCACTTTCACGAATACACCAGAAGCTTGACGGTGTACTTGATTAACCATCGAGCATCATTAAGCAAACACTTTGTGACAAGCAATCTTTTTTATCATCCAGGCTTTTGATATTTTCATTTTGTTTGCTTCAATTTTTCGTGTACGTTTGGTATTACATTAGACACAGGTGTCCTCTCAAATTGAGTTGAATTGCTTACACAAATTTATTTGCTCATATGTTGAAAAGAAGCGTGCTAAGAAATTCTGCATTTAAAGCTTGTTAAGGTTATTCCATAACCAATTACCTACATTTTATTCATATACTTACGCCATCTTACGAATCGGGTAAAATGAGTTTAGTTCACAAGTATTGCTATGAACGCCGCGAGCATACAAAACGCTTGTTGTTCGCATTGAAAATAAATGTTTACCACCGAACTACGATCACAACTATCGTTCCAGCTTTTATTGTACCAACTTAAGTTGGAAATAGTTTTTTCTAGCGTTTGTTTTACCTAGGTATATTGCTTGTTGTAATTATGTATGCAATACATTATTATTGCACGATACTTTTAAGTTTTGCTAACTTGTTTGCGTATATCTACATAAACACAATCTCTTTTGATTTCTCTTAAAGGTTATCAAGCGTCATGTTACTCTCTTTGGTTAACAAATTACCTCAAAAGTGTCCTAACATAGCGATATAGTCATCAACTTTTCATCTGGTCCAGAGTGGCGCAGTCTGAGTTTTAATTAAGCCAGTTTTGTTGGCCGATAGTTTTTAATCTGGAGGCCAATCGTTTCTGCAAACTTTCAATACGGCTAGTACGAGTATAATGTTGGCATTTTTTATTTCGTTTTCTTTCTGATTTCACTACTGATGTTCGCGAGTTTTGGGCTTTAAGCCTATTGCTGAGCACTTTTGTTGGTTTTAGCAACCGACTGATTTTCTATTATACCCAGTGTTAATGTTAAAAACAATGTTCAATTTAAAGGATATTTATTGTATATATTGATAAAAATATGACTGTTTCTACTAGTTCTCCTAATATAAAATAGCTACACATTTCTAAGAGTGTCAATGTCACCACAATAAAGTTATTTTCAGATCCAATTCCCAGGAACCAGTCATGATCATAAAACAATCACCTCGAATTAGGTTTTGGTTTTCCAAATGCCTGAACGTACAATTGCGGCCAACAGCACGTAGGTCCCTTAGGGAGCGTATCGCTCGCACACCGATAAATTCCCCTGCAAACAAAGAAAAAAGGCGGGACCTGGCCCCAAATATATCATTTGAAGTGATATCAGCACGAGACCGAGGTCCAGAGGGGGTGAGAACCGGGGCCGGGGGGAGGTGGTGGAGAACCGGATAATGCACCCAGTATAAACTTTGGACCCTTATACCCTATTATTATGTGGCGACAGTCGCTTTCCTAGTACATTACGTGCTCTGTTTGATAATTCGTTTTGGACTCCTTGTTAAGACTGGAATGGTTCCATTTACTGCCGTCCAGCCTATTACGTACGATTGGACGTAACGAAAGCTTTATTGGGTATGACGTTACTGATAGTCTCTCTCTCTCTATCTCCAGACCGTATTCGGCCACAACGACTCGTTACTGACTAGTGAGAGCTTGGTTGGTGTACTCTCAGGTGACTGACATAGCCTATTTTCGAAGCGCATGTGCGACCACATGCGCTACAAGTCAACACCCCTCCGACGTAATTATAATGTATGGCCGCAAGTGGTCGGGCCTTGAGCTCATCTCGTGTAGCATCGAGCTCTTCTTTCCTTCATTTTTCAAACTCTGACTCCTTGGTCCGTACAGTGTGCCTCCATCGCAATCGATCAGCCGTCATTATCTCCCACTGTGACGGTCTTCATGTGTCGCTTAAGCACATCTTTGTAGCGCAGGAGTTAGCCGCCTTGTTTCCGCTTGCCATCCCGTAGTTCGGAGTAGAAGATGCGCTTTGCCATTCTATCATCAGACATTCGGGAGACATGACCGCACCACTGTAGCTGACGTTTCATTAGGTAAGCCTCAATTCCACCAGAACCTTTACTGATAGTATCATGCAGAAAAATATAAGCTTTTCAGCGTGAGTGTTTTAGTGGGCACTACCTTTATATTATATAACATCATAAAATGCCAAACTATCTTATTGAAATATCCCTGTCATATAACTGAACAAAAACTTTCGAATAAAAATTCACCAGAAAATTTTCATAAAATTCATCGAGCTAAAAAATAAATTAAACGATCGCCCCGAAAAGGGTGAAGCTCGCATTTTGCAACATTCCCAGTACAAAGTGTAATTATTTGACCTAATGGTCGCTATAGATCTAACATGAAAAGCATGTTACGTAAAAAGCGTTTCATGCGCTATTTCTGTTTACCGTACCATTTTTCATCGGGGGCTTGCAATTTAGCCTTCATCGTCCTGCCAGGATTAACATAAGGTGGACCGTGGTCAGGGGTGGCCCATGATTTAAGATTACGTAAGTATATTTTTCCAGAAGCTGAAAAACAACTATCTTTATATACTTAAGTAATTTTGTTCTACCTTTTAATTACGCAATATCAACCTATACATATACATGAAAATTGCTTTAGATGAAACGTTAATCGTCTTGTTTCAGTGAATATTATTTATTTACTTAGAAATTCTTATTACAAACTACTTACCTAAGCTACCAACATTCTCGAAAAAGATTAAATACTAACCATATTATTTCCTTGCTAAACTTTTATTTCAAAAGGAGTACCGCAGGGCAGCCCTATGGGTCCGGCCGTTCATTACCACAGGCCGAGCAATTTCCACACCATCCAGCGTTGCAAAGAAGCGGATGTCAAAGAGCCGCGCCTGTATTCCACGCTGTTAGGTCCTTTGAAAGCGGCCAGTAATCTTAGCAGCTTGTCGGTAGATGAGAAAACGTGTGGGCTTCCGTATAAAGAACGAGAGTTATTAAAATGTAGATTACATTTAAGGTAGGATAATTTCAGATTTTGTTTATGTAGGTAAAATAGAGGAAGCGTCTTTGCGTACAGTTTTAATTCCAGCTAAGAAAAATGTTAAATGTTTTATTTTAATTAGCATAGAATACTCTAAGGACTGTACCTTACGTAAGGATGTCCATCGAAAATATACTTATAACGAACAGAAGAAAAGCCAGCTGTCACAGTTTCATCTAATTCCTTTAAACCTATTTGGGAGTCATGCCGCAAGGGTCTATACATAACCGTCGCGAAGGTGCCTTCTCGGTGAGATGGCCGACAGGCGGCAGACCACGATCGATAGCCGTGAGACAGTGTGCACGAGGATGTACTACGGTAACGTGCCGTAACAAATTATACGGGGCTCGGACCCGTCGGGAGAGGGATGGCGGCTCTGGGAATATTAAGGAAATTACATTAATAATGTAAATTAATTACATAAGGAGTTCTGTGTTTTAATTCTCAATTCTGTACAAAGTGACACGAACATCTATTAAAAAGAGTAGGTACATAATTAGATGAAGTGTTGGATAAGTTGAGATAAGTTATTTACTAAACACCTCTTCGGTTGTAATCAATGATCTACTGATTTATCTCAACCGACCTTGATCTCGCGATAATGTAGTTCTAAGGTTCTTAACATAATATACTGTCCTCACCTTTATTTCAGTCTTAAGTTATTAATTAACTGTCACTCCGTAAACACACAAATTCCAATCAGCATACGAGGGCACGTGTCTTGTTTGCTGCAATCAGCCCGATGTACATAGCAATTTTCTCCAGTACAATGACTGGCCAGTGCTCTGGGCAATCGAATGGACTGGATGAATACATTCAATGTATACCGTTCGTTGTGATTTCAGCACGTGTAGATATTACGTTTACTAATAAAATATTTTTTTATGAGTACTGTGTCTCTAGTGTACCGTTGTGGAAACATAAATTTTCAGTTTGTCGAAGAGACGTGAATTATAAAAAGAAAAAACTTAAGATAACTTGGAAATGAGGATGTTTTCAAGCCATATATAATATTAGGCGGTTTTGTAGCGTCTAGTCCACAATCATAGTTCGCGATGGTCGTGGATCGAAACCTATTGATGCAAGCCCATTCCGTATAGCAGTGTTTGGGTCACATATAGTCTGTGAAGGGTTAACGCGAGTGTGGGAGGAAGGACAAGGACTGTCGAATGTTTTCTCTGTCTCTCTTCCAGCGTCCTTAAATTATTGCTTTGAAATAAATATCCAGGATATTTATATTATAAACAGTCTATTAAAATCGAGAAGTTTATGAAAGTAGATATTATATACCCTTTCGGCGTATACGCGAAAGGGCGTACGCGCGTTCGCAAAATGTCACCATATCGCAATACGACAGTCCTCGGTTATTCAGCTAGCTCCGTGAGAGACCGATGGTGGCCGATAGCGGCGCTGTACATCCAGACATCCAAATAATGTTACATAGACGCCGCCAACTAGCAAACTCATGATAAAGCTACATTTTAAATTAACTTCCCGTTTTTATTAAAAATTATATTCAAACCATTCACTACCCAATTTATTAAACAGTTTTTATAAATCAGATATATAAATAAACAATATCAATTATACTACAAATTCCGCAAATAAATAATGTTCCACACAAAGTTATTCGTCACAATAATTTCACTTTCGTTCGTATCGTCAAATGGCACGTTAATTGTACTACGTGGCGTGAGACTAATGCGATGTTTGTTCAAAAGCAACACTTATTTATTTGTTTAAAGCTTAATTAATTACCAGAGCAGAGTCCGAGCGAGCGCTTGCGGGCGAAATATTTCGTTCTATTTTCGACTCTACGGAACTTGTGCTCCTTGTTGAGATGGATAATTACGAGTGCGCTCAATGGTAATAGTCTAAAGACGCATTTATATTAAAATAATACAGTAGTTATTTTGTTTTTCAAATTAATAGTACTGTTAATATTCTCCTTATATAGGGTAAATAGGTTATTTGGTACACCAACTATCACACATATTCTGCAGCTTAAACTCGACTAAGAAAAATAATTTAGCTGTATTAAAATACGTCTTTAATGTAGATTTGATAGAACATACACCTTTAGCAGTTATTCACACTAAGAAGACGGCACCGTTTTTCTTTACATTTTTATACATGACCGCACATATAACGAGTCATTTAACGCTCATAACTTTATGAGCCTTAATAATTTGACGTATAAGTTCTGTATTACAAACGCATACAGTCCAGTACAGACACTTCTTTACAAAACAAATATGTGAAGGTTTAAGTGGTGCAAAATGGTAATTCTGGGATTAAAAGATGGCAATATTTTCTCATCTCGTGACACGCTCTCAGATACAGCAAACACTTTAAAAAGTTCCTTTGTTTGTTGCGATGACCGATATGTGTACACAAACATGTTTGTCTCGGCCAACAATACGTATACTATTGCAAATATTAAAAGGATATTTTATTTACAAAAATGTTTGAACATAAATAAAAAGTACCTAAAAGCCAACTTCTTTTACTTTTAAAAGTTAGTTAGTATTTGAAAGTCGAATATTAGAGGACATGGCTACAAATTAGGAATAGTATTCTCTACCAATTGACTTTGTATTTGTAGGTATATCCTTCCCTCTTCTCTCCTAATAAATGCGTAAGAAAATAGTAAGACAGATTAAGGTTTTTGTGTGAAGTCTTTCTGTGCTCGCAAAAAAACAAAGAAAAATAATCAAGAAAACGTGTCAAAATGACCAACGGAAATTAAGTTGGAATCTCGCTGATGGCCGTGCAAGTCTGCCGGGGCGTGCGTCTGTAGGAAACTAATCTCACTTTTACGGCCCGAGTAAGGGACACAGATTAAAATTTCGCCAGCTCAGGTCCAACGTGGTCCACTATTAGCCGCTCTCGCCGAGCATTTTTTCCCGATTTCTGCGCATCTATAAAGTTCCATTCAGGTATTAAATTAAAACTATGATATTTTTACTCAGAAAGTTTGCAAAATTTGTTATTGATTTTGGTTTGGTCTGCAAGTAACCGTACATAGCTCTTATAAACCTTAGCAAGCAAATGCACTTATAAAAAATCACTCAACTGCTGCCAAATTCTTTTGAGTCAATATGCGCGCGTGCAAACCCATGTCGATTCTTTCAGGATTATCGAATCCTGTCAGGGACATAGAAATGTCCTAATTAGATCTAAAGCCTATTCCAGGTTTTTTTCTTAAACCCAACCCATTCAAGCTAAGACTCAACCCTAAAAACCTCCACTATTCCCTATTGTTCATAGCTGGCTGAAAGGCACCGGACATGGACCCTACTTAGGACTCATTTCCACTCTCGAGGGCAACTTCCTTATTTAATATGTGGAATGATGTTTCTTCAGGTGTGAAAGTACCACTGGCCAGTTGGGAACGCTGGGTAGGGAGGCTCATTTACATACGGACCTGCTTGAGTCATGTTTGGAATATTTTGTAGAGCGTTTGATAACTAGCATTTTATAGGTTGTTTATAGATATTGTAACGTACTGTACATACATATGTTTATAATAATAGTATACCTAAGTATACTTATCACTTTACCCAGATAATAATTTTTAATATCTAGTAAAATAAGGTGCTTATATATTAGTAAAGACTCATGCTAGCTTCCGTCTTCTTGTGATTTATTTGTGCATGCATGCGTCTTCGCCATCGGTTTGGCTCACCACATTCACAACCGTTCTCACAACAGCGAGAGTCACGGAGGCGTGTGTTTGATGGCATGCGATTGGCAATAATGATGCCATCGATTAATCTCCCATTTTCGCTTTGTTTCCCCATTCTTATGGAAATAATGCTATGTGTACGTTTGTCGGGATAAAATATATTTAGTTACGAAAGGAACACTTCGAAAACATGTTAGAAACATTCCGTTAATTTATTAGTATTGAGAAATAAATATATTTTGTAAACATTTATTTGTAGTCAACATGGAAGCAAGGCAACAAGTAGGAAACAACTTTACATAGAATCAGTAGCCTCGATCACTTTACTACCCGTGATTACTTATCTACTTTTATAATACTTCATATTTCAACATTTTATTTATTCCAACAACATTCCGCACAATTTATCACCACTATTTCAGTGTCTCCTATCACATACATTAATTCAGCGATATTCTGGGTCTGATCATTGTATTTTCATATTCTTTCGGATACACGTGTTTAGGGCGTATGGGTTGATGAAGCATCTCAATGCTTAAAGGCTTCTGTTTAAGGTGCGATACACCTGACTGAGTGGGTAAAGTAGCTAATTACTCCTTTTTTCGAGGAAGGAAAGGTAAGGTGTGTACTGCTAAAGCAGGGTCGCTGAGCACGAAGAATTTTGTACAATGGCCTGTCTCTGTCACTCCCGCGTAAATCTAATACGTCTCGCTCACACAGTTGCCGTTTACAATCCCCGAGGACGGCGGTCACGGCAACTGTGTGAGCGAGACGTATTAGATTTACGCGGGAGTGACAGAGACAGGTAATAACAGGTCATTGTACGAAATTCTTCGTGCTCAGCGACCCTGCTTTGGGTGTGACTTAGTATTTATTTTATTTTCATTTATCCACAGCAGTCTAAATAATTAAATAAAATTACACCTTGACTCTAATTGTGATTTCAAGGTTGCAAATAATCCAGCATCCGTTTAAAAAAGCCCCGTTAAGGCGCCATTTAATTTAGTATCAATTAATTATGATTGCCGACATAAATTTCCCTTTCTTTGATAATTTATTATCTTATTTTATGTTTTATATTTGCTTATAAAGACGGGAGGTGAGCGGTGTGAAATATTGCGTCGAGAAGCGAGTTAAAAGCGTTGTTTGAAATAATAGCTGGTTTAACGACCTCCTGATTGGCTGCAAATGTGTATAGAAGAGGAAATTGTGGTTTCCCGGTATACTGTAAAAAGCCTTTTAAAGAGTTTCTGATGATAGTATTTATGTGAAATTAAATTAATTGTTAGGTTAGGTTTATAACGCGTAGCTAACAATGTGGCATGCTCTAACAAATATAAACTAGCATTAGGTGTTTTGCTTTTTTTAGCCCGTTGTTGTTAGCCTTTTTAACCCCCGACGAAAAACGACGGGTGTTATAAGTTTAACATGTGTATCTGTGTATCTGTGTATCTGTGTGTCTGTCTGTGGCAACGTAGCGCCCAAGCTGATGAACCGATTTCAATTTTGTTTCTTTTGTTAGATAGGTATTCTGATCGAGAGTGTTCTTAGCTATGTTTCATGAAAATCGGTTCAGCCGTTTGAAGATCATCAGCTCTTTTGTAGGTTTAAAAAGCCACATTCGCGGCCAAAACCAACTTCCACGGCTCGAATCCGATCGAAATTTGGGCTCATTGGAATAATATCTTTGCATCACTTGAGAACGGCTGAAACGATTTCGCTTTATTATATTTTTAAATGATCGTAATAGTCTTAACTGGCTTTTTACAATATTATAAATTTGAAAAGTTTCCCGGATTCTGGAAAAAAATGATATTTTATCAATTTTTATATGAGATTTGTGTATGAACTAAATACGTTCCATAAGTCACGTGTCAAATGATGGATACGCGCACGCGTTAAATTTTGTTAATGGTCATGGAATATTACGCAATAATAATTCTCGAGGGCGCTGCTCCGCCATTGAGAAAAAATATAAAAAAAAGAAACTAATTTAATATAATTTTAGCGTTATTTTGACGAACTAGGTAAAGTATACATTTGATTAAAAGGTCGTCGCATCGGGGGTTTTTAAATTTTCAATTTAGAGTTATTGTTTGCCGAGCTAATGCTTGTGTTAGGAGTGGGCTCATGTCAATAGTTTAGTGGGAGGCATGGGGATCGAATCCAGAACCTCTTAGTTACGAAGGCGACCCTTACGCGACGTTTATAAATCAAATTGAATTTTATATGTTAGAACTTCCCAATTTATCGATGTCTCCGCAAGTGGAATCAACATCAGAAAAACAGAATAACAAAGCTGTTCGTAGCGTTAAATCAACTTCTGGGGCTTAAAATAAAAATATTGAGCAGTTTCTTTCCAAACGAAGCTCATTGCACGCTGAGCGCAGCACCGATGGTTATTAGAATTAGTTAAGTAGACAGTTATTATTAGAAATAGAGGTTCGGTTAGAGGCTAGCTGTAGCCAACTGACTACAGCTCATACACGGGCTCATATATGGCTCGGCCGGGTAGTACCACCCTCTCACAGAAGGACGGCGTACAGATGCTATTATAGCTGCGTTTCGCACAACGAGTGAGAGAGCCGGAAACCGAACCCTCCCTTCCCCTCTCTCTGTCTAACTTCCTTTCAGGTCGGCACCGTGCGAGTAATGCCCTTAGTATTGCAAGCATCTTTAGGCTACGTCTACTGCTTAACATTTGCAGGTCTAAGCTTGTTTGCTGACTTAGTTCTAAAAAAGGTCCCGGGTGCGATCCCTACGCACCCTGGCCTTTTTTAAACTATACGTGAACCCACTCCTAACACTATCACTCTGTAATAAAGAAGATACATGATGTAGTTGATATTTTTTTTCGACCAACAAACATTTTCTAAGGCTCCATATTTCAATGTAGCCACCATAAGCCAATGTAAACCCTTAAGAAGTGCAACAATAAGCCACAATAAAATTACCATAATATTTCTGGGTCAGCTCGCGTCGGGCGCGTTGTCACCGAAGGCTAAACTTTAAGCCGTCCAAATTCCCTTTGTTAAGTATGCCGTTTCAGTAAGTTCTTGAGGATTACTCGAGGAGGGGGGAGGAAAAAGTTTTATTAGGGGGCAGTTAGTTATCGCCGCGGGTTTTATGTGTTTTCCTAGGACCCGTTGTTGGATCGCCCGGAGTATTTGCGGGTTTATCTTCAGCCTGTTAGTTCAGCTTTTGTAGGCATGTCTAGATGTTTTATATTATACGGTTAATGAACTTTTTTAGGAGCGATGAAACGAATAATGAAATGTCTCGGAGGTTGCGTGATGTGGATTTGGAAATAAATTGTACGCTGCGATCGTAACATTTGGGATGTTTTCTCGAATTGTCTACGTAGGCCGATAACAAAGAAAAGTTTTCCTTCCAATTGCTTCAAATGTTTACAGGGAAACAATTATTTGACCCAGTATCGGAGTCTGTTCCCAGTTGCTACTATTTCCAGTTCAGTTCCTGAAATTCAACACAAATTTGAGTTTTTTTTTAAATGTTTAGGAAAATTATTTACGACTTCTTGATAGGTACCAAATTTCTCATAGTGTAAGAATTACAAGTATTTTCTTGTAATAAAGGAGCAGAAAAAATGGGAACGCTATTGCTAAAATTGTCTCACCCATGGAACTAACAGCTTTAATAACTTGCCTTATAATATTTGTATCAAACATATCACCATCGCCTCTGTCGTATTTTTTGCTACCTATATATTCCGTGGATTTATTGCGTATCGCGCAGTGTGCATCGAGACAGTTATTGGCTGATATTTTCCACGAGCCGCGCCGGCCCAGTGAGCAGCATACTGCGTATCGATATTAAATCCAACAGGTCACATGATACGAGCGATGAAACGGGACCGCAATGTGCCCAATGATCAGTACAAATTGCAAGTAAGTATTACTTTTAAAGCTCATCATATTATCACGATTTCTCCACTCACATACAACACCGTATACAAAGCCCATATCCGATCGTGTGATCTAATCATTAAAACTTTACGAGTATGATAACTAGGTACCTAACTTATAACTTAGAGATATGGAAGACTAGTTGACAAGTTTACATCTGCCACGCAGGTTCAGTTGTAATAATCTATCATACTCAGACTTTAATTAACGTATCCCCTCCCCCCACCCCCGGCCGCGTGCGCCCGCGTCGCGTCGCGCGGCGCCTTATATTTCAATCTGGCGGATGTTAATCTCAGCCGAACATCAATCTCACTCATTTACATTTTATTCCACTTCGAAGCACCTTTATTAAAGTCAATTTTCTTTTAAAACATAATAATATAGGTAGTAAAAATTTCAGTTTTGGTCAAATCCAAGGGTGGTAAAGTGAAAGTGCTTTTTTGAATAATGAACAACGTAAAAGAATAGCGATACAAATAATGATATTTATGTTATTTTTATGTCCCATAAGTAATGGCACCGCCACGATGTCATCACAACCTATGTTAGGTTTTGGGTTTTGGTTTCCTTCTAGCACAGTGCAAAGAGGACTTTCACCTTAATGTGCTGTCATGTGCTATACTGTGCTCCTAGGATTTTTCCAATCAATGGAATCATCCATAGAATTTGTACTGAATTATTAGAATGTTTCCAAAAAATGAAGCGAAATCATTTTTGCTCAAAGAAAAAATAAACACTTTTATATTTGAAGATTGGGTCGGAAGTGCGAATGAGGAGTCCGTAAATTATTAAATTATTTTCAGCTGGGCTGAGAGCGGAGCTGCTGAGGCGAGGGAGGGCCTCCGCGCGCCGCGCGCCGGCCGGGGCCCGCTATCGGTCCGATTATGTAAATCGCGCCTTCAGTCCCTCTTCAAGCGGGGCTCAATGTTTTCTCTACTGATGCATTCTGTTAGTTAGGAATCCGAAGACAAAACAGTAATATCAAAGCATTCAAATTACAGACTAATGTATGCAATGTAGTTTTTTTTTCTTCATGGCACTCATGTCGTGACTACAAGTACGTTTAAGGCGCTTTTATAAGTTACCGTTGTAAAGTATTGTGGGGGTCGGTATTGTCGACGACTGCTAACAGAAAATAACTTTAAAACGTAATTTAAAGCTTCATACAATTACATACAAGCGCCCATATAGACTCTATCCACAGGTGTATATGTATTAGTAGATATGCATACACGTGTGTTGAGGGTTTTAGTCCTGTAATTCCCCTAAACCTATTCATTGACTAACTCAACATTGACTACTCAATTTATGCATTGTGTTAGGCCTATTTTTAGGTTCAGTTTCTGAAAATTGTAATTCAAATAACTTGTACATTTGATTTCATAAATATTCTCGTACAACTTCACTCCGAAATGAAACAAATGCGCAAAGTTTGTAAACTGAACAGCTTTCTCCTCAACTCCACCAGCTCCGACTAAACAAACTTGCTTTATTCGCTTTTCGCGCGCTGCAGCTGCTTTCTGAACGGTACCTTTCTTGGGTCCGACGAAATTTCTCACACAATTTATCACTCGGTTTGTTTTCTCACCTGAAAAACTAGTTTTATTTATAGTCGACCGTGTTGGGTTGTAATAAAGCTTGGTATTTCCGTCTTGGATGTTACTAGATGGTTTAGGGCTTTGTACTCCAAATAGGGAGCTGCCACGTTTATTACATCCGGTCTTGTCTGACGATCGATAATCATTAAGGTCTAGATATGCTTCTGTAGAAAATTGCATATATTTCATTCCTCATAGAGTTTTATCCCATGCAGGTAAGCTTCCTTCATTTTTCTGATGTACAATAAGGCTATCTAAATCAATTTACTTAACATGTTTTTGTGCTCTATAGAAATGTCCAAAAAAACTATTGTACGGGACCCGGTCATTTTGTGCGCAGCAATTTTTCTCTCACTGGCAATTGAACAAAGTCGGCCGGAGGCTGCTCGGCGCGCAGATAAGGCCTGTCCTTTACCCTCGTCAGCCCTCTGTCTTGCTGTTTGTTTTGTATTTTTATCCTGATTTCTAATCCGTAAGCTGATTGTCTTCGGTGTCTTAAATTAAATGATATGAGTTCAAATAGGTCACAGAGGATAAACCGCAGAGATTTGAGTAATATTTTCTGTGTCACTCAAAGTAAAGGAGGCTTTTAAAATGTTCCATCGTGACTTAGTTTCTGTTACTGAATTGTAAAACATATTCAAAGTGGCAGCTCTATGACAGTTTATTGTGAAGAGATAATAGAGTAGGGGAGAGTAAATAACTTGTAAATTGAAAGTATAGCCTCTAGATACCTATATTTCAATAGGTGATAATTATATATTTTTTTATTTCTTATCCTATCGTGATATATCCATATCAAATAGTTTACAATAATAAGGATTATTACAAAGTCATTTGTCCATATGGTCACGCCTCTATAACTTACATACTATTTTTATAGATCCCTATGTTATCTAGTTATCTACCAATGAGAATGAGGACTACGTGAATCATTAAGCTGAAAATTGTTTTTGGTCCGGATCAAGTGGTATTAGCACGGACTCGGTGGCTCACGAGTGCGAGTCCCTTTGTGGATTACTCGAGATTTTTTCTGGGTAAAATTAATTGAGATGCAGATTCTTTGCTTGCCGTTAACTTGTATGATATGATAAAAGTTTTATTACATCAAAAAATCTTCATCAGATCACCAAAAGAATATCAGAAGCATCAGATAAATAGATAATCTGGCCAGGTGTGAATTGGGCCGGGCACTATGTAGGGTTCCGTAGCTATTTCAATATCGAAATGATTTTTTTTTGTCTATCTTGGTGGGAAGACTTAGAGGTGATAATCATAACAAATGAAACTCAAATTACATACTTATGTAAGTAGGTACTTACTTAGTTACGACGTAGATAAGATAAGATCGTCGGTACGATACTAGAAAATATATAAGAGCGTCGCGACGCCACTATAAAATATTATAAAAGTTTTGCGAGGCCACTTTAAGAATATAACTATGGGGTATCTATAAAAAGTAATTAATCCTTCCATGTTGGAGAGGTATCTCAAAAAAAGTAATTTTGTAACATTAAAATTTTTGAAATTGAGATATACTTTTAATGTATCTCTATGCCAAAAGTTATCATATTCCGTCGAAAATTGTAGAAGTGAAAAGTGAAAGAGTTAGGTGTATGGAGGGACGGACTGGATGATCTTATAAGGGTTCTTTGTAAGGCTTACGGAACCCTTAAAGTGGCCGGTTCATCTGCTAGCTCCGCACGCGTGAACTCCACTGAGTGAGAATTGCGCGCGTTCTCCGGTTTCACCCGGCGTCCTGGCGGACACACCCGGACGGTGCGTGCGTTTGAAATTTTATCTTTGCAAATGGCCGCCACATTTGTCCGGTCCGGATATTCCCGGTCGTGTGTCGCTCACACGGTGTTTGCGTATGTATTGTTACCCGGAGGTCATGACGTCCTTCAGGCTCGGTAATAGATTATTTTGTGGATATTACGAGTACAATAGAGATAGAGAGGTAAAGATTGCGGGTGGCAAATGTGATGATCGGTAGATTATGTATGCTGTCAATACTGACATACAATTTGTATTTGTTGGGCAGTTGATTGAAAATACGCGAATTAGGCACAGATTTTGAAGGTCTATTGTGTGCTTATATTCAAAGCAATATTGAATATGATTTTCTATAGTTTTGTTTTGCACTGAGTGAGATATTTTAATATGTAAGCCGCGAGACCGCGATGTTATCATAAACTCCGTCGCGAATAGAGGCGTGCCTTCAGGAAAGAGAGAATACCTGAACGCAATTATCACTCCGAACTCACTTAATTTAAGAAATAAAATGCGTACTTTCTCAGGTAGAGACAAAGGGCGTAATTTTTCACAGAGAAATCCCTCGCGAGAAGAAACAGGATTTAATATCGTCGGGAGACTTAAATAAAGGTCTATTTGTTTCTCAGTAACAGCTCCCAGTATTTGCATAAAATTATTATCTCAAGTTATATTTTTCGGTTTTTTCGAAGAAGTTAGATGATGATAAATATGACAGTATTTTTAAAACGAGGATTATATTCATGAATCTATTTTAAATCTGAGACAGAACTTTAGTGCAGTTTTAAAATGTAATTTTACTGCAATTATTTTAAAATGACATTACCAAGTTCGGTCTCAGACTTCAGATTGATCAATTAATACCAGGCTAAGAAAAGTTTAATGATTCCGTAATTTCTTTAGTATGCACTCTATTTTATACCTACATGAAGTTCAAGGTAATGCAAAGCTTATCATAGCCTGGTGTGCACCATCAGCAGCTGTACCTAACATTATAAAGATCGGACTATTTCTACTTCGGTTAGTAACCGGTTATTGCCGTTTTCCACCTAATACTATATTTACCCAATAATTTCTCAGACTCAGTTCCGTACAATGTGCGCGGGCGCCGCGCCGTGCCAGCAGTAAAACTATTTAATGATTATTATAACTCTCAGAAGCATTACTGCTTATACTTACATAGTTTTATGAATATGTATTGCATAATCAGCGTTATAATTAGTTCATATTTTTTTATCTTTCAAAATATTTAATAAATGTCATCTTCCAATCACATACGCTGACGACCGCTTGGCGCAGTGGTTCGAGCGTAGGCCGCTCGGCTCACTGCACATGGTGGATGCGGGTTCGATTCCCGCCCGCGCCAGGGCAAATTTCGGATATGGCCTTTTCGTAATTTGCCCTAGTCTGGGTGTCACTGGGTTCACCCCCAGTGCATTGTACGTTACCCATAGTACAAGCATTGCTTAGTTTGGGACCACACAGTTGGTGTGTCAGTCCCGCGATATTTATTTATTATTATATTATGCGAAACGACTCTCAAAAACATCAGACGGAAACAATTTTTGGTCATTATTTGACATTACGGGTATTTGTCAATGTCATTGACTCTTCGTTTATCGCCTGACTTGAAATAGTTTCAACAAATTCCTCTACCCTTTGTCCGTTTTTAAGACAGCGAGTTTCAACCTCGAGCGGTGATTCAAATAAACGCTCAACTTTGTTGAAACGAATTCCACGCACTTAAGCTTTGTTATAGGAGTAGGTATAGTTGATTCTGGCGACCCCACGCCTTTCCACGGCGTCTCTCCCAGATAGTGTATAAAATTCAAGTAAATACTAAACTGCTTACAAGCCCACGTTCCCTTCATGGGAGTAATACATAGCTACTTTATGTTTTCTCTACTTGATTACTTAGTTCGCTGACGCTTAGTATTGAAATTAAGGGGCCTATTCCAAATCCGATTCCAATATCGATCAAAATTATGGAAAATACTCCCGATGAATTATTTATCTTATTATATTGAAAAAAAAAATCATGAAAAAACATAAACAGTCTGTTATCAGGCTACTGACAATCTTGAGGGCCTATGCACACCAGGTTTTATAAACGCGCCGTCAACGCGCGTTTCTAAAACGCGCGCTTTTATCCTACAGAGCAGTTTGTTGTCGTTTGAATCGATACACAAGCGAGTTAGCATCGCGTCTGTATCGCTACAAACGTGCATCGCCCGCGCGTTTAAAAAAAAACGTGGTGTGCATAGGCCCTAAAGATTGTCAGTAGCCTGATAACAGACTGTTTATGTTTTTTCATGTTTTTTTTTTTTCAATATAATAAGATAAATAATTCATCGGGAGTATTTTCCATAATTTTGATCGATATTGGAATCGGATTTGTAAACATTAAACATCCGTGAATTATTTTACTGTCAGTCACCGTTAGTCATAATTTGATTGTAACAAATAAATATTTTTGATAATGGATATAAATTGGCAAATACAGGCGTTTAAAGTTTCCGAATCCATACAATATAATATTGATTCGAATGATCTAACATCCCCTGGTCCATTTATAAATGGCCATAGGAAAGTATTTGACTTGGTGTGATTTTTATTTTCAATCATTTGCTAGTTAGCTTAAAATTTGCATTTACTAGTCAATAATAACAATTGCATGGACTAGTTAATCTCAAATGTATATCTATGCGGATTTAATAATAACACCTAAAAAGCAATGGGACGGTTAAGTTGTTGGTCGTGGGTTCAATTCCCGCAACTAGGGCGGATATGCAAGTAGGGCATTGGTTTAGTTTTATGCCATGTAATTGTGACGTATAACAAGCCATAAGTCTGACACTTCCCTGTGCCTCCGTGCCTCTCAATACATATTCAAATTCAAAAGGCGGCCTCGCTCACCTTTCCTCGTCTTTCGCTTTTAATTTTAATTAAACTTGTAGGTTTGATAGAGACTTCAAAACGCCGGCATGGTGATGACTTATCAACTCTTGATTAATTTGAAATAACCCACGTGTAATGGAGTTTTCGTAAACTTTGTAACTTGTTTGTATGGCTTTATTATTTGATTAGCGTTTAAGGTAAGGGACCGAGGGAAGATGGAGGGATAGAGATTATTATGGCAATCACGATCGTCACGAATACCATAAATCGTGGGACGTGCCATGGTTCCTCTTAAAAAAATAAAAGCACGGCTACGACAAATTTATACACATGTTCCTTATACCTCGTTACAATAATAATTATGATAAAGGTTTTTTTTTGTGAAAAAACGAGCGGCAATAAATCTCGAATGAACCGCGCTGTTCAGGAGACCGGAGGAGGAAGAGGAGCGGGGCGCAGGGTTGCCAGTTTAATCTGCAAAATGTACAAAGTCCCATAATATAGTTTGGAAACTATCGTATGATGTGGTTTGAGGGTGTTTGCTATGTTGACGTATAAAATTTGTATGAGAAGCATTTGTTCATGAGGGTTCAAGTAGTTCCCATTTTATCAACTAAATAGAACCAGAATTTAATTACATATTAGTACGTTATGCACTAAGTTTAGATTGCAACCTAATTTATGTAAGTTATAACCTGTTTTGATATGTTTGGCTAGTTTATTATAGTTCGTTGACTCTTATGAATTGACTATATTCGTGAAATGAACTGACTATACTTTCTGCTGATAACTTTCTAATGAGTTCAATGATCGCTGACAAACAGAACTATCATGTGCTCCTAAGAAACCTGTGTAAAAATATATCTTCGTACCCGGGTGGCACCCGCGGGCTGGCAGCCCCGGCCGGCGGGGCGCCCGGCGGCGGGCGGCGGCCTACAACTAACCACATGAAAGGTAGTTTACTGGGCGGCCGCAAAGCGCGGTTTCATTATATTTTTAACTTTATGGACGCAAGGCGCTGTGGAACTGTGTCGCCTTTTTTGAGGTGCACGGCTTAACGAATGATGAAATGTTTCCTTTTTATTATGGTTTGTTTTATTTATATATTTATGTAAGCAGCGGCTAGGGTCCAGGGTACCGCAATCTAAAATGGATAAAATAATTGTCTTATTTATTTGTAAAGTTTAGTTTGTTATTTTCTCGACGTTCAATGTGTAGTATTCGCGTAAATATAAGAAAACAATATGTGAACCAAGCAGATATAATCAACGGCAGTACATGCGACAGGTCTGACCACATCATAAGCATTACCCCGAGTGAGCTCCAACTCCAGCGGCTCCAAGGCACCCCACAAACGGGTAACAAACGGCCTCGCCCGGACAAATCGTGGCCAATAAGAGCCCAGGACGTAAAGCCAGGTCTAAATTGACGGCCCTATATTACCTTAACCTCGTTGCGTCGCGTTTAATTGAGGATGGTATTGCAAAGTGTGCATGTGATTACTAGTTTAACTTTACTTTTTACCTCACTTTAACTCACAAACAATTTGGGCAGTAGCTACCGTATACACCCTCTGATTTGCGCCTGGTTTAGATAGCTACTTGGAACATACTGTCAAACGAGGACTATGTCCCTCATGAGAACACTGATCTGAGAGCAGGCCGCGTGGAGTAAGTGTTCATTATAAATAAGCTCCTTTCGTACAAGTAATTTGCTCCCTTAAAATCTTCCATCTTAACGATAAAGAACAAGTAGGTACTTAAGTTACCTGTTTATTTGTGCTAATTTTAATATTCCTGTTTTTCAGGTAAGTAAAGAACGTTGACCATCTAACACCAACATGACAGTACCAGGTATTATTTTCCAACTCATTATGCGTCTGACGTCACTACCTCATAATTGCACCATGTTTACTACGCTATAAAACACGCAGCGCTATTTACAGCGCGTCGCCGCGTGAGCCGTGACGTCACTGTCATGGCGTGCGGTCCCGTGGTGGGGGTAATAAATCGCGGTGTTGCAAGCATGCCTTCATATTATTTAACGTCGCACGCGAGGGCGGTCGAGTGGCGTGCGGCGCGGCATGCGCGCTTCTCATCATTGTCGGCACATTTTAAAATATGCATATTTTATGGGGGCGTTTAATTAAAATAATGCTCGATATGATAAGTCATGGCTTGTTACTAAGTTGCGTTAATCTACGAGTATGTAAGATATAGAAACGTTTCATTTAATTTCTACTAATGACGCGGTTCAAAGTCGCATTAAAAGCCATACTGTAATCAGAAATGCTTTGACCCATGATGTTGCTACCTTGTTGTGTTAAAAGAGAGAAGAAAAAAATGAGCATTTAATAGCCAAGATATGCAAGTGAGCTTCGGTTACATTAACAACAGACGTAACTTGCATATTCTGGCGCTCGACTGCGCCTTTTTTCCTTTCCACTTTTTTACACAGCAAGTTGGCGATGAGTTATGTTTCGTTCGTAAACTCCGCGAAGTTTTAATATGATGCACTTCCAAGTGTTCGTAAGCGTCTTAAAGCTAAGTAAAAAGTTTATTGAATATGAAGTTATAATATGAGTCTCTCAAGTCGGTCAATTAAACATTCCGAGTGAACAAAATCTTCTTGCAGGTTCTTGATTCAAATATTCAGTAAAGGTAACGGCCCTTTTTGAAGCGAAGATTGATGTGTAATATAATCGTCTTAGATATTTATTTCGAAAATGCATTGTTTCTGTCATAACACTAAATTAATTGAATTTATTTATACTCGTATCACTATTTAAAACACTCCTAGATTCCGATTAATCCTTGACATAGAAATATGTTTTCTAACTGACTATTAATAAGGATGCCAGCTACATAACCTCTGCTTCTCCAATGTCTCCCAAACATGATGAGTAATTAAATAATATAGGTTTTGGCGCAGCCTGTATAGCCTTTCTGTACCTCCTTCCTACTAGTGGATGAAATATTTGTAGACCCGTTGACAAGTAGTTAAACCGCCCTTTTTCCCGAAATAACACTATCCTTACACTAATAATGAATCATAATAATTAATAATCATAAAATTTATTAATTAATTTCTTACTAAGTTACATAAAATTTGAGCAAATAGGGATATTACTTACTAATATTTGATGGTTAACGAATAGCATCAACTGAGACCCGGAAACATTTATGTAACCAAGATTTTTTTCTAAAAGAGACCCTAAATTGACAAGAACATAAAGTATATTTTTCCCGGATCTTCTCCTTAAGTAAAGCTGAGTTAAGAAAACTAATTAAACTTGCGCGGTGACCAATGCTGCGGGTTGCCTCAAGAGCTTTCAAGAATTGAAATAGGTATTTTTCTAACTGTATTTGAAGATCTGTGCAAGGCACAAAGTACCAATCACGTTCCTAAAATATAAATAACTTTGTGGCTTCAATGTACGTTAGTATATTACCGTAAATATGGAATTACTCGTATAAAAACTTATTTCTTACAAATAACACTAGTTAATATTTTCAAGTTACAACCACACATAAGGTACTCCCGTCACAATTTATGATATTTATATGACATCACCAAATAGCTACACAAATTCCAGCTTTACCTTACAGTGAGATAATAATGTTGCAGTCAAAAATATAATTAAGTTAGCTCTCCCCGGCAATAGGGACTCTATAAAAATCTAAAGTTTAATCGCCAGGTGGGGCCTTTTATGCGTCATTATTTACATTTTAATGTAACTTATATTATAATTAGGCACGACTCGTAGTAGTGCACAATATTCTGTACATTGTATGCGCAAATGAGCCGGCTTATATTATTGTTGGATTCGTTAAGCAAGTTCTGCAGAGACTGAAATTACAGCTTTATCTAAAATTACAATTACCGTACAAAAATGTGTACTCAATTTTTTTGTGCAACGCGTAAATTTATGAAGGACGGACAAAAAAAATTGTTCAAGCTATACTATGTATTTTCCGTTTTTGAAACACAGACCAATAAAACTGCTGTTGGTGAATATAATTAAACTATCGCGGTGAACAGTGTGGAGTCATATTAAACCTCGTACTGACCCCGGACTTCGCTCGTTCCGTTGCAGTTCAAATTAGTTCCATTTCGGGACTCGTTCCAGATAAATTTTACTTTGTTGCAACGTTAGTTTTAACGAGCGAGCGGTATTAAATAGCAGGGTTAATATGTTGAACTGTCCATTTATTTCAGGACTCCATCGCGATATTAAAAATAAACTCATAAATTGTCAAATGCGATTCAATTTGCTAATGCAATTTGTGGTCTCAGACGATATGACTTTCATATAGAACATTTTAGAGTGAAAGTTAGAAGTGTATCATGGAAGTGAAATGCCAAGAATAGCTAAAAGACACGTCAGTGTCACGTCCTTCAGGAAATGCACGAGGAAGTCCTGGGTCGGGAAACTTGGAAAGAGCTTCAACAACTACACTGACAAGGGACTTAAATTATGAGAGGAACAAGGTATTTTGTAGCATGCAGTTGTCGTGAGGAAATATGGGTTTATTTATAAGTTTTAAGTATGTATGATATTCAAACAACAATCTCATTGTTATTGATAGAATAACGCTGCCTATCTGGACTTTTTTATCATTACATTGCTCCTTTTATGCTCTATTGAAATGTCTATGAACACAATCATCAATGTATACTGATGAATATCAGTAAATGGCTTCGTGGTAACTTCAAACGTCACCGTATAATCCAGTCTAAAATAACTTGCGTCAATTTGAGACATCCTAATGTTCAGAAACTAATTTCAAGTTTTCAGCACGAGACCAATTTAGTTAAGACCTAGGAAGGATAGACTTGGTTGGATCACTATCTTATTTCAATCTTGATTAGGCTTGAGTCATGGATGCCTATTATCCCGTTGAAGGCGACGGATCTTTCCGACCCTTTTTTCTATAGTAGGTATGACATCAATCTGTCTGGGACGCCGTCGGATGAAGTATTTTGTACTGCAGAATAGGTATATTTATTATATTTCAATGCAAAATTACTTTCGACAGTTGCTTTCGCTTTGATTATAGCTGAAAACTTCCTTCACTACTCGTTAAATTACACTCATAATAAGTTTCAAAACTCAAAAATTTCATCCCCCGACACTGTTTGCAATAAAAACATCGTACAAAAATAACACAGGCGTCAAAAACAAAATTGCTTCCGCCGCCGCCGTCCATTGCGGCCTTGCCGCTACGTACGGCCCTATAATAACTCCAAACTGAATTACTAGGACGTCAACCGCAGTCAAAATAAACTTTAACTCGCTAGATTTAAAGCCCACAATCGTTTATGGTACCTGGTGATAAGCTGCGTCGAGGTTGGCAGGGCTGCCGTCCGTTGTGACAAGTGTCCCGCTTTCAGAACTGTTGGGATGACAAGCTCCGTGTTGTGGAGTTGAGAATTCGGGTTTGTAAATAAATATTTGGGAATTTGGTGAGGCGGATAGTTGGAGGGGTATTTTGGGGACGTGTTGGCAAGTGTGGGCCGAAATTACAGAGGGCACTAATTTAACTATGTCCATGTAATACCTATGTTCACAAATTTTAATTTATTGATTGTTTACTTTACTATTGTCCTATTTTAAATCTTATTAACCTTATAGATGGAAATCGTACTGAAGAAGTATTGGGTGATTTTAAGATAGCTAAACCAGTATGGCGAACTAACATGCCAATGCTCATTCTGTTGGTGTACGAACTGAACTTCTCTTAACATAGTCCGTTGTCACCCTCCTCGTGGTCGCATATGAGCAATATCAGTATTTATTTTGTGGTAACTTTAGTTATCATTTGTAGAAATATACATGTAAGGGGTAAATGAAACCGCAGTTACATTTATTTCAACTGTTTCATTTGCATGCATTGTCTCTATTTGCATCCCCTCAAGTATACTATCTCAATTCTATTAAAATTTCCAAAAGCAATTCCAACTTACAAGGATGTCGTGTGACTAACATACTATCCAATATCACGAACATGTCTGCATTCGTGATAACATGTCGTTCACAAAATACAGATTAGGTTTTTCACATTGTACGGAGAATAAAAGTTTTTTTTTATACGATAACGTTTTGTGAGGGGCGCGGGGCACAATGTTGGGACTCGGGTTCAATGGAATTCTATCTGTATCGGACTTATCGGAGAGATAACACTTTTTGGCTGGAAAGCGGATTGAAGTTTGGTTTGAAATGCATTTATTTTATAGGATTTTGTCTGGAAGTTTTCTGAATATTGAAATTGGACATCAAATAAATACACAATGTATGTTCGTCTTTTATCGAAACCTATTGCTATTGATAGTTCAAGTATGCGTTTGTTTGTACTCGTATTATGATTACTGAACCGATACAAAGTTGATTGAAAGACGCGGATTTTTTTTTATAAGGACCATGTTAGTTTTTTACGGAAACACGTCAAATTAATTTAATTACGTCTCCATTCCACTAAGATGTCTGCATTAAAAAGAGCATTTTACTGGAAACAAAACGTAGCACAATTCTTGGTAATTGTCATTGGTGCAACAGAATGCCGCCATTTGCGACACTCCCAGATGTCCTTAGTAATGTCTCCCCGAGCGAGAATTCACGGCACATTGGCGCTGTCGTGGAGCTCAAATTTGAGTGCAGACAAAAGTGAGGCGTCGCGCACAAAGCCGGTGACTATACAAAAAGTGTCCGCCGATGCAGGCGCGCCTCGCACCTCACTGGCCGCACAAAGAGTGCACCCAACTGCACCGACAGTTGGCTGTGTTCACGTTTTGTGTGCAAATCAGCTGATTTTCGTTTCTTGTACGAATGATTGGACATGAGGACGAATTTGAAATTTGAATTTTGGTTAACGAAATGTGTAATGGTACTTATGGGTAATCTTAGGAAATTAGAAAAGGAAAGAAAATAGACCTATAAAATAGGGCATTCAGGAAACAAAACACGAGAGAGATAGCAAAAGTGCCAGAAAGACTACATCGGAGGGGACGCTGGATGAAACTTCAGGCAGAAGTGGTGGACGCTAAGAAAGACTTTCACACAAAAATGGTTGAAAATAGAAAAACTAGAAGTCAAGAGTTCACGAGTCAGATTCACAATTCTCTGAAAGCATCCCATTAAATGAATTGATAACATTTGCAAATTCTCCACATTTACTTATCAATTGCCATAAGTCATACCCAGCAGTGTTGTAAGCGTAACTTGCGCGATGGAGATATGTGTAATGGGGCCGCATTGCGTGCTATTCCTTGTATAACGCCCGAGCAATAAATCAAGGGGTAAGCAGCGATATCAAAATGTATGTATTGCAAACACTTGATGTCAATGACCGGGATATGACGATCCTGCTGCATATCAGGCTACTAATGATCAGTAGTTACTTTCCAACCATCTTCAATAAAAGACTGTCAGTTTGGATGCAAAATAATAGGTAGACAGTTTAGTATTTCATTTTACATGCAAATGTTTCACAAAATAGTTCGTATGGTTTTGCATATTTTTTGTTTTCCTGTATTTTCTGTGAAATATACTTATACGTCTTACAATTATCATGTTTATTTTTTCACAAATATCTTCTGGCTTAATTTTTCCTCTAATCAAGAAATATGTTTACCGTACCCAAACCAAAAGTGCAGAAAAAGCATAGCGCCGTATCGCGGCGCACATTACCCACGGCCCACGGCTGATGGCATCGCGATTGAGATTTATGGCGCCGGCGACAGCGCCGCGCCACACCGGCACCGCACGCAATGCGGGCTGCTCACACCCATCGCAGTATCGGACTTAGGATATACTAATCAGTGCACTTATGAACTGAAGAAAATTGTATGAAAGTGTAGGAGGGAAATCCTACTAATATTATAAATGCGAAAGTTTGTGAGTGTGGATGTATGTATGTATGTATGTATGTATGTATGTATGTATGTATGTATGTATGTATGTTTGTTACTCCTTCACGCAAAAACTACTGAACGGATTTGGATGAAATTTGAAACACAGATAGATCATAACCGGGATTAACATATAGGATACTTTTTAACCCAATAATCCAATACTACGCGGATGAAGTCGCGGGGCACAGCTAGTAACTAATAATCATGAGTGGTAAAATGTAATGTGCCCAAATAATTGCACTTGGTCTAGTTTAAATTGCTTGCAAATAGTATCTATAGCTCATCTTGGATAATAATACTGTTTGCTATCAAACAATGATGTCTCTATCTACTGCTTATTAACACTCAATAAATACGTTGGATAACTCTATTCCTAAATGTAGTAATAGATAGGTGACAGTCAAGTACTTTTATTACCAAAATGTCGGAATATTATTGAACGTGAGGCTTCCGACTAGCACGGTGTACTGGACCAGTGCACTGCGGTCCCACTTCCGGTCGACAAGACCTGGACCGACGTCCCCCCGCTACATACAACACGCCCCGCCGCCCGCCCGCCCTTTGGCAAACACGGTGGAGATACACGGAATACCAATAATACGAGATGAAGATAGGGCTAGCGAATATTATTTTCGAAATTCATTGACTTTAAATAAATAGCTTACCAAAATTGTAGGAAAGACACTCATTTTAATATTTTGACAAATAAGTAGGTACTGCCGTTATAATTGTATGTAATACATATAGTATATTTACTTTAAACAGATATTTATATTTTCTAAAGAATCTCTTAGTATGCAACAATTCTCACAATGTTTTATGTAAGGCATGAGTTTTCTAATCATTTAGGTACTGGCTCTAAATGAAGAAAAACAAAATATATCTAATATCTGTTTTATTTCAAAAATGTACACTATCATTACAAAAATCTACGAATTCTTCACAAATTCACAATCTCTAACCGTAATCAGCTCGCGCGACCACCCCGACGATCGGAGCTGCGAGCTAAGTTGTTTGTCATACAGATAACGTCTTCCAAAGTGGATCAGCGATTGGTTAACATTGTGATACATTGTTCGGCTAGCTCGCTGGCTTGTTGAAAGGATCCCAGGCTCCCAAGTTATATTCGGTTGAGAAAGAAATCATGTGTGCTATCTGATGGTTGAAGTAAGATTAATTAATATTAGGTTGGACTTATCTAGATGAGGTCGAAGGATGGATGTTAATGAATCGGGTCGAAAGGGTTCTTTATCTACATGAGCGTGACAAATTGAAGTATGCTCTTTTGAACTATTATTTTGTTAAAACGACATTACGTTTTTTGATGGTTTTCATAATTACTTGTCTTATGTTCATCATGTTATTCATCATAGTATTTAGCAGTACTTATATTGTGTTTACCTTGTTATTCAACTTATATTTTTTCTGTATTTTATTAATCCTGTTGTTCATCTAAAAACTTTCGTCTTTTATGATTAGCGATACGAAAATGACACAAAAAGGCAGTAGACAATTGTGCCATAACAGTATCGGGTATTTTCCTTTGTACAATCTTCATTATATTTTACCAACCCTTTCCTTCCAATTTCTCATAATATCTGTTTACAAATTAATCTCTGCTCCATACGCAATACCTATGAATGTTCCCGAGCGGCCGCCGCCGGCTCGCGAAGCATCAACTAATTTGTTTCCACGTCCCCCACTTGCCAATCCCGGAGATTTATACCCTGATAGTTTTGTTTTACTGCCTACCAAGTTCCAGATATAAAATCTCGGTTAGACACCGATTTGTGTAAATAAGGTTCTATTTTGTTTGGGAGATGGATGGGGTTTCTGGCAAGGGGTTTTACAACACAGTCTTCGTAAAAACTTGTTTAGATTCTTATCGTTAGTTTTAGTACGGTAGGTATTGTTACTCTACTTCTAAATTCACCATACCACTCTTCCCAACAAGACGTGGAGGGTTCGCAACAAAATAGGTACCACTTATATTTTTGATTTTTCTGATTTACGAATACAGGGTTACGGGGTTTTTTTTGGTAATTCAACACAAATGTTACGAAAGCAAAAGTAACGTAAACAAACTGTGTCTAGTTCAAAAAGTAGGGGCGAACAGCGGGTCGAGTCGTGTCGCGTCGCGTCGTGTCGCGTCGAGTCGTGTACGCGTGTCCTTACAGCGGTATTAGGTAGTGTGGACACAAATAATTAAAATGTTTTAGATATAATAACTAAATATTCACTTAAATCTTATGAGTTTGTTTTTGGTAAATGTATAATGCTTTGTACAAAATCACATAACAAAAGTTTTCGTTTATGATTTCAGTAGATGATTATACAGGCTTGCATGGTTTTTCGTGTTTACTTGAGATACCTAGTATTTCGTTATGA
Organism: Notodonta dromedarius; assembly: GCA_905147325.1. Taxonomy (NCBI): domain Eukaryota; kingdom Metazoa; phylum Arthropoda; class Insecta; order Lepidoptera; family Notodontidae; genus Notodonta; species Notodonta dromedarius. Next base: position 13,708,260 of record LR990162.1, read on the forward strand.
ATCCGACATTCTACCTCGTTCCCTTAATTATGAGGATCATGTCTATTCGAGATCTCCTTCCAAATGTCACGGTCCTATGTACCTACGTACTGTGTCCAGCCGTCTAAAAATCGATACACCATAACAATTGCATAGGTATTATAACGCCAAGTAATTGGGCCCAGGTATCCGCGGCTCGCGACTCCTGAACAAGAGTCGGGCACAAAGCCTTTGTTGTGGCGAGGCCGGCAACTTCGCAGTTATAATTACAAGCCCGACTATTTCCTGTTATGAGCACAACTTTATCTTGTGTTCATTCAGGAGTTTTATACTGACTTCCTTTGCATTGTTTGAGGGGGATGCAAGCTACAAAATCTAATATTAAGAACTACATGGATAGAATTAAATAGATTTAGATGCGACATATTACTAGTTAGGACTTGCGCCAACCAGGGCTGTGGTTATGAATTATCTCACTATATCCCTGCTTGATGATAGTCGGCCTGAGTAAACAATCGTACGATAACAAAACATTCCTCTCTCAGATTGCAAAATCTCAAGCTCTCCTTAATTATTCTTAATCCACAGCTTACAAGGTTTCGTGGCTTGATGAAATCATACTAATATTATAAAGAGGAAAACTTTGTTTGTTTGATTATATTGAATAGGCTCCGAAACTACTGAACCGATTTGAAAAATTCTTTCACTGTTGGGAAGCTACACTATCCCTGGGTGACATATGCTATAATATATTTTCAAAAAAATTAGGGAACCTTACTAAAACTCGAATAATGTAACCGCAATGTACCCGTGCGAAGCTGGGGCGGGGCGCTAGTTAAACAAATAAAGTACCTACAGCTTAAAACCCATGCTGGTGTAGATCAATACTCTTCTGCATAGCCCTACGATATTTTCATACATGATTTTGTAGCTTTTAGTCGGTCAGCATAATCCAGCAACAAAATCTATTTAAAGTCCGGGGTTAAAACATGACCTTTCTGGTTCAGTATTAAACAACACCGACAAACGTGAAATGGCTCGTCACTTAAACATCAACCATACCCAGCTCTACTAAAATACCACCGAATAACAATAGAACAAATACTGCAGAATAATACTAGAACAACGTCATCTTGACGACTATCAAGTTGAATTTTTAATTGAGTTACACTGTCTTCTATTTACAAGTCTCTTTAATCTGTTGACAGCTAAGCATAATAATATTATGCTAATTAGGACAACAGCACCTATAACCAATATTCTTCCAAACATGATAATGTAGGTATTATACTATGGCATAATACAATATTGCTCTAAACCCTCAAATAAAACACATAACCCGTAAAATCCTCGATATTAAAGGTAGTTAGAGCAGTTGTCAAGTGGCGCGAAATAAAAAAGAATACCCTGCCCTGGGCCGGCACATGCTTATCAGCCATGCCCTGGCACCGGCTTTATGCTCTCGTAAACATCGCTCTTGGATCTAATAAAAATAACTAGGCGGAGCGTGGCAGGAGGTCAGGCGTGTGGGGTTTTGGTGCCCGTGGGTACATAACTCATAAATTATAGTCTTCGCTGAATGCAATCAAAATCTACCTGCATGAACAGGGATGTATGAATATTCTTGTCTGCGATTGTATGGTAGAGGCTTGTCCAAGTCACCCTACCAGCACCTTTAGCAACAAAAGTTCAAGCCACCTGTCTCTCGAATGTTCATGAAGTCAGTTAAGTTCCATTGTGGTATTTTACAAAGTCTCCGTCGGCATTTGAAGGCTTCTCTCGCTCACCTCTTGCACCACACGGCATTAAGCCCCGGTCCACACTGTCGGCATTATTTTTAACGCCCGCCTCGCGTTTATTATTGGTGGGAGAAGGGTAGTGTGCGTACGAAGGGTGTGTGCGTACGCTAAATTGTTGAGCACATATGTACAGCATCGTATAATGGTCGCATTATCGACTCCCGTTCTTTTGAGGTTCAGCGAGTAATACCCGTCTGTCAGAATATAAAAGGGCTAGCTGAAATACGCAGATTTTTCATTTCCGTCGATAATAATTTAAACGAAAGGCGAATTAAAATTGTCGAGACCTAATTATGAAATCAATGGATTCCTAACTCCATTCAAAGTCGTCAAAGATCTTTTATAAAGTCTTCAATAGACCTCAAAGTTGAATAAAAGGCCATTTCAATTTTCAAGAGACCTTGAATCCTATTGAAATGAAAGGTAGACGAGCTTGGCGAAATGTATTGATTAATAATCCAAAAATAAATCATGGACAAGATATAGAAAAGCTCATGTTTCTCTGAAAAAGCCGCCTTTAACCAAACACTAAAGGTCAGTGGCGCCATTACGTAAAGCCCAACTTTAATTTTTTTGGTTAATTTAAAATATTTTTTTGCTCTATTTGACATTTCAACTTATAGAACTGTAGTATTAGACCAATTGTTCATAATTACTACAACTAACCACCACCACTACCACTCTTAATGCACTAGTTTCTGAACCTGTGTGAAAATAAAAGTTGGAATTGTTGCTAACTGGAATTAAAGGACTGATTACACAAAAAACTGTATATAATTGTGCTTGCATGTACCAGTAATTCTTATTACAAAATATTATGTGAAGTCCAACCACCCTAACTAGGAGAAACATGTATTGTTTAATATTATTAGAGTGCTAAGCTAACATCATACACTGAAGGGTCGCTACATTAATCCGAGCACGCGTTGTACGCTATCGCCGACCAGCGATTAGGCGTGCGTTACGAGACCACCAGCTCCAGCAATATTAACCGAATTGGGATCGACATTGTTGGAGGACTCATCGATATGAATAAGGTTACCATCTATAAGAAGTATTCTTCTTGTTTGTGGATAGGTAATTGCACTTAGTTATATGTGGACTGAGGCGACGTTATGTTTGAACTTGGTTATTTACAATTTTACATCAATAGTTTACATAGCTTTGTCATCCAAGATCTTTGCAGGGGTAGATAGATGGAACCAACTCGTAGGGTCATCTTTACACGCTTCTCTTGACTCAACTTTCATTATTATTTTTGTACACGTCTTTTCCCTCTGACTGTTTCTTTCATAATTATTTCTTATAACGCGTTTCAGCCATTAGAAGTCCTTAAAAATACAAGATAGCGCTCATTTAAACGTTCCAAAACTGTATTTTTTTCAATCCAATCAATGGCCTGTTACGTAATTCACCCTTTCAATATACAATATTGTGATTATATACAAAGAACGATGATTCGTTAGCGGCCATTTTCCCGTCGGCCGGCGGCGGCGGTGAATTTGAAACGCTTACAAAAAATGTCGGTTAACAAGCGCACCGGAATTACTGCAGCCGAGTTAATAGAATTTTCACTACGGTGCTCCGCGAGATTATTTTTTTATAAATATCATGCTTATTTGCCCGGAAGGACGGGCTTACTACTGGTAAAAAATAAATAAATGCAAATCGTGGTATTGAACCAATGCTGCAATATTTTTAGGCGGGTTTCGCCAGGGTGTATGTTCCAAAAAGTTTCGGAACAGAAATGGGAACCTTCAGCTAGTTAAGAAAGTGTTCCTGCCAAGTTTTTTTGTGACACGAAGTTCTAAGGACAAAAGCAAGTTGATTCGAACCAGCTTGGAAGTTACTTGCGCTTTAATACCGTTGTGAAGTAAATGTAACTCCATTTGTGTTAAGTATTTTATATTGTATGACCCAGAACTTAGCACCACCTGTCTACCAATAAGCATTCTGTGCTATCTACACATTTTTTTTATATTCTTTGAATGAAATAAATTTTGTATTTTAAAAAGATTATTTGTCAGTACACAATTATTAAAATAATATGCCTCTAAGAAAAAACTCTCTAGTTTCACATTAATGCCAATTTTTTCGTCAAATGAAGACTGTACTAAATTTGCTGTTATGTCCTGCTCATACACTATGACCAAGAGGCAGATAGTTATTTGGTCAAGTTTAGTTGTATTTGAACAGAGTTAGCACCACAACATTCTAGATTTCAATGTTATAAATAGAGCCAAACTTAAATCATTGTCGGTGAATAGGTGCCTACCTAATTTATAATATTATAGATTAACTAAATACTTAAATCTAAATAAAAATTTGGTGAATAACCCGAAATGAATACATTCACTCGCACATGAGTCATCATGAGTGTTGTCACCATCACCTGCCCAGACGCACGGACACCGCATCTGTCACACCGCACCGCTACATGTGTCCACCACCTCACAAATGAGCCGTCAATCCTTCCCACTGTGCGCGCCACGGAGCTAATGCTCTAGTTTTAATAAAAATCTGTACAGTATTTGCGGCAATTGACCTTTGGGATGTATCATCATGGTTATGTATCTCCTCTACACCATACAGATATGTTAACATCTCTCGAACCATGCTTGACCCGTGCTGATTGAGGCTCTGATGAGACGAAATAACGATCTAGAGATAACAAAACATCCAAACACACACAATTTCAGGAGCTTTTTTCATTCCTATCATATTATCACTGATACTAGATACTAGATACTAATTTGTACCTACCTACGTAGTTTTGCTTGCATTTGATTTAATTTCACGGCCAGATTTTTATTTTTACTAAATATGATCAAGAAAAAATACTTTAACAACAGGAATAATACTTTAACATATATAAAGTGCCATCTGTGACAAGCTAGCGGTCACGCGCGAACTAACGCAAGTAAGGACTAAAGCATAAGGTCATGTTTTCGATCTAGTCTCTGTTTGTGCGATATACTCTGAACTAATAAACACAAAATTACAGCTACATTTGCGGCTTACTAGGCATCGATTAGTACACTGTCTATCAATTATCTCCAATTAATAGCTCAAAGATAAACACCACTGGTTTCATCCAGAATTCTGAATATTTAATCTGTTTAACACTCAATAGATTTTATGTATTAATTAGTCTCTAATTTAGTTACTGGCGGCTAAGTTTAGCTTCTATTTGTAGTCTGTAAGCGCTGTCTAGTCAATCAGGTAGGCGCTACAGCACCCCTTTCTCAAAGCGTTGTTCGAACCCTCATAACTTGGGTCTAAGAATGATTCAGTTTGACGATCACAGCAGATACATGAATGGGTCGTCGTTTTCTAACATAAATGGTAAACCTCTTATGCTCACCATCCATCCGTCCTTTTTTCCTCTTATTTGTGCATTTGTTCGAGGACGTAATGAAGGTTTCTTGTTGGAACGCAACCTCAAATCTTTTGCGACTGTAAAAGTCGGCCTTGGTATTCGCACCGTTTGAACTAACCCTAAACCATCTGTGTCAGTGTTTGGAGAGAATCCAGAACCACGCGACATGACAGTAATTCCTTTTTTCTTGTAGTCATTAATTTCGCGGATTATATAAATAAACCACAAAATAATAGTGTGAAATATCCATTTCGTTAGATGACATTGCTCAGGATTTATTTTAGTCCCAAAGACGGTTTTAATAAAACATATTGGATAATACTGTTTATTATTATGCAGCAAGCGAAGTGACCCAGTGACTTGTCCACCACAATTTATCGTTTGAGTTATAAATAGGCATGCGTCCATGGCTTGTAAATAACTAGGGTACGAGTATTTCTGGATTAATTTACTAAGTTGCAAGTGAAGCCTGAATTATACCAAATATTTAGAAACACTGTTGCCTACTTACTACCATTTCAAATTTCTTGTTAATAGGCCCTACCAAGGTCTGTTCGAGGTATTCGTGACCTGACACAGTCGGGTCCGCGAGTGGTGGGTCGTGACAGGAAGTGCGCACACTTCACTAACGGAAACGCTTCGTATGCACCGTTTACATTGCAATTCGTTTAACGTTCTCAAGATAAGGTGCCTCGTTTAGATTTACTTGTTGAAGTCTGAGAAATAAAGTTACTGGGGAAAAGTATTGTTGTGGTGTGTGTGGTTTGAAATTGTTATGTAGATAATAGTAGTTAGGATTTTTCAAACCTAATTTTTAAGAAACTTACTACATCCTTTGGTCCTCCAAAATCAATTACAATAGCACCAATATTTTTTTCCAATTATATCCAGGCAGCGCCACAGATACTTGTAAAGTAGAGTAGTAGTGTAGGGAAAATCTGTTCACCTATTTTGAATAACGTTTAAAAACAACGCGCCTACTAGTGATGTACTGCATGGGCGGGAGCGGTTTTTATTACACCACCACACGAATGCTTCGCCAATTGTAACGTTTTGTTCGCAATTTGTTGCTTTCAGCGGATCGCCGCTCAGTTAGATTTAGCTGAGCTTTGTATTGGCTTAACCTGATTTTGTGTGGCTTGTTACGTGGATTTTAACTACATTTTCAGCGTAAAAGTTACTCGTATTTTGAAGTTTGGTTTGTCAAACTTAAGTCTGTTTGATACTGAAAATCTAAAAATATTAACGCTTACAGTACGACACGTTACGACAATTATTACAAGGATGGTGATATAGTTAGTTTAGTCAAGTTTACTTCTGTAGGTACCTAAAGAATCAGTTCCAGTTTGGGATTTATTATGTCAGCTGTATAGGATACGTAGCTACCTATGTAGGTACGTACATGTAGGATCGATACTTGTACATTTTGTACAAGTATCGATCTACCTTATAGATAAATAAATAGCGAGACAAATACTTACTGTAAAAATCCCTGATAATCTAACACTGCATAGCTGACAATACGTGAAAATATCGTTTTTACTTGCCTGAACTCAAGATGTTACTTATATACGTAGGTGTTTAAAAAATCCTGTTCTCCGACCGGCACGTGTAAGCGACGGGCCAGGAACCGGAGGCGATGCATGGAAGCGATTCGCATCGTTCCACTGCTCCACCTCCTCACACGGCGCACCGGGCGGCGAAGTTATTACACAAACGCCGTTACATACCTTTATTTATATAACTAAATACTTTAAGTTTACATCTTCAATTAGTTAATGACTATGATCACGCAAAGCAATTAGAGAACTGCGTTATGGGGCCATATCGACCGCTAAGTATGTCGCATAGATTACAGAGAATACTGGAGAAGAGCCTACAGTCCTCTCAAAAAGTCTGCTAATCTACCAAAAAGATTTAGGGATTGCATCGACTAAAATACAGCTTCATACATCTTTACAGTCAAAGTTGTCAGATCTACACAAATAAATAAAATTGGAGTGTCTGTTTGTAATATCAAAATAACACCTTTTCACTAAATGCACATGAAAGTACATACGACACCTATAGCAAAAACGCGATTTAAAAAAAAATTGTCTGTCTTTCTGTCTGTCTGTCTGCATGTTTGTTCCGGGTAATCTCCGAAACGGCTGGACCGATTTCGACGGGACTTTCACTGGCAGATAGCTGATATTATAAGGAGTAACTTAGGCTACTTTAAATTTAGAAAAACAATAAGGGTTCCGCGTAAAAAAAATAAAAACACATGAGCTCAAAGCGTATCTCCGAAACGGTTGGACCGATTTTGACGGGACTTTCACGGGTAGATAGCTGAGGTTATAAGCAGTAACTTAGGCTACTTTTATTTTAGAAACAAAAAAATGGGTCCTGTCGCGCGGGCTCAGAACGCGGGAGCGGGCTTTTTTGTTAAGTTAAATTCCACGCGGACGAAGTCGCGGGCTCAGCTAGTATAGAACAAAAAATCAGACAACTAGGCAGCGTATGGCTATTGTATGTCCTTTTTATTATTTTATCACATAATGATGCATTGTTAGTTCAGCGGATTTATAGTCTAGTGATTGCGGAAATGGCTAATTAAAAGGATAGATTTCTGATAAAGTTCAGTCTACAATAACTAGCTAGCCCCAGTCAACGCCATAGTATCCCTCCTTCCTTCCTCGAGATATATATTTTTTAAAATACCTTGTCAGTTTCCAATTCTCTTATTATGTCCTGCTCCGTGTACATAAATGTGTAATTACTAATACTTTTTTTTGCGAGCAATTGTTTAATAACTTGATTTTGTAGTACCTTTCAAATATTAGTAACATTTTAATGTAAACAACATTTAGTAAGTAATCAAGTTGAGTGCTTATAATTATCCGGACTGATCAATTTATTATACGATTCCTCCGCTCAGTATCAATACCGAAATTAGTTTTGATAAAGGGCAATCAGCTAATGATACCTCAATAGGTTGTAGGACAGGCTTTTATTCAGTAGCTTGACTCGATTGATTCATAATTTTTAAATATTATTATGACAAGGTAAATCAGATATTCAATATTCTATCGTTTCCAAATTACACAACAATGTTCTCTAAGATTCGACTACACTAACCTAACCTTACCACGAGGATACTCAATTATTTGCGGCTCCGGGAAAGTTCCATACAGTTCGCAACCCTTATCTGTCCGCATCGATTCGGTGCAGAGGACAGCGACGGTTGAGATAGTTCCATCATTTTTACTATTACTTAGCTCGAATCATACTAATTGAAGCGTCTGTAGCGACGTGTATAATAGTTGATCTACCAGAAGCTATGGTGTGGTTTATGTCTCTAATCGTTATCGTCTATATTATAAAAAAATGAAAACGCCAATAGGTATCGGCGGCTACCTAAGGAGCTCCAAATTTGCCATACTTACAAACATCTTACTTAGACGCTAACGACTACTGACTCTTAGTGAACATTATGGAGCAACTGATTTGGTTTCTGAGTGAGTGCCAATAAGGATCTAATAGTTAAGTAGAGCTTTATTTAACAAACATCTCTTATAACCTACTATCTTTGGAGACAAAGCTGCGATAAAAATCGAGTATCATCTCAAAGGTAGTACGCCCATTGAATCGCAAGTAGGCTAGGCACCATAAATCGAATGAGGCCGACCGCCGCGCGCCGCGCCCTCTGTCGAGTCGACGCGGCGTTTACTGAATGACACGATTTTGCGCGCACGCCGCGCCGCCTGTACCGAGAGGATTTAGCTTTATGACTGAGATTGAATGTTTGAGAAGATTGGGTTAGTTAAGGAACTTCTTTTACGAAGAGGTACGGAAGCTGAATGATAGTGCGTGCAGAGTCGCCGTTTTCTAAAGAAATAAAAGATCTGGGTCTGTATTTTGAGCCAAGTTTTCGAATTATGGAACAGTAGGTAATCTTTTAAAGGATATTTTGACTTAAAAGGGCTCAGAATATCCTAGGGCTTAATTTCACTGGCGTGAATAGTTAACAAGCTCCATTATTGCGGGTGGACGAATGTAAATTGCCGCATGAAATGTAATGCTCGTCTAATTGGGTTATTATTAAAATCTACAATGTTATCTAAACGCTCTGCTATTAAGATTTCACCTGGACTTATTTTATAAATTTTAATGAATGGTAAACATGGAAATGGATCATGTAAAATTTAATGTCGAAGGAGTTCATAAAAAGTTCACGCCAAGACCCAAATAGGCAATGCTGCGCTCTGGAACCATTGGGGTACCACTCAGGTGATTTAATATCTAAGAGTGGAGTGAGTATGACGGTTCGTGGTTTCTTTAAAACTTCCTTAGTAACAGTGAATTAGTCATGGAGTCATGATTATATCTTAACAATTAATGCAAGCTATCATATTGTGAGTTTATTAGGTTCCTCTTCCTCCTTTCCCGAGCAAACAACAAACAATATTAATTTTCAACAATAACTTTAATTTTCAACGCCCTCAAATAATAACTCTACCATAATCAACAACCATCATCTCGAAAATCTCTACATACGGACCCCAGCCATTATGTCGTCGATTAATACACTGAAAACCGACGCGAGTGCGACACGGCTCCGACGCGAGGGCCAGGTGTCGGTCGCCGCAGCCGCGTCCGAACCCTTGTATCCATTCATGGGGTAATTACCTCGCGGCGGCAGCGATGGTCGCCATTTGTCACCCCTGCCCGCCACTCGCGCTTCTTTGTTTCTCTTGTATGTTGGGGATGCTGCCAATTCTGGAGTAAAAACAGGGACAAAATCCATATCTAAAATAAATTTTAAAGTTCCTCAATTTGACCTATATTTTGCTCCGTTTTCATGATTACGTGACTGGTTACAGAAAGCTGATAATTTTCGTTAATAAATCTAATCTAAAGAATCTAGAGCTGTCAAAATGTAAGCAAAAAAGTTTTCTATGTCTATGTCCTTTACCATGGCCTTTATTTAACTATTCGTAGAATGTTCTGTTTAGGAATAACTACAAAAATAGAAATAGTCCCATCTTGTTTTCACTTTATGTCTATAAAATATGAACAGTTCAGCCTGGATCGATGTCCTAACAGGATCCGGAAGCACGGTGCGCGTACCGACATCATGTGACCGTATCAAAGTTATGAATTGTTCGTTACCTTTTGTTGGCGTCCATTGGATGGCGGAATTTGTTCTACCTGCGCTTTGTCGCGTTATTTAATGACTTTTTACAGGAAGCGTTTTAAAATGTCAGATATTATACACCGACAGCAAGTTTTTTTGGAATATATTGTCCTTTTTTCCTTTTTTTACAATTTTCTTTATTATAATTTAAAGCGGTACAAGGAAGAGTTGGACATTGTAATTAATAACTAACTTATTCCTGCCAGTACCCAATCAATATCAAATGAATAGCAAAGTTTGACTTCTATTGGTATTCTACTAAACTTGTGTTATTTAATGAACGATACTCGCGCCGGTTCATTAACACGGGTCATTACAGTCACGGGCTCAGATTTGAGTTTTGAAGTCGACGCACTAATCCAGGTACCGCGAAATGGTGTATAATGACGACATCAAAAGGAATGAGCCAATTTTATATAATGAATGAATTATTTTGGCTGTATAAGGCAAACCTATTCAGAAACGATGAAGGTACTACTCGTGACTTACCTAATCAAGATCCGCTCTTTACCAGAAGCCATTATTTAAGTCCACAAGTATATTGGACTCTTGTGTATAGGCCGTATCTTATTCCGTTTGATATAATCCGCGTTTTCTGAAAATCTTTTTTGACTCTTCAGGTTTCTTACATCTTTTCATTCAACGTAAGACGAAAATAATCAAGCACTATTCACAACGCCTCCTTTTTGATGTAACAGGGGAACTTACCCGCAACATAACCACCCATTGCAGAATTTTATGTGAGTTAAAAATACTTAGATATTTTGACTACTTTGAACATTAATTAACCTTTCTGATCACGAAAAAAATAATGAGACAGTTACTCGGCTCACCAGCAAGACTATACGCAATTATCTCGGAACGCTCACACCATCTCCGCTATTAATAACTGGGAGTTTCATTAAACGGTTCCCGAATTAACTCGCCCGGTATGCACCCACTTGTATTGTACAGTTCCGTGTGCGTAGTGATGTGCCATGGGATTGGAGTGCGGGTGTTTGATGACAATGAAAACTCTTTCCGTATGCCGTTCAAGCTGTTGTTAACTTGTTACCAAACATTTATCTAAATGCTTAAGTCTAAGGTTATGCGCTGCAGCGGTCCCTTTAAAACTTATTATTTTTAGAACTATCACTACTTTCATATTTCTTAATGTCCTCAACTTTGCTACGGTGTTCTGTTTAAAAGTGAGTTAGCTTTAGAACTGGTCTGGTGGCCTAACATGATTGAGAGAGACTTTTAAAAGTACTATTAGGTATTTGAATAAATCTACAAAAAATTAACTTTGAACATCTTCCAGTTGTCAAACCTTTCTTTTGTCTTTCTTCATTGTACCGTTGAACCTTTCTTTTAGTATGTACTTATTATGATTTAAAGCATTCAAGATGCGTACTATACAAGCCATCGTCTCTGCCTTCCACTCATAAGGTAACATCAAACTAACGACATGCCGCAGGTTTCGTCAACGATGTACGCGCTCTGAATAACGTAGGTGGCGCCACTCGTTGTGGAGTTACGAACACGCGTTAACTTTAATTATTATATTAAATTTATTAGTCGGATAACCCGCCCACTTGTATTCCAGACACGCTCCTATTGTTCATGTTTAGATACATAATAGATACGTGTGGTGTAAGTATAGACAGGTAATTAAAAATATTATTTTTATAACGTATTTAACGTTTTGTAATTGGTCTTCACTGGAGACTCCTATATGAAATCCTCTATTTTACTTTACAATATTAAGACTACTAAATGTAACTATGATCTCCTTGATTTGTCCTCGAGCTCTTGGCCTGTACGGGCGGTGTCGGTCGCGTCAGTCAGCTGTCGCTTGTGACGTTGCTCACTCAAGATTGATTGCTGTTTCTACAGTTTGGAATGTGTTTGATACGTCCAGCCGCTTAGGACTATTTGTGTTACATTAAACACTTTAAAGAAAGTCAACACCTGCTAGTAGATAGCAATAGCCGTACCACCAGGATGAAAAGTAGATTAATATTTTATTTTATTATGTTTGGGTTTAGGCATAGTCCTTAGGATTTACAAAAGTGCCATTGTTTTCTATATAAGATTTTTTTTTCTAAGCAATATCGTCGGCATATTCAACAGATTGGTTTTTGTTCTTACCTGGTCGTAAATAGCCCAAACCTCAAGAAAATGTTTGTGAGATAGCCGTCGGCGTCGTGTCCGTCAGCTCCTCGCCTAGGTTCGGTTTCGCAGAGCATCTGTTGGCCGATACGTGTCACCGCTTCAAGATAAATTGCGCGCCGTCGTTTCAGAGACAAGCGTGTAGTGTGTTTAACCCTGTATGAATGTACGGTCGGCAACATAAGTAGATGAACAATCTTAACTTTTCCAATCAGTGCCTAACACTCTTTATTTAACAAGCATTGGTAAACATTGTCAAAATCGAATATTAGCAACATATTAATATTACTTAGATAAAGAAAAATAATGTATTTGATGCAAAATGTAAGTGAGCACGCGCTTTGAAATAGAATGTTCAGCCTCTTATATGTATTGCTGATCGTACCTACATTTAATGTATCTTTCATCGATGTATGTTGCTATCGACGTCGTCTAAATGTAGCTTTAGCACTGAACATGAGACTCATTTTAAATATACTGAAATTCAGAAGCAATGTCATTGAATTACCACAAACAATTACCTTGAAAAAATATAGTTTAATGTGTACTCTCTACACCGAATGATTCATTATTGATTTGTGCGTATTTTCCTCTATGATTTTGTTTGGTGAACCTGTGATAGAACCTTGTGATATTCATATTCGAATGACAATGATGATTTGTAAAAATATTACAATAGGAACACCAACAAGGGCACGAAAATTAATGTTCCAATTTGAACATTTCTCCATTTCGTAAAAGTGGAAATCGTAGTAAGTTTTGGCTATTGTTTGCTATCTAGACTTTCGTGAAGGTTCAGCATTGCAAATTACTTATAGTTTTAATTCTTCACGAAAGTGTGTTATAATTTTCATGAAGGTCGAGTTTTTTTAAAACATAAAGCAGGCACGTATGCTTGAAAAATGCATTAGATATAAACTAGAATTTCGTTGCCTAGTCCGAATGTTTTGTTATTTAAACAATTCCATCCTTGTGGCCATTGTTGCATTCTTGCGAATAAAGATAAAATGATGATTTATAAAATCAATAGAATATAAGTAACCCATGTATGTAGGCCACCCACCGAGCCTAACGTCGAGTGCAGATGGGCGGACACATATAAATGGCGTTATTATTTTAGTTAATTAGCCTGTCCGCCCAGCCCTGGCCTGCCCTGGCCTGGATACACAGCGGGCGGGCGAGAGTGTCGGGTGATAAGAATATATACAGTGACACTTGATTGACTTCCTACATGGGATGGGATAGACTGATAGAATGTATCCGGTATGTCAGATTTGCGGTTGAAAATATAGGTAATAAAAATGTAAAACAAAACTGCGTCGTCCTTTTATAACGGCTTCAGTTTGTTGTTGCTGTTGCTGATTTATCTTTTAAACTTGAAAGGGTGAGCAATGTCAGCATTGCGTGTCCTTCGAACTAACTGAAACATTTTCCAGTCCGAAACTGACTTTCAACTATTCGTAAACGGCCCCGAGTTTATCAGACGTGGAGATTTGGGCTTTAGTGGGGCAAAAAGATGGCGGGCCCAGACAATGCGAGGAGGTGACGACTAACGAGCGCATTGTGACCTCCTCCCCGTCCCACCATCTACCCTGCACCTCCCCCCTCTGATTTCAGTATAAACCTAATGTATAGATTGCAAAGAAATAGGTATTACAATTATTATCTATGTTGCAGTTAGGGTGAAAATATTAATTTTAAAAAGTCTACAGGAAAATGTTTGGAATATCCGCTAAGTATTGCTATATTGGTATTCTAGTTCGTATTGAACATTCCACCTCGCTTCATAGTCCTTGTATTTACGTTATATTGTATCCCACATATAACTATCGACATGTCATCTCAGTTTCCTTTGAACTGGATGAAGCGCACTAATACTCGTATGTACGACAAATGAATTTTATCAATGTCAATTAGGAACTGAAAATTAACACAAACAACAAACATTAGTCATTAATTTTATTTATTGTCCACATCCCAATAAAATGTGACCTTCGTTCTGTTATAAAGACAAATCTCGTTCCGCACCCGGTGTCCGACTGATAGCCCTCCCTAAAACCCGCGGCTGAAAACGCAGGACCTCGTAAACGTGCCGCTCGATGTGACAGTTTGCGGAGCTTTTGTTTCAACTTTTTATAGGGACCGCTTGTATTTTTTTGACTAAATTGTTTAGGCTTTTTTATAGTCAACTCTAAACTGTTATGGTAAGGTGATTCGTGTTGATGAAAAACATGAAACACTTTTTTGTTCAATCATCTTTGTTGTTTGCGACGAGTTGGAATAGTCTATTCGTTTTCCTGTTCCGTGTCGTAAAGACGCGACTTCCAGGAACTTTTTACATAACTTTCATTATCACGATATTGGAATTGCGAGCCATCGTGATCGAATGGTTTCTCTCGCCATACCGTCAATGATACGGATCGTGATACGCATGATACTTGTGATAGGTATTACTAATATTGTAATATCTAGATTTTCGCATCAGAATCAGAACCGGAACTCTTTTTATTAATCTGTTGTGCATTTCCAGAAAGTCATCCATTGGTATTTCTCATTCATCAATACATAACAGATATGCATAAAAGACGTTAACCGGCTTGGGTTAACATCTTTTATACAAATCTGGTATTCTTAAATTACGAGGAAAACGTGAAAACTAATGGACAATCTTCGCAATAGCCTCACGCACAGGGTCCTGTTCCTGCCTTGTGTAGGTAAACATTGGCTTAAAGTCTTATAAACCGGTCTAGGTTATAGGGTATGCTATAATTATTCTTCTCATATGAGAGTTACCACCACACAGCACCCCGTGTACTTAACGGCTGAGTGTACACCGCCGCACTTCCCCGCACTAAAGAACCGTATCGCTACGTGAAGTGTTATTATCCGCCGCATATTTTATGCGACGATGTGTTACTTTACACGCGCTTTTACGGCTCTCCCCGTCACTTTCCCCCTCCCCCTCGCCGCGGTTACGGCTCGCGAGCGCGTTTTAGAGTTTACAGTGTGCGCTCGGCTTAATAACTGTGTTTACTTGGAGTTTTGTTTGGCGTAAATCTGTTTGCTTTGGAAAGGGATAGTTAGGGAGGCGGGGGTGTAGGGGCCATTATTGTTGGTATTGTGTGTTGTCTAGATATTAAAGTAAATAATGAAAGGACTGTTACTAGGAGAGATTTTAATAGCGAACCATTTAACAACTTTAGATCTATTGTTTGTTCGATATTGTAAAAAAAACTATTACACTATTTAATAATACTAATAGCAAGTAGATTTTTTTAAATAATGTGTAATGATATAAATATTTTCTAAAATTACGTTCCCGTTATAAATCTTTAAAGAAAACTATTATTTAATAACAAGCCCTCTTCCTGTCGTTGCTGTCTCCGCTAGGGTTCATAAAGGGCCCGTAAACTCAATGGAAAGCAATAATGAATTGCCATCGTAATTGATATAATAATATTCTAAATGGAAGGAGCCTCGTTTAACTTTCTATGATCACTATAAATGCTTTACTGCTAAACATTAAGACATATTTTATGGTCATATTGTATGTAATAACACCGCACTATAAAAACTTTCTGCTTGAAATTCTTCTTACATACATTCCCATCATTGAACTCCACTCGAACCGTTTCCGGATCAACTTTTATTATAACTACAAACTAACTCAACAAATTGGTGTCGGAAACTAGTTTTGAAAAGCAATTTAAGGGCTCGCAGGAACACGGCGCGGCGGCGCGGCGGCGCGGCGCGGCCGGTGTCGAGCGAGGGTAGCTACGTTCGCACATGGAAATCAGCGCTGAGTGGGGGTCGCCATGGGACGTGCCGCATGCCGTGTCGCTCGACACGCTCCTAGAAGACAGGAATATGAACCTTTCACATCAGGAAACATAATCGTAAGAGGTCCTGGTCATAAAAAAAAATTAAATCAGTTAAAAATCCAACCCCATAACTCTTACCTTGCGATTGAATTCGATAATCATTAGCAGACCTTTGTCTGATAAATCTACATGCCTTATTAACCACGCTAGCCTACGAAATTGCTCTGCATTCATCCATTCAGTAATTAATCATAACAATGGTATTAAACTCAATGTTCATGAAGGGACAGAAGGGAATACGACTAAAATTACTGTTGATACTTTTGATATTCTAAAGAGCACGTCCTATATAGCTGTTCGCACTTGAATACATCACCATTGCGTCATCACTCAGCGTATACAGCTCTTGCTTCGCGCGTCATTACCGTCGGAGAATTAGGTTTTACGATAATGACTGTATCAGCGGCGATGTTCGCGAGTAGGTACAGTCGCGTCGGCCTTGGACAGGGGCTTTGGCAAACTATGGTGGCAGCGTGTAATGCCACAGTATTGACTGCGGGAGGGCGGATATATCTTAGTGTGTTGAAATTTAATTAATGTTCTATTAAGGCAACGAAAGAAACATGGATGCAACTATCGATCAATAAAAATCATTTGTCCTACGTTAAAATACTATAAATAACTAGCTTTTATCCTCACTGTCGCTAAGTTTTTTTAAATGCCTACAACAGAGCCACCTACCGGATCCAACTATAGCCAAGAACCATCCAGGTGATTGACCCGATATTAAGTACGAAAAACCGGCCAAGTGCACGTTGGACTTGCACATTGAGGGTTCCGGACGTACCTACAAAATGATGGTCAATCTTTGGAATCTGGTCATATTTAATCTTACAATTTTTGTCGTCATGGCATGGGAACTTCAACTGCCAACCCTACACCCTATAATTGTACGATCCCCGGCGTGAGTGTGGCTGCCATTAGCACGGCAAATATCCAATTTATGGTAATGACTGTATGGCGAACTCGCAAATGAAACAGCCTTGAACTTGGTTTCACAAACGTACCTATTCGCGGTTCCACGCCGCTCCGCGCCAATGCTGTTGCGGAATATCGTGCAGCCAATACAAAAAGCTGGGCAAATTATACCCAACTATAGATTAATTTACAAATGATAGGCACTCAATTATGCTTAAAAATATACTTATTACGCGATCTTAATAGCACCGATTTATTCATCCCCACCCCCACCCCCCGCCGCTCCCTATTGTGCTGAACCGAAATGCAAACGAACGCTGTTTATTGCTTTACGGAAGCCGGTCCAATTATAACAAACAAAACGTATTACGCGATATGAATTAACGTTGATACAATTCCAGTTTACGACACCCCCTCCACGGGCGGGGCAAGCGTGTGTTGCTAGGGCGATAAGGGCGAGATCGTAAACTGAAGGGATGGATGCCAATATTTGTATTTATTACTTTGGCTACAATTTAATACTATGAGTTTAAAGTACCGAGTAAATTAGAGTTGACCTGCCTTATTGAATACTACCTATTTTAACACATTTTACGTTCAAATACCGTAAGTAGTAGTAATTACAATATATTTTTTTATTATTATAAAAAAGTGTGTGTAATTCATAATGACAAATTATACCCTACTTAAAAAAGCTATAACGTATGGGTACTGTGCTAGGTAAATAGAAAGTCTGTATTTATTATGCGGGTAAGTAAGTACCATGTGCCAATTTAATTACCTACAAATAAAATAATATTTTAACTCCCAGTACCATTATTGTGTTAATGTTACGAATCTGCCAACTTTTAATAGCTGAATGCTTTATTTATTGTGACATTATGGCGGAGTTCTTGTTTGAGTTCAGTTCTTTCAACCTCCGATGATCGTTCATCGTTATCATTATCATTTAACGAGTTTGCCGAGAGTAAAGAACCCATTATATTAAATAAATTGCTTTGGAAGTTCTTCATAATTATGGAACGCTCAATTTGAGGAGTTAAGAGCAAAGGAAGTTCAGATGTTATCGAGTCATTCACTTGACACTTCACACCGGAATTCAGACCAACTGGTTAAAAGATGTCATCGGGTTTCGGGGCATCAAGGAACGGACTGGCATGAACACAGCTGAAGAACTGTTTAGACTGGCTCTAAACAAAAGGCAATCTAAGAAGCTGATTGTCAGCCTTCAGTAATGGAATAAAATTATAAGAAAAAATTAAGAACTAATAAGGAAGTCAACACCTCGTTTGTTTTATAAATAGGGTTGTTTTTAAACACTGCACGAATGTGTCAGTTTCAAACTTCTTCAATTGGTGGACACAGAGCTTAACCTCAGTAAGTACCTTATAGAATAATAAATAGCAATTCTACATATAAGAGGCCATATTAAATTCCTGTTTAATACTAGATTTCTAATCCAAGAGAGCTTTGCCTAAGTCGGTAGTCAGTACTCACAGCCCCTCGTTAGCCCACCGCTGGGATTAGAGTAAACTATGTTACGAGATATACTGGCTGAAGTTTATTCCGACTGCGGTCGAACGTTGAATTAGAGTTGATCCTCTGTGATGTACCTATTGTTAACATGCAGTGAGAGTATCCTTCACTAATATCATTGTGAAATGTGGTCTATTACGAGTAAGCCTACATGATACTTGACACATAAAATAAATTATTTGATATGATAAAAGGGTGGCCAAGATTTTACCTCATCACGACAGGTCGGCACCTGTGACCACTAACTTATAGACCAGATAATGACATGGACTAGTAAATGTAAAGTATTTATTTCTTCTTATGTGACTGTCCTAAGACCCTTGTTAGTGTAGCTACCTTAAGCTCTCTCGTTCTTCCTCTATCCAGGGCTGTCTCTTCCACCTCCTTGTACGAGATGATACGGACCTTCTCTGTAATCTGTCTCATGTTGCAGATTCTTGGTTTTACACTTCCTCACTTTCATCTTTTTTTTTATAAAGGTATAGGTAAACGTAAAGAGTATCATATTATATATTCCATCTGAATTTAGAACTTAGTTTCAACTTTAGTTACTACTTTATTTGTCTGCTGATTGGTAACATGGGGTTCTTCAAAAGGCATATCCCATAAAGTCCGCTACCGCGTCTGCTCCCCTTAAGGCTTCCCGTCGATATCGCCCGGGCGGGCTGGCTGGACTAGCTAGCTCGCTCGCTTCATTTTCCACAGCTCATTAAAATGATACAATCCTATTAGTCAAAGCGAGCAGTATTGCCAGCGCAGCCAGCCCGCTCAGCGCAAGTCGACGGGTCACCCTTAGTTGCAGATGTCCTGTGCGACGGTTATCACTACCATTACGTGGATCGTCTGCTGATCGTGTCCCTACCTGGTCAATAACGAATATATACATATTGTCCATCGACTGAACGTGTTTGACTATTTGTTATTCACCCAAAGAATAGCATTCGATTTAGTGTAACACTTCCAAAGGAAACATCCATAACACTCGTATTTCCTTAAATATGCAAACGATTCGCCCATTCATAAAATATCATACAGCTTTGTAAACAAAAGACCACTCCAATATATAAGGTGAAGGTATCGGAATACTTGGCTTTGATCACCGCTCGTTCTGCTGACCTCGTCGGGAATGTACAAACGGTTAAATATTTATGATACAATGTACTACCTGGCGCTTCCTAGCCTCACAAAAGGGACGAATAAATGTTATATGTGTTATATCGTAAAGTATATATATATGGAACATAGTGTCAATTGGAAATGTGTACGGACAAATTTTAATTACATTAAGTTATGACGATGTTATTGAGGAACACAATCATTGATGAGTTTCAAAGTCGACTGGTTAGGTGAAGATATTGTTCGGAGTGCGAAATAAAACGTCAACACTGACAACTTAAAAATAGGTTGTCTTGATGTTGGTGACTGCTACTACACTAAGCTATAAGACTATAAGAGTAGCTGTAGCCGCTATCATATAACTGTCTTAGCAGTGAGGAGTACTTGAGAGCTCCGCAGATCCGCACTCAACATAAATTCATTATTCACCCTCTATCCCTAGTAAAGCACTAATTTATCAGCAGATATGCAAAATTTCAGAGCCGCTAGTAATAAAGAGCTTACTCGCAATCCTGAGTCTTCTCTCATAAATTATTTAATCAACACTTTGGAACTATTTCACAAAATATAATCTTGCTTTATTGCTTCTTCGCTGTACTACGACTGTACTATGACGATTTACGTTTTTAGTTTTCCGAAATCTATAGCATATACATTGTATCGATATACTCAAATATTTTTTCTGACGATCAAATAATTTAGACCAAGCGAGGAACCTTAAAACATTCAGATCAGTCTTTCTTTTTAGAAAAAATATTAATAAACAACTTTCCTGAATTGTTATGTTTTAAATCCAAGAATCCCAAAACCTGAACGGTACAATACCAGCCCAAACCACAAGTAACTTGCATGTTATTAGTGAAAAGCCTCTTGCTTCGAATTGCTCCTCAGAGGCCCGCGGACCAAATTCACAGTGAACACATAACATATTCAATTAGATGTCACGCCGCGAGGGCGGGCGGTGCGGTGCAGGGCGGGCAAGTGGGTTCACGCCGCTTGTTGAGGGCGTTAGGTAATGTACTGCTTAATTAATTGTGACTTCGTTTTAGTTCACTAGTAAATTGTCACAGAGTATAAGAAACTAATAAGTAAATATCGCTAGGCTAACACACCAACTTTATGGCCACAAACTAAGCAACGCTTGGAGTACGGGTACTATACAATGGAATAGTGGCGCTCCCAGTTACACGCAGACCGAGCAAATTACATTATTATTAGTATGCAGGCATACCATTATGAGGAAATTAAAACCGAGAAACTAAGTAATTTCAACGAGATGACAAACAGTAGAATCATTATATCGTTCCAAGCACTTATATCTAGGAAATGTGACACTAAACTGCAACTATCTAGCAAAATAATAATATTTAAAGTATAGGAGCAATACATTTCAATGCATTCTTAACAATATTATAAAATAAAATCCATGTTAGAGAAATTGCCGATCGTGAAGACAAACAGCGAGACAGTGCGGGGGCGCAAAACAAATGGACGGATCGGGCACCACGCACCGGGCACACTGATAGACACCCGGCGCGGGCGATGCCCGGCGTACATATACTGAAATAGGTTTTGATCATAGTCCCAAGACAACATTGATTGATAAATTAGTTCCCTACAATTTATAAAAAACAACGAATGACGTACAAAGTATTCGGCCTTGCAAAGTATAGAGCAAGTTCAACCTTTAGTGGTCTTGGAAGCATCCAAGATGACCACTGATGGTTGAGCGTAGCAACGCTCAAGATTAGGTGTAGTAGACTAGGTAACATCAGAGGGTTACTTTTATATATAAATAAGTATATTTCCTAGCCTCTAGTAAAGCACCCCTCCCATCTTCACCCCGATCGTTTGTCGTAGACGCCCGCTGATTGATGGCATTATAAAATGTACGCGCAAGACAGCGCCGCGCCGGTGGTACAGAGCGCGAGCCGATCTTTACAATAAAAATACCATTTGTCCCGCCTCAACTTATCGCTAAACATATCTCAGATAAGAAATAATTCATAGGAAGTTACGGTAACAAATGTTTCTGTATCAGATCTTGCTTTTTATCCCTGTAGTCCTAGGAATAATGTAGGCAATATTTTTCTGAATTTTTGTGTTTGTAGGTTATATTTTTAACCTAAGTTGCATTTATATTTTTAACCAAATTGATTAGAGCACGTGCTAATTATAATATTAAGTTTAATATTTGATAAATAGTAAAACTCTCATAATAGTTATGTATATTTAACTACTTACTTCAGTCCAAAAATCAGATCTCCTCAGATGCATCTAACAGAGCTTAAGTTTAATTGTTCACTCACACTCTGTTATTTAGTGTTTCTCTCTTATATTTATAGATCTCTCCAATTCATGTGAGCAGTGATGAGCGCAAAACTAATTTAGAAGTTCGTCAAATGTAGACGAATTCGTAAGGCCATTCGTCTTTCAATTCCCGGCTAAATTGAAATTTCCGAAGGCAAAGCCTTATGGAAATTAGTATGTGTATCTATCGTGCTATAGATTACCATCTCTTCATCTGAATTATGCTAACGAGTACATTCGATGATTTTAAAGGACATATAACAGTTGAAATCAAATCCGCAAGTAAGATCGTAACTACGACATCGCTGTTTGACAAAGACCCGCATTACGACAGCGCTGTTTGCGCTGAATGGAGGTATGTTTCAAAGCACTGTATAGCACTGGATGGTACAAATAAGTAGAATGCGCTCATTATGTCACATATTTACCAAACTATCCGCAAAGATACGCTATACGCTAGTTGTAGTTGGTAGCTAGTATTGGCAAAGGGTTAAAGGTTGATATTATTTTTTTAGGTGGAATGATGTAAATAATGATTTATAGTAGGTATCATGTTATAAGTGAAAACTCGATATAGTTAAATATGAATATGACTTTTCATTCAGATTTACATTTTAATTCAGTTATAACAGAGCGAGTTCAAATTTTTTTAGCAACGATTTTTTGAACATCAAATGCTGACAAATCACTGTCATTATCTCTAATTTTATTATAATACCATTCGTAATGAAAATGAAGCGAAAATTAATATTGATATAATGACCCGCTCGTCGATGATTCGATAACATTTATTTAATGAAATGTCCGTTAAACCTCTTTGACCGAATCCTCATGTTAATTGCCTACTCGATCTATTCGATTCAACATTACCGAATAATATGAAGCGATTAATGAGTAGGTATTTCATCATACATATAATTATTATCGATTTCATAATTCAGAATTAATGTGTATGGAACATGATTCTACAGATTACAATTTGTACGCAGAGGTTTGTTTCGTGGAATACAAAGGATTGGAAATGTACCCCTAGAGATAAGATAACACGAGACAAGAAGGAGATCCAGAACGTACGTACCACAAGAATAAATACAGAACACGTGACACTCGAGAAGTGTTATTGTACAGGACCAAAGCTATTTTCAACCGACTTCAAAAAGGAGGAGGTTATCAATTCGTGTGTATGTGTTTTTTTTAATGTTTGTTACCTCATAACTCCGTCATTTATAAATCGATTCGAAAAATTATTCTTGCATTTGAAAGGATGTCCGTGCAGATTAGTCCCATAAAAAACATATCAAAATCGGTTCAGTAGTTTGGCATTAAAATCAAAATAACTGAAAAAATACATCATCATCCAAGTAAACGAAATTACGTGATTTGCCTTCCTGTGACTTTTCAGTGGGGGTTGCCGTCACTAAAACAGCCTCAGTAAAGTACCTACCTTCCGGTTTCATCATCAGATGATGAAGAAACTGGAAGGTAGGGGCCGGAACACCGTAATACCACAATATAGTCGTGTTTGGGGTTTGTGGAATTGTCATTAGATGCATTTTGGCTATAAGTGCCATATATTGGTATAAGTGGTATACTATGTGTGGCCTTTATTGTCAGGATCCCTTGGTGATACCATAGAAATTTCATAAAAATAGGTTCAGTAGTTTGAGAGATATGGACTGTTTACGGTTGCCAGCATTTCGATAAGTAGTTTACCACTAAAAATCGCGAAAAAAAAAAAAAAAAAAACCGACTTCAAAAATCCTGGGTGCACTAAAAAGCTAGAAATAACTAGGGACCTTATAATTTCTTTCATTTGGAGTCGGTGCCACTATCTTTACACAACGATATAGGACAACTTCTTAGGCACCTACCCCTAATTGCTTGAATTGGCACCGACTCCATATGAAAGAAATTATAAGGTCCCTAGTTATTTCTAACTTTTTAGTGCACCCAGGATTTTTGAAGTCGGTTTTTTTTTTTTTTTAATTTACGTGTACTATGTACAGGACCTCTATCTACTACTTTTGTTTTTTGTAGTGGAAAATGGCACCTGACTGAATTCACAAATCTTGCACATACACATTGTGCAGCCATACATTACAATTGAAGACAAGTCCTAGTAATTCATTGAATTTGTACTAAGCTTTATTAATTAAAATTTGTCTCGCCATTTGGCTTGTCAAACGCTTGTCACGTGACAAGCGGCTCTGTCACGTACCAATGTCACTCCTCGGGGACAGCTCTGAGCTGCCCTAACGCAAACAAACAAATATCAAATATATTGAACACAATTTTTATATTAATATAAGTCTCGTTAACGTTACAGTAACAATGACCGAACTTGAATTTAGATAAATATTTATTATTTGTTGCACGATAACAAATATTCATCTATGAGGTACAATTTCAAACCAAATAAATTGAATTGAAAGAAATGTTGATGTTTTCAAGTCGAGAGTGAACAGGTACCTTCTAGGCAAGTATGCACCACCGTATCGTCACTTACCATCAGGTGAGATTGTGGTCAAATACTTGCCTATTTCGAAAAAAAAAAAAAATGTTTTAATAAAAAACTTAAACCGACTTAGAAAAAACCTGGGTGCACTAAAAAGCTAAAAATAAGTAGGGACCTTGTAATTTCTTTCACTTAGAGTCGGTAAGGTAAGTCCATTAATTTGGTTGGCATCATCATATTGGCGGTGGCAGGCTTAGGCCTGTATTAATAAATTGATCTCAAGTCCGAAAGCGATCTTGTACGCTTTTGTACTCGTATGACATGAGAATGAAATTTGCAAGATCCCTCTCAGACTTGAAATCGATCCTTTGAGCCGAAACACGCGCAGAACGTATATACAAAGATATATCCTGATTCTCAGTTGTTTTCCATTGAATATTCTTTGTTTTTCTCCCGGTTCTCTGCATCTTAGGTTCTGCTCAATAAGTTAGGTTTGGGTTAGTTTATGTATCATAGTAAGTATTACTTATCTGGTCTACATACTTAAGGCCATACGCCTATTTGCGAGTTCAGGCCCAGTCCCTATTGTCGCGAGGCCCAAGCGCCGAGCTGACGGCTCTCATTTATCAACAAGTGCTAATTGTTCCAAAATAAGCACGAAGCATTGTATCGGACAATGATGAAAGAAGGACTTGAATAGCGTTGGCTTACATTTTCAAGATGGGCCTTTTGATAAATTGTATATGAAAGCGTGCGACATTTGGAGATAAGAAGTTGTTATTGTTGAATTATATTTTAGGTCACAGGTATCTTAGTGCTTGTAACATCTTTGAATAATATAAATTGCAGACGTTTTATCTAAAGTAGAGTGACTAAGCACCTCAAAAATTGATCAGCCATGTAATTTATTTACTTTTTTCCTTACCAACTAGGCTAGTATAATACCCAAATTTATTTTCTTGTAAAATGTATATCATTATTTTATTATGTTTATTTTATGTCATCCATTTATGTTACGTTTAATTCATAATATATTTTAATAGTTATTAATGACCGTCCGATGTCCTCTAAATTCCGGGTATGTCCTGAAGGCTCAGGGTCAGCTTGATAAAGGTACGTGTTCTGCTGTATAACGGAATTACAAACACACTTCACAACGTTGTACTCACGAAATACACTAGTTTCTGTGAATGTACTCGCGTGTTATCATTTGTAGTTCGTATCGATTCGAGGATAACGCTGCCAGTTTTCCTACGACTTGCCAAGTGGTGAAACTTTGGTTGTTTGCACATAAGTTTCTAAATCTAGTTAGGTAAGTAAATTTCTTAATGTTAGTAAGCAATGAGTTTGGGAGCAAACAATTCCTGGTTATTTACGATAAAAGGAGACAAACATAGGGTATACCGGGTAGAAACCTAGGGTATACCGGGTAGTGCCTTTGGCAAACGTAAGCTGTTTATTCTGGCCGGACATAAATATAACCTTTCATATTAAAATACGAATGAAATTTCTATTTCAACTTCTGTTCATCCTGAAACGACATAAGCTCCCGACTACTTCGGGATCACTGCTGCCTAGAGCTCTCGTGTTATGTAACAACGAGCTCCGAGCGACCCCCGGCGCGGTCGGCTTCAGGGGGAAATGGGCTGTTATTGCTTTGTGCATATTTATTAAAGATAAGCTAGGATGTGTTCGTGTATGTAACCTATACCCTGTGATACTTAGCCATTGTAGAAACGAATTTTTATAATGAAACAAATTACTCGAGTTGAGGGAAAGAGTAAAAAAGTAGATTTGGTGGACTTCGAGTGAAATAAAACTGAAAATATATTCCAACAATTAACTTGGTGTTAATAAATGGACAAACTCACAACGATACTTCAATGAAATTTAGTATCTCCCCAGCAGATGCAGGCGCTCGAACACCTAGCATTAAATATCGACGACGCTGCATCGGGCCCGATGAAATATTCAGCGACGAGCGAAGGTGGCGGCCGACGACGTCTACGCCCACCGCCTAATACATTCATTGCTCTGTAGTGTCCTAAATTAATCTGCAACGAAACTAAAAAGCCATGTATACAATCCCATTCGGAATACTCTACAGCTCTCAACGAACTCGTCCGATTGTCGACTCGGATTCTAACACCATAATTCCTTCACTTTACCGAGGCCCGAGTCCTCTTGTAAGCGGTTACGGTACTTTACGGCCCCCACAAAAGGTCCAATATTGACAACCTTTCGTCCGAACTATCTCCACAAAATATACGAAGCAATTTGACGGGTACACTGAAATAAAGGGATTGCTCCGGGAGCGGATCGAGACCAAATCTTGGTAGAAAGCCAAATTTTTTTCACTAAGTCCACATCATCCTGTTACGGGCCTGTTTGCCTATTACGACCCTCTTCCCCGACAGGGTGGATTATCATTTTATCCCCGGGCAAAATGCTTAAGTAAAATGAATTTAAATATCACTTCCGGAGACATACAAATTCATCGTCGGTTCACGAGCGCTAAACCGACTCCACGTGTCCTCGATCTTCGAACTTTTGCCATTATCAAATTTTTGGAGCCCCGATAATCCTCATAATATAAAAGCTTCGTCGGAAAGGTGTTTAACGTTAAAAAGCTTAGGAGGAATCTTATTATAAGCAAATCTAATAGAAGCAGGTTGTGTCAGAGGCAGATAAGCGCACAAACGTGATTAGGGACGGGAGGAGGTGGATACGCATAATTGTTGCTATTTGGCTAATTTGGCTTCCATTACTTAGCGAACAAGCCACGTTCCGACCGAGCAATCGTATTATTCTTTGTGGTGGTGTGATGTATTGCATTGTTTGTTACGGCAGGATCGCCTTTCTATTCACCAACGTCTTGTTATGATAAAGTAATAATTGAGGAAAATGTTGACGTTCTTACGTTTTCAACCGATCAATCCAATTCAACTACATTATTATTAGATTATCTTATTTCATGCTACTTCTTCCAGCTCCAGTCCGAGCTCCAACAGTGGTCGGACAACACTACACTGTTAGGTATTTATGTGTATAATCGAATTCTAAATCTGAAGAAACTTCAGGATGTTATGAAAAAAATCTGTCGCAAACAAGCCATCGTTGAAATGATGATGTATTATGTAATACAATTTAGGTGCTCAATTAAACTTACTCAGCAAAATGCAAGCAATACGTTGAAATATCACAAATGAAGCGGTACGAGCAACGCCGCGTCGAATATGTTTTACAAGGGTGCATTACAAGCGAATTTGCATCACCCAGCGGTTGAACTTTCGGCAGGGTGCAAGCACGTTTTAATAAATTAAGCTGAAGCGGCGCCGCCGCGCCGTGGAGGGACACTGACACACTTTTCTTTGGGCTGTGAATAATTTGCACGCTCGGGCAGTGCGCAGTAAATGTGAAATGTCTTAGAACCCAACTGACTTATTTTGTACATTTTACAAAATGTTCTTGTATAAATTATTATTTATGAAAATTTCATCATCAATCCTTACTAATATTATAATTGAAAATTGAGTTTATTTGTTAGTTTGCCTGAGCATCACATTGGTACAGAGGCAAGTTATGCTCTAATGACATGTTAGAGGCTACTTTCTATCCTCGAATTCAATTCGGGCGGGGCCGCAAGGCGAGCCACGAGTGAATCCTAGTTATTACTTGATGTTGTCAACAAATAACGCAGACCAAACTTTAAAATTCCATGAGCTTTACAATTTCTAGTACCTTATTCAACTATTTCTCTAATTTAATTTACTCGAATGGTTCTGCGGCGAGTGGGCGACTGCCAAAGGTAAACAAGTCTCGTTTCAAAGGAAGACTCGAATTCGTCGCTGAAGATGCGACTCCTCCAGTCGGAAACTTGCGCTTATTTGTTCAAACCTTAAAGTAGCATATGCATGCATTTTGCTGAAAATCTTTGTCTCATCTAGTTGTGATTAAATATTTTAGAGAATTTGGCAGAAATATGTTAAAGGTTCATGATTTATGCAGGTAGGTATTACTTCCATAGTGAGACGTGTAGCTATAGAATAATTTAGCTGACTAGTTTTTACACCATTCATTTAAGAATTAATTATCTTAGGAATATTAGTTACCTACAAGAGTTACCTACTCCCATGCTCGAAGTTAGCAAGCATACCTATTACGCACACGTAACAAGATTACTATAAATCGCGCTCGCCCCATATTTGAGGGCAGAAAATAATTAATTCCACTTTGTTAACTTCACTCAACAAAAACATGATTAATACTTTTTTCGTTGTTATATAGATATACCTAGCAGAAAGTTAAGTTAATGATTAATGCGTTCAATTATTGCTTTCAATCTTATACCGAAAGAAATCAGGAGCAATCTTCGTGAAATCAGTGTGAACACGCACGTTCCAGGTCTCAAATGAAAACGAACTTTATGTCTAAAACTGAAGGTTTATTCAGCAAGCAAACTAGTAGAAAACTGTACATACAAATCAAAAAACATCAAGGAACCTTACTAAATAAACTACCACACACGATAGCGCGATCTAATTTTGATATACCGACATCTAGTGACAATTGTCCATAACAAACACTTTAAACTTGGAATACGCTTAAACATACCGCCCACCAAGGACATCAGTTTATGTCCTTAATAACAAAGGTCCGCCCACCATGAGGTCAGGGGCATTAAAACTAAAAAAGTGGACACTATAACATAGGCTCTGCGATATGCAAACCAAAAACAAAACTAGCTCCAATAACATTAAACAAAACAGACAATCAATAACTCTACTATATAACTCTTATCACAACTATAAACAGTGGACTGTATATATATATCTATCAAAAATGTAACATAACTAACATCATAAAGTACAAATAACATTAAGTTGTAACAGGCAAAACACATAGTTTGATATATGACTTTTAATCAACGATCCATTGCATTTAAGAGTCACGACTCGCGTCAATTTGCCTGAACCTAGGTGCTTAAATTTGACTCTACCTAACAGCCAACGAGCGGGAGGTAAGTGATCCTCCTTTACTAAGACCACATCTCCAATATTAGGTTCTGGGAGGTGTCTGGACCATTTGTATCGCTGTACTAAATGGAGCAAACACTCGTCAGACCATCGTAGCCAAAACTCTTGCAACATACGTTGCGTAACCTGCCAACGTCTCAAACTCCCCATGTTAGCGCTTTCATAATTACGATCAGGCACCGTGATCAGAGTGTGTTGTATACGAAGTTTCACTGAGTATTTGAACTCATCACACTGACGACGCCATGAAATTCCTAGGATTTTCATCACTTTATCTATCTTAATATCTCTTTTTCCCTGATTCTGATACTGTTCCTCTTTCCGCTCTATTCTTTTATCTTGCCACACTATTCGCTGAAAATCGACGTATTCAGAAGCGACCTTCATCTGCCTGTACATTTGTAAAATGTCAGCACAGAGACTTATGGGGTGCATTCTCCACCTCATAATGATGTGACGTAACAGCGGCTGCAATGTTGGACCGACAAAAAGATCGTCGTTCAGAGACACTCCGTTCAACCCCTTCATTGAAGCATCAAACACTATTCGAACCTTGGTGGTGGTTCTATCTTCATGTACGACGGCATGATGCGGCCAATATACAGCTGTACCAATTTTACAATCATTGCCGTTTACGAGCTTCATATGACCAAGTTCGATGTATTCGTGAAACACTTCGGAATACCGAGCTTTAATTTCCGGGTTCTTCATGAATTTATTTTCAAGATGCCGGAATCTCAATATAGCAAGGTCTCTTGAACTTCCGTATTGACATTGCGGATCGTCGTTGCGGAAAGGAACATTGACTACGTACCGCCTGGTTTCATCGCGGTAATTAGTTCGAGCGTAAACTTCTTCACACCGTTGCTCATCTAGGGAAAGTATTTTCTTTGTGGGAATAACTGACTCTATCTCCCAAAACTGTCGCAAAAGTGCGTTGTCATCAGCCTGATCTGAATTGCTTGAAATGACATCATGACAATGAATAGATTCCCGGTTTGATAAAATCTGTCCAGAAAGGATCCAACCAAGAGCTGTATTCTGAGCCACAGTTAAGTTTGGTGGACCTTGAATCAAACCTTCTCTAATAACCTGGCCATAAATTTCAGCACCAAGCAAGATGTCTATCTTGTTTGGTGTGTGGAACCCTGTGTCAGCCAAAGTGACTGCTTCTAATTCAGGCCAGTTGAATTTAGTCAATTTCTCGGAAGGCAAAAGCGAAGTGATAGTACCTAAAACATAAGCATGAACTTGAATACTAAAATTAGAATCTAGGCGTGAGTGAATAGTCACTGTGACTGAAAACTTAGAGGCCAAAGCACTCTTCTCACCACCTAACCCTGATACAACCGACTTAACCGGTGTCTTCTTAAGTCCAAGTAGCTGCACTGCTGATTCCGCTATGAATGATGCCTGGGATCCTTGATCCAATAGCGCTCTCAGCAGTTGTGTTGAGCCGTCTCTAGTCTGTGCTTCGACAAGAGCTGTGGCCAACAAAACTTGAGTAGGTACTGAGCTTTTCGAGAAATGTGACACTATGCTATTTGATGTAGATAGTTCGCTTGCTGATATCGGTGCCTGAATGTCCGACACCGCTGACTTAACTTCAACTACTGTGTTCGACCTCTCATTGGAAACAGTTGAATTTGAGACCGATTCGACCTGATTAACAGGGTGCAACAACGAATGATGCCTCCGTTTGCATACACGACACAAAGAGTTTTGACGACAATACTTTATGAAGTGGTTTGAATTAAGGCAATTATAACATAACCGTTTGGTTTGTGCAAAATCATGACGGGACTCGTAACTCTCTTTAGCAAATTGCTTACAATTAGCAATCTTGTGGTTTTCTCCACAGAATGGACAAGAAATGTTTAGACTAGCGTTACTATCGGTACTAACAACATGATGTACTTTTGGCTTGTTGCTGAAGTTTACATTTGGTTTGGGTCTATCGGATGTTGTGTCTAAAAACTCGAGCGCGCGGAACCTAGCTTCTAAAAACTCTTTAAATTCCGAAAGCTTGGGTAACTGATCTTTCGAACTGATGTTGGTTTCCCATAGTTTACGGGATTCGGAATCTAACTTTAAGCTAACGATATAAATAATCATAATATCCCATGTAGTTATATCTACTCCGAGATTTTTTAGACCATTAAGACATTCCATAGTGGTATCTAACAGACCCTTTATAGCGCTAGAAGATTCTATTACATTCGTTTGACTCATTAAACGCTTCAGCAAACAATTCGACAGAAATCGTTTGTTATCGAATCTACTATGCAACAAAGACCAACATTCTTTATAATTATCCGAAGTAACGGGTACATGTCTGACAAGTAATTCGGCTTCTCCGGAAAGCAAGCCCTTTAAATAATGCATTTTTTGCACATCCTCCAAACTGTCATTCTTATCAATTAACGACGTAAACAAATCTTTAAAAGTGGTCCATTCTGAATAAATTCCTGAGAAAACTGGAATTGAAATCTTTGGCAATTTAACACTACAATTATTTACTGAACTTACATTATCGTTTGACTTTACAATTTGTTTTCCAGTATTGCGAAATTGATTCAAAACATCTTTTAATTCGGCCTTATACACTAAATAAACTTCCTCAACATTCTCATAAACGTCACCAGTAAAGTACTTATCGGATTTCCTATGGTCATCCGTAGCAGCTTGTACTATGTGGTTATGAGTGTTTATGAACCCATTCCACACAGCTTCAAGTGACTCTAATCTATTTTCGACATAAGAGAACGTGATTCTTTCTTTAGGCAATTTTTTAAAATTAGAATTAGCCTTTTCAATAATAAGTTTTTTATCTTTCTGCAATTTATATAAAGACTCCATGTTTTGAATTCAATGTTAACACAATATTCCAAATTCAAACTACTCGAAAATCAACAAAGTCAACTTCAAAGAAAATGTCAAATTGCCTAACCTACAATATTAATTACTACGAGTTGAAATAATTCCGAAATTATTACAAGTATTTCGAACTGCTTAACCTTATGCAAATCGTGCATAGATTCCCCGTCGGACGTTTATGCCTTAATATAATTCTAAGTTGAAGCAAACATGAGTAAATTTTTACAAGTCCTGTAGTCAACACAATTTTCTCTTCTTACTTCGTAGGTACTCGTAAAAATGAACCAAAACGTACTCACGATTTCACTTCAACAAACCACTTCACTTTACTATACGACGTCAACTCTGCCACCCACGACTGCGATGGCGATCTCCAAACTGCCTAGCTCCGGGACTCCACCCAGGCTCCAGAACTCTGCCCTGGCTCCGGTCTCCGCCCTGGCTCGGGGTCTCCGCCCTGGCTCAGGGTCTCCGCCCTTGCTCAGGCAGCTCCACACCAACACCTCACACACTTTACTAGGGTGTGGACTTACTACGCCAACTCACTAGCCATCGGGGCTTTCACTCGCGCGAGTATCCGGCTCGAAGGACCATGAACACGCACGTTCCAGGTCTCAAATGAAAACGAACTTTATGTCTAAAACTGAAGGTTTATTCAGCAAGCAAACTAGTAGAAAACTGTACATACAAATCAAAAAACATCAAGGAACCTTACTAAATAAACTACCACACACGATAGCGCGATCTAATTTTGATATACCGACATCTAGTGACAATTGTCCATAACAAACACTTTAAACTTGGAATACGCTTAAACACAGTGCTTTATGAAAACATTATCGTGCATGATATAGTGGCTCACTTCGGTATTTATTTCACACGGATGATTTGATATAATTGCAAATTCAAGTTATTTTCACAATGCGGAATCAACAGTAGCTAACTCCTGTATCTAATGGTCGCTATTATCGTGAGTGCATAACTTTAGGTAGAAATCGCGCGTTGCTTTGCAAAATAATGATTATTCCCATATATCATATTTTCACCCATGTCATGGTACCAAAGTTATTTATTTCTTATTTATTTATTTTTTTGTTTCAGGTAAGGAACGACATTATTTCACAAGGAAGGCTGTCATCTGGTAACTTGTAAATATTTATTTAAAATTAAAGGCAGCAATCTGCTACAAAACAAGTTAATTCGCAAAACTCCAACGTGAATTGCGCTGCTCACTGATTCCGACAATAACAAGCTCGACGGATGATTTACTACTTTATTTCACTCTGCAATCAAGCTTCGATAATAACCAGCGAAAATGTCTACTGGATTTTAAACCTTAAGTTCTTCGACAATCAATCAATATTTCTTCAGTTCGCCGCTCACTCGCGTCGTCCTGTAGTTACGATTCGAGTGGAACAATAGAAAATTTCATAAAATAATTCGCAGTCGCCGGCGGCAACAAACTGTTTGTTTGAAAGCCATTTCTCTACTGTGATTTGAATATTTCAATTTTAAACGAATTTCTTAACTAATGTCATTCGGCGACTATTTATTTTCTATGACAATTTATTGTGTACGTTAGGCCTTTGTTAAAAAACTATTGTTATATATAATGCTTATGAGGTCGGTGTATTCAGAATGTCAGTATTATGTTTGGTAAATTCAATGGAGCCTATATTGTTTGAGACGGCCTACCAAGTAAGTTAAGCAAACGTTTATATTTGGAGCTTTAGGCAAATAAATTGCGTAGGTAATTAGTTATTATTTGACTAACTTCGTTCTTGAAGTAAAATTTAGTCCTTTTCTACGTCACACCATTTTATGATTTTATATTCTCGCTAATAAAACTATCCATATTTAAATCAGTCCCTAAAGTGGTTGGCTAAAGTAATTCATCGGGACAGGCCCGCCGCCCGCCGTGCCTTCAAGATTAATAATTATTTTAATCTTGATTATGAGTTTATCAATTTATTATTTTCTTAAACAAAGTTTCGCTTTCACTTTGTATCGCGTTGTTTCAGACGGTAATTTCACTTTGTCATTCTAGGCAAATAATTAATCTGTTTAATTAGTCTTCGTAGGACCTATATTATGTCAAGGCTTGAGTTTAAATGTGTCTCAGAATGTTTTTTATATAAACTGTATTATTATCTGCCACACTTCATTCGTCTCAACTGTACATCGGTTAATTTGACAAAGCGTGTAGGCAAATGTTGGACTGTCAGTTTTTACCTCATTTCCTCAAACTGGTTACTGCTCATTGAAAGTGACTAGTCGCTATCAGAACACTCGCAATAGCATTCACGTAATATTGACATCCATCAGTTCCGGGTCAAGACGTCACCGAGTCCGACTCAATATGACTAATAAACCATTGACGAACACTGCGTAGGGTGTATTCAGAGGGCCAAGGGCCCGCGCCGCGTGCCGACACCACCGCCACTCTATTGTGGTTGGAAATGGCCATATATTGGAGAGCACAATTTGCCATACAAATATTTTAGGTAGACGCTGTCGACTAGCCAGCGTTAAACTCATGGTAGTGCTGCTGTATTGTATTAGGTACGGAACGATACGTTGATCTGGGGAAAATGCCGTAAGGAAATATTACGTATTCCAAAAACGCGTATTCTCATTTTGCGTGGGCTGTATACATACGAGTATACCAAGACCAATACAATACACACTTTAGTAACCTCAGAAATCTGCCTACTTCGGTTGAGAAGAACGAGGAACAAGGTTCTGTGACTTTCCACTTGTAAATAATAATGAACTTTAAATATTACAATGCGAATCCACTATGCCACTCCCAAATTCTGGCTACGTTTATGGTTCACAAACTCAAACTTCCCGTACAAATTGGAACATTCCAATTGCATTAAGGCTCCGCACACACATTTACATACAATCTGGATCGGTTATCGTATTCGTGGAACGTCCCTCCGTGATTGCCGGACACCGGACACCGGACAGCCGGACGGCCGGACAACCGGACGGCCGTCCGGCGCAGTCGGATTGAACTTTTAAACGGTTTTGGTGAACCAATGCGTTGCGGGAAGTTGTAACGAGCTTCCGTCGCGCGCGCCACGCCACCGCCGCCGTGCTGTTTAATCGTAGTTTTAAATTGCATCGAACGAGAGTAAGCAAATAAAACTAGTCAACTGCAGGTTTAAATTTCAGTAGTGAAGTACGAATCTGTTTCAATAGATTCTTGTTTACAATAATGCCACTGGTTGGATTCATAATCTAATCTCACACTCGAGGCAAATCACACCTGTTGTATGAGACTTCTGGTGTTCTTCGATATTACCGAATAAGCAAGTAATAATACAAGTAGTAAGAAATTCGCCCGCAAATTTGATACCGGGTTGAACTAATAATGATATCAATGAAGATTTTGTTAAGAGTCTCACAAAATAATACATTCAAAATAACTTAAAACTAAGTGCATCTAAATCTACTTTTATGCGTAAAATGTTCTGAACTACAAATGTTTACTTATTTATTTCGAAAACTTGAACCTTTTTACGGCTTTTAAAAATCTTTTAGACATGAAGCTGTAATACCCTTGCCGTGCCGAAATAAATAGAAAGCAGATATAAAACAACACCGAGAGCCTCTCTCTCGCACCTGCATTCTGTTTCCCTTCAATTCGCTTGAATAAACAGATGATAACCAGTTAAGTGGCGGCCGCGTCGACTGACACAGCGCAGGCGAAATTCATAAACAAACTTATGCAAATACACCCTCTCAAGTATCCTCCCCTTAAATATAAATCTCCACCCATCCAAAATAACGTATAACCATCGCTGAGAAATCCAATTTCAATTCTATTGCAAATGCCTAAGATTTATTTTAGTTCGTACATATCGTTAGACGTAAGGTGTGAGGATGGTGTGACTTTGAAGTGTTTACGTGGCGGCGTCGTATTTGTTTTTTGTTCCCAATAAATTTGGGAATCGATGGTGATGTGTGAGATGGTAATAGACGGGCGTAGATCAATGGTGCTTTCGTTCAGGCGACGAGGTGACGTCACCACATATATTATCCTTCATGTTTATCTCGTACTGGGTGTTGTGGCACATTTTGTATGTTGTTTTTGATCGTGAAATAAATACAGATCATTTATCAACGCGAAGTCTCGTACGGTGTTAAAATATATTTTTGTACAAATGGTCTAAGTGTTGTCGTGGTGAACATTAATGAGTCTACTGGAATATATTCTCAGTGATCAATATTTAGAGTTTAAGGACCAAATTTGTTCAACCTTTAAATTCAAGGCGTATAAGCATGTACTTCAACCTAAGGACTTTTCCTTTCGGATCATTGTGCGTGCGTTGCTATTATTCAGGCCGGAGTTACGACAGAAATGCGTGTCACCGACCACTCTGCCGACCCTCCCTTATCAGACATATCGTACTGTCGCTAATTAGCCCTTAAGGGTTTAATTGCTTCCACTCCGCACCCATTACATGTATCTTAGTGTTCTGCTTATCTACTGAGATTTATTGTGCAAGACTACATTTTATTCGGAACAAAAATGTCGCGTTTAGGGAAATAATCATACGGTGGTAGAGCCAAGCTGTAGCCGCTTGACTACAACTCACACGGGCTGGCTCGACCCGGGGTAGTACCACCCTCTCACAGATGTAAGGCGTCAAGTAGCTCTTATAACTATGTTTCGTACGATGATTGAGAGAAGCTCAACCCCTCCCCTCACTCTGTCCCACGGTTCAGGTCGGCAATGTGCGATTAATACCTTTGGTATTGCAAGCATCTATAGGCTACGGTAACTACATAAAAGTTTGAAATAATTTAATGAATCTATTTGGAATGTTTGACACGCCTCCCGGGTACTCAATTAACTTGCACTTAACAGTTAATAATATAATTGATGTCGTTGCCGTCAAACCATGAAAGCCGTGTCCCTAGGCTTGCACTGACCAAAACATTGTACCTATTTACTGAAACATGTTATTTTCTCTATTTCATGACAATACAAAAATAGAGAACTATTTATAATCCTTTGTATCAATGTTTTATCAGTGCAGACCTTGAGGAAAACTATATCTTCATATGCTACCAGGAACCGTCCGTAAGGAGAACAGCAATAAAAGTATATGCACTAACAAAAACTAAAGATAAGATTGTACTGTTATATTGGTACCTATTTAACATTCAATTTTTAAATGACATTAAATCATATATATATTTAAAAAAAAATCACAAAACAAATCTATACAAATAAATAAAATTGGAGTGTCTGTTTGTATAGGTCTACCAGAATCTCATGGCAAATGGGGAAATAAAAATTTGTTGTGTGCAATACTGGGGAAATTGGATTAAACGATCTTGATACTGTTTAATTTTTATTTATATATTTAGTCATTAATTAACATAAAGTATACTAGGTATGTGTATGAAATTGTTGTTATGCATCGGGTTCTTAACATAGGAAAATATGACAAAAAAAATAAATCCAATCATATATTACTTTATGTACTAATTTATTATAATGTTACGTACACGTACAGGGGTAGGTACAATTAATGCCGTTAAACGTGTAAAAAGGGTTTATTTCGCTCTCCACAAACTCGACAAATACACAGTACTAGTTCACTACTAGTACACTAGTTCACTAAGACTAGTTACACACAACAAGCACCGTTCCGAATCACTTAGCAGACTCGCAGTATTCCAATATTATCGCTCAGGTCACTGGTATAATTGCTTTTCGTTCGCTTACTTGAGTTCCGTACACAAAATGATCAAAATGATCCTTTTTGATTGGCATTTAAAATATTCAAAACCTGTCTCCTTAAGTATAAGTCTGTAAAAAATAATAAAATTTATCATGTTACTGAAACGATAGCTTAGTCAATCATCAACATCAACATCAGTCTAAATACTCGTACGTCCCACTGCAGGGCACAGGCCTCGTCTTACGAGTGAGAAGGATTATTACTTAATATTTTTCTTACCTCAGAGATTCTCTCCCTCCGTTGAAATCAATTTCTTGTCGAAGAATTTTTAACAGTTTTATTTCTGTTGGAATTTCCTTCCGAACTGTATAAAATTCATTTACTTTATTCCTTATCAACTGTAAATCGAAACTGTCCAAGTTGATTTTCTTCTTCCCCGCTCTCCTCTTTTTACTAGGCGTGGAAAATACACCATCGTTCGATGTGCACTCACCTATGATTCGCCGTATAGTAGTACTGAAAACCCCTATAAAGAAGCTATAATTAAGTAAGATAAATATAAAATAAACTAAAAGTATCAAAACAACTCAGTCCAACTTACCGGTCAACTCTACGACGCGCTTTAAAATCAAAGATTGAGTTTGATTTACGCCTTCTTCTTCCCTTATTTTACGATACACATTGAAAACAATATTTCTCGCTTGAGATCGAAGTGGCTTTTTCGACATTTTCACAAAAACAATAAATTGCCAAGAAGATATCACAAAATCTCAACAGCGGTTGACAAACCTTGTACTTTGATTTGGCAGGTGACAATTGACATTGCCATATGAAAATCACATTTTTTTATATTTTTTTAATGCCATGAGATTCTGGTAGACCTATAATATCAAAATAACACCTTTTCACTAAATGCATATGAAAATACATACGGCACCTATATCAAAAACGCGATTTAAAATTTTTTTGTCTGTCTGTCTGTCTGTCTGTCTGTCTGTCTGTGTGTTTGTTCCGGGTAATCTCCGAAACGGCTGGACCGATTTTGACGGGACTTTCACTGGCAGATAGCTGATATTATAAGGAGTAACTTAGGCTACTTTAATTTTAGAAAAATAATTAGGGTTCCGCGCAAACAAATAAAAACACATGAAATCAAAGAGTATCTCCGAAACGGCTGGACCGATTTTGACGGGACTTTCACTGATAGATAGCAGATGGTATAAGTAGTAACTTAGGCTACTTTTATATTAGAAAAACAAAATTAAAAAAAATGGGTCCTGTCGCGCGGGCTCAGAACGCGGGAGCGGGCTTTTTTGTTAAGTTAAATTCCACGCGGACGAAGTCGCGGGCTCAGCTAGTATCATATAAAAACATAATTTGATAGGTATTTACAAATTTGTTAAGATATGACCGAACTGTATACATATTCAAGGATCTCATGCTCTACTCATCGAGTAAGTATACAACATGCTTACTGGAAATTTCAGACATAATTTCCACCGTACATACGTCATACGCTCATTAATTAAATTCGGGTAGGTATACCGTCAAAGGAAGTGGCGAACAGATTGCGCGGGCGCGGGCGGTGGGAGTACTGCGAGCAAATTAAGTACTTAATAGATATTGATGGGATGCGCTACATGATTTATACACTGCCGGCCGAGAGGGCGCCGCCGTCGGAGAGCTTTCATAACTTTCATACCTTGTCTGTAAACACGAGGATGTATCTATGGAGCTGATTGGGGATATGCGGTTTGGTGGCTTAAGTGGCAATCTTGAGGCGGAAGTTACACTTTTAATTCCAGTAGTCTTAAAGAAAACTGAATGTCGTGTCTATTGTCTGGTTGTCATGATAATTTATTTTATTAAATAGGGTAAGGACCCAGTTCAATGAAAACAAATCTTCAGAAAGAGGTGCACCACTTTATTGGTATACAAAGATAAAATAAACACCTATAAAACCATTTATGTCAATATTAATTGCGCGCTAAATGCTAAATCCATTAAAAAAAGGTTCAGTCATTGTAAAATAAACTACCTTTTGTATCGCCGACCCGAATACCCGTTTGCAAATAAAAAAAAACAGTTTGCAAAGAATTAAGCCCCTTTATGTTCCAATAGGCCTAATATATCGAGCCCCAGATATAAAGCAAAGCCAAATAATTTCCCTATATTAAAGGACTCCACAGCCTATGACCTTGTAATGGCGTCCGCAATTAATATAAAAAAGCCCTTCACCCTTCTAATGTGGAATGAATTGCTTCTGCCGGGCTCCGTGACGCCCTTTTTGCCCGCCCCGCCACAAAACTATTCTCAATCCACATCACCCTTATATCTAAATACGTAAAAGTGACATTTCCGTCGACTATACGCAAGATTAACATTGTCTAGTGCAGTACTTTGACTTTTC
The DNA here is from genome assembly GCA_905147325.1 of Notodonta dromedarius. Classification (NCBI taxonomy): domain Eukaryota; kingdom Metazoa; phylum Arthropoda; class Insecta; order Lepidoptera; family Notodontidae; genus Notodonta; species Notodonta dromedarius. Next base: position 13,748,988 of record LR990162.1, read on the forward strand.
ACTCCATTTCACAAACGTTTTTATTATTGTAATTTTGGACCCCCGTTTTCCGTTATTCACAATTCCAGGAAATAAGTTTAGTTTTATCTATTATGTGGAACGACAACCCCCCTTTTAAGAGGGATACGGATAACGGTAAGTGGTCATGACATGACATCCATGTATACCTAATGATATTCAAAGTCAAATTATGACAAACTAGTGTCTGCCCGCGACTTCGTCCGCGTAGACTTAAGTAAAGTATTCTATGTGTTAATCCAGGTTATAAACTATCTGTGTTCCAAATTTCATCCAAATCCGTTCAGTAGTTTTTGCGTGAAAGAGTAACAAACATACATCTACACTCACAAACTTTCGCATTTATAATATTAGTAGGATTTGTGTATGAAAGCCTTGAAAATTACCATAAGAGAAAATGTACCAGGAAGAATATACAGGCTGTAACAAAAGGCCAAAATAACATTTGGGAGTTCGAATGAGTTTAGGTAAAGTATATTATAAAATAGTATAAAAAAATATTAAAATTTAAAATTAAATTCTTTTTCACTCAACGCAATTCAGAAAATATCTATAGCTCGATAATTATTTCGTACTTCTGGAACACCCTGTATAATATTGTGAAATTGTAGATTTACTGAAGAGTAAACAAAATATATCACATCTACAACAATCTTACACTCCGTAAATATCATAATATATTTTGACAAATCCACTCGTAGGTACCAGCCGCAAATATTGACTTGACAATACTTGACATACATTTTATTTATATCGCGCTCCAAAACATAGTCACTCCCGCGGAAAAAACATATTCTAAATAATAATGGTGTCGGTGCGACATGTTCTGATCCCCGGGGTACATTTCATACTCGGGTGTTGAATATACGGACTCCCTTTATGGGTGGTAGGTACTCTATTTCGAATCAATGGACAATCAATATTTGGCTTTTAAGATATTGATCTAAGATATAAATTTACTCAATAAAAGACGCACTCTTACTGTTTAATTAATTAAGATCGTTGTTGAAACACTAGGCCTAAGTTACTGGCATAGGAAACTAAATATTATTGGGTATGTTCTGGCTCCATCTGATGCCCTAGACAGCTTGCTTATGTTATAAATAACGCTATAATGTGAAATGTGTGTGCGTTGAAGTTGGGAACAAATAAAAATAAATCATTTTACAGATCACTTAAACATTATAACAGAAATTTCGATATCATGAGCAGCCACACCTTGAATACAACTATTAAGTTTAACGACAGCTCCACGCACCTGCTCGTAACTCCGTGTAATTATTAATAAAATTTAACCGGCACTGGTAAACGCGAACTAAGTTATATTTATTTGTTTATAAAACTTTTACAGTTATTGTGTATAAAAGTTTATAGTACTACAAGAGATAGCGCTCGGCGAGAGCGTGCTTTGAATACAGTTTAAACGGTCGATTGACTACTATGCAACTCTAGCTTTCAGTATAACATGTGATTTTGATTTACCAAACTCTTTTAAAATTAATTATTTTGAAATCGGGCCGTTTTCGTAGTATGGCCGTATACAAATGTATATACGATGAAGTTATAGTACAAAATGCCTTTAGATTTATCAAAGTTACAAGCCACAATGATTGACAATTCTGAAATATGCGTCCCTATTGTACTTACGCAATGTGTATACAATTCTTACTTTGTGAGCAAGGATTGGGGTCAGTGTTTGCCAGCGACATTTTTTACCTACTCCATATCTCTAAATAGGTACTAGTACTACACAAGCCTACCTACGACCTAAATTGTCTAAAATATTCTGAGGCTCATATCCGAGTGTGACCGCAGCGCAGATCCCAATATTTAGGGATCCTTAAACTTGCATGAGGTCAATATTTCTATAAAAAGATAGGCACCTATTTATATTGGCCGCCAGCCGCGGTCAATGAACCGTGCTTTATCTAAAATTTCTTAACTAGGTCGACTTACATTTTACGTGAAGCTAACCAAAAGATAAATAAAGTGGAACTGTGGGTAGGTACGTATATGAATAAGGTTATATAGCATCTGATGGTCCTTGCAACTCAAAAATCAGTAGGTACTAATTCTGATCAGCGAGTCCTGACGTTTGATATACGCACCTCCTTCTCTGCCCCCTTTGCGTTTATTCAACGCACATTCAGTGCTCCGTTTTATTCGAACATAAAGATTAGGCGTAAGAGGTGCGCGCCATTCCAGCCGACGTCGTAAACCAGCCCTCAATTCGGCAAATGAGCAATAAAGGTTAACACTGGTAGGGCCAGCTTGGGGCCAAACTTTGGGATTCATTGAAGCATGTAGGAATGGGGCAAGAAATCAGTTATCTAGATGATCATAGTAGTTTGCTAGTTAAAAGAGCTAAGATAGTCAGTCCTTTCATGTGATCTTCTATGGCTTCTATGGCGTAGCCAATTTTATGCGTGATCATACGCTTACAATCCAAACCACGTTGATAATTCTATACTTAGTATTTGTGCAGGTGGACGAGATGTAATGTCGTTCCGATACCGATCTAGAACAGCGAAGATATTCGCCATTCACGGAAAGTTTCCCATGTCGGAAAAGACAGCTTCCATCCTTCTTTTACAAATGAATTAGAAGAAGGATGGAAGTTGTCTTATCCGATATCGAAAACTTTCCGTCCATTGTAAATACAATCTGACATTATTTTTGTTCAAAGTCTGTTGCTGCAAAAGTCTGTACCAATTTAGATGATATTGCAATGACTCTTTATTGGCCAATACTTCCCCACTTACTAAGTATTGAATTGAAAATGTTATTTCCATGTCCCACAATACTTGCATCCGTACAATAAGTGACAGTTTTGTTAAGACTGTTACAGCTCCCATTTGAATGTCGCAACCAAATTGCCATGACCGTCACAGGCTCCTGCTAGCTAAACAGACACGCGATGGTTTATTAACGCGTTCGTGACGAGCCGCAGCTAACAACACCGAGTTAACAATCCACCGATTGAATACGCCACCGGCGACTAATTACAATTGTACTGACGAACCGCCATTCAACCCAAACGTATGTACACATGTCATTATCAATATTAGCCTGGTTCATATGTTCATATATATCTTTACATTGAAGCCATATATACCATCGGCAAAATTTGTATATACAGCAAAGTGATATTGTATGAAACAAAATTTAGGGCCGGTATTAAAAAAAGAATTTGCCAAATGAATCCAACAATTCCTGTCTGTTTGAATGGTCGTATTGTTTAAATGGTTGCTCAAATATTGAGGTTTGTTTATGTAAATCAAACCTGTTTGAAGTATTTTCAGCATCTCATCAAAATACCATTCGCTTGTGAAAATGATTCAGCATCGGCTCCTCTCAAGACTCACAATAGAGAATGTACAAGATCGCGAGAAGTTTATCAATCTGCTCGGTATTCGGGTCAGCAGCGCGCTCACACTGAAATAATGTAATGGGGTCAAACTAGCTGCCAATTTGTAATCGCTCTAATACTTGATTTATATTGAAATCTCGGAATCCAAAAAACAGAAACTGCACAAGATTTTATAAAATTCGATTCAATTTATTTTCTCTTCGTGGAAACCTATTGCCCAGACATTACTGAGATTATTATTATTTTTACTATATTGAATTATAGGTCTCAGCTTAGTCCCCAATCAAACCATTGCAAATACGCTTGAAAGCGAAACTTCAAGCGTAACATTAATCATAAAATAAATAAACGCTTTGGGCAAAGGATTTATAATTTCCTCGGCCGATACAAATTGCAATTTCGTCGGTTGGTTGTTCCACTCTTCACGACTCTACAACTTATTGGTTTCGCGTAAAGTTGTAGCGCGCGCGTTCACACGACCCGCCCGCTCGCCCGACCACTCTACCGATGCTTGATAAGTTTTAATTAAACAAGTTCTCGAATGACGGTTCTTGTGAATTCAATTCGTGCATACGGTTGGTAGCTTTGATAAATAAAAACTTAATAATTGGGCTAATTAAGCAAACATGGACGAGCTCAAAACTTATGCGTAAAAGTTAAGCTAGTTTGTACACACTTTAATTAATGCTATTTCAAGATTCAAATTATACCATGTATTCATTTACTAAATCAATTTGAATCTACTTAGAATAGCAAATGAGATTGCTGGATGGCAACAAGTTCCTTACGTCACTACTTGCCCAAGTAACTCGTCACAAAATAAACGAGCTTTCGATATTGCTAAACGCGGGCGCCTACCGCCTTGCCGCTGAAATATTACGGGCCGCGCAGGAATTCCTACAGCCGAGCAAACACAAAATTAAATTCGCAAATGGCGGCGCGCTAAGGGTTGCCCATTTAGCCGGCTCACTGCTGACATGTCAGGCTTCCCGTATTGATAGAAGGTTAAGCTCCAAAGTTAAGCTCCGATGAACGTTCGATATTTGCTATGTGATTTGTATAACTTTCGAGTATTTAAGGATTATGTGTGGAAATTTTATGAAATAAGAATGTATATAGCTGTCCTTTGCAAAATCGCAAATGTATGTATAGATAGTTATAATGGATTAAAATTTCATGACTACTTTTAATTACACTAACTGATAAGTTATATTTTCCTCTTCCTGGCTTGTCAGCCAAGATATTGTGAAGTGGGCTAAATTACTTCAACTTATCAAATCCGATTCAAATGCCGATTTAAATCTGTTTACCAAGTACTTGAAGGCAGCGTATCACCAGTTGCACCATTTTTAAAAGCGCTGAATGCAATATATCAGATGCAAAGCAAAAATGAGAGAGATTTTATCGCTCCTCAAGCGGTGCGGAACGCAATTAGAGTGCTGCAAATCGAAGTAATAGCCTCATCCGACGTGACCGGACTCGGCCTGCGAGCATTCCACCTACAGAGTGTGGACTCACATTTTATTACGACTTGGCTGGTAAAGGTACCGCCTAGGTAGACCCGTAGCAATCAATCTGAATAAAAGTCATTCTCCACACACAGGATAGGCTTCCTAATCGTAATAGGTATCTGCTTCAGATAGCACAAACTAGCTATCACGGTTGACAACAACCGGGGCAGCCGGAGACCTTAACTGGGTATAGTTAAGAATAGAATTGGAAGAGCAAAGACAATAGTGACACGGGATGCTCCGGCCTTGCAAACTGGATTAGAAGATGAAGACACAGTGATGAAACTGACACATTTGAGGGAACCTAGTTTTCACAGCCTGGCATGAGATAAATAACAGCAACAACAACCTTACTCTTTATTCCCGAATACTCGACAGGCATTATAATAACATTAAATACTAAGCCCGAAAATGTTATCGTGAGATCGCTTTCCACCACATGCTTCCGTTTACATATTCAGCGGGAATAAAAAGACGTCGTCGTATAATACCCAATTCTAGCACTTTGTGTCACAATTAGGTGCGCCGTCGGCGGTGGTGCACGCACTGATGACGTCATAACTGCGCCTCGCAGCCCGCGAATAATCCCATTTGTGGCGCTACCAGCTTTATGGCGCGGAAAGATATTTCCTCTGAAACGACCCCTCCTACACCGACGACATCCATCGCCGCGATGCTAATGTTGCACGAAAAACGTTTACACCGCGCGCCAGCGATGTACACCAATCTAAATGTACGAAAATTAATCTAAATGGCCTTTTAAAACAAGCGACAAATGTGGACTGATTTATGGAGGGGACGCTTTTGTAAGTGCGCAAGATAATCTTGTAAAAGCACTTTCTACAGAAATTTGGGGATGTTTCATCAAAGTTTTGTGTTGAGTTAAATATGCAATGGGGAGTTATCCTCGTTTCATTTGTTTAATGAGGTCGTTTACCTGTTGAGGAAATTAAAAGATTTTTATGTGACATTTGACTGTATTATTTGGCATTTCTTGTTGTCTGCACTTTCTTCTCTCATCGAGGGGAATGTTTCCGAGAGTATGCTTCCCCACAATAGACTTATATATTTAAATTTTTAATGCCACATTGAAAATCTCAAATGCTTTCTGGAGCGTGTATGTTTTAGTAAAACCACAAATTTACTAAAAAAACCTTATGTACAGCCTCGTTTACACAAATAAAATGCATCTTAGTGTAAGTTGGACTTATTTTGTATAATTAAAAAATAAACCTATAAAATTAAGAACGAAATATAAAACTTTTCCAATTTTAAATTCCCGCCGAAGTCAAACAAATGAAATTAGTAATCAGCCAGCATCATTCACAATTTGCGCGTAAACATCGAGCTCCAATTCCAAATGACGAGTTTAAAATTTGATACGGCCGCGTTCGAAACGGCGCGCGGCGGCGGCGTTGAAACAAATATAAAGTTGGAGCAGGCACTCGGCGCACATAACGAATGAACTGAACACGGTGGCGGATTGGAAGAGAAAGGACGGCTTCTGAGAATTATCCTCTAAAATTGATGAATACTCAAAGCCTAGATGGTACATCTGTGTACAAAGTATTATATTATGGCATAAAATGTTCAATTGTCATCGATATTGTGTACTTGTAAAAGGAAATTTCTTGGATCCAATATAGTTCCAAGAACGCTACATGGGATAGGTGCCGATAGTGGCAATTTGGCATTTTCACAGATCGTAACTCAGCGACGGCGAAGTTTTAATATTTAAAGTGCGAGACGCACTTATTATTCGTAACATTTTATGAACTGATAGAAACTATTCTCTTACAAATTTTGTATCATATTACAGCTGGGTCCAAAATATCCGTGCAAATAATAACGGAACGAATTAATATTACAAGGATTTAGGGCCGGTCCACTTTTAGGCCTGACAAAATAGCCCTTTGTCAACTCAAGGCATCTAGACTCAAATATTGGTTAATTTGAAACCAGTGAAGTGAAAACTACAATGCCTAGTAAGATTAAAGACTTAACGCGTTCTATCTATTTCTTTAAAGTGTAGACACTCGATTTTATCAGCGAAGTACCTATTATATCACTTACATTCTTCGATCTGACACTGACCAGAAACCCAGGATCACAGACAAAATTAAGCCATTAAATAATGTGCAGTCATAAGTAGTCTTCTCTGCGAGTGCTTCGATTACTAAAGTCTACTGCTACCTTCTTCATTTCGATTTCTATCGACACGTACGTCGACTTTCGTTCGTAAATCAAATAGTTCTAGGCTCTTTCAAAAGCCTAGTTCCCAATATCACAGATTCCCTTAATGGAATGGCAACATTCGATTTCAATGCAAATCAGATGCGTTATAGACTTCATTTTCGTTCTCGCCGAGACAGTCTTCTCACCACACCCTTAGAAAATAACCAATCGGAACTTCATTCTTAACAGTGACCATTACGTGTTTAGTGAACCAGATGTTCCTGGGAAGTTGTTGGTGAGTGGTAATGTAGGTGTCGCGGGGGAAAGTGTCGGCGGCCAGGGCGGCTGCGCGGGCCCGCAATCGATAAGGCCGCAGACTCTGTCGCGACCCGATTCCCTGCATACATGCAATCGCCTTATAACCTATATCAGGAAGAATTCTCGTCGATGGTGGCATTACAGGCTGCAATCTTTTATTTACGTAACAAGATTTTTCGAACTTGTCTGTAAGCAGTATTTTATTACTAGAGTTTTAATAAAAGTTCGTAGATTCATTTTACTTTTTCGAGAGAGCAACAGAAACATAGGAACACAGGTATGACCAGTGACGTCACCTTGTCTGGGTGTGAAAGTTAATTCTTGCAAGTTCAGCCCTCATTTTTCATACTAAACCTTGTTATAAGTAAGCTCTCATACAATCACGCACAACTTTGTGATTGTTCCGTCAGGAACAAGTGACTTGCTGACAATTTATGTTGCTTCTAGTATTTTATGAATTTGATTTATTAAACATAATTCATTTTCCGGGCCAAAAAGTGATGCATATCCTTTTAAGGCTCTTTAAGCATGCGTAATAAAGGAAAAGGATTATCAAAAATGTATCGTGAAGTCGTAAATACTATTCCCGTGCACTGTAGTATGTGTTTAATAAAGGTCTGGTCTTGGTCTTCAGGTTAACGTCTTGCAATACTTCTTAAATAAATTAATGTTTTTAAACTTCCAAGTCATCACAAGTTTTTCCCTCGCCGACAGGAACAAGCGGGTAGGTAATTAATTTCCCGCGGTAAGTATTCAGATCAGGTCGGCGACCCCTGCCCCGCGGGGGGACACCCCCGGCTCGGAGTTACAGTAGTTATAAATGTTACATTAGGCAATATTCATACATAGCTACACGACTATAATTATTTTAAAAAATCATATACTTGCACGTTATTTATGGTTCTGTCCAGAATAACTACCACTCACTTATTTTTTTAGATAATTATGCTTTATATTTGCTACCTTCATATTTACTAATAGTACTTAATTTTAAAGATTGTCTCACTAACTTAATGTTAGTCGTACGAAGTCAAATGTCTATACAATATTGAAAATTAAGTAGTAATATAGTTTAAAATCCAAAGAAAGTACAGGATTTATTGTCTATATAATAACATATGATAATGAATCTTTCCATAGCGAACACAAATTTAGCTTTAGGCGAACCCGAACCTTTATCTTAACTTGGCTCGCCCCCATTTTTGTTCATCTTCAAATGACTCGGCAGCCCGGCAGTCATTATCTTTCCCGCGGTTTTGCGAGGTCCTCGACCCCTGCCCTGTAATATTATCTAAATTCGTATAATATTATTTATGTAAGCTCGGTGACGACACACGCGCGCCATGATTGCTATTGAAATAAGTTAATTATGATGATGTGCCTTTGTGATACAATGTTACAGGACCTCATTTTAAGTACCTAACCGAACTAGAGCTACACGCCCTAGCTCTTGCTAAAGAAGACATCACCCAACATGTCTATACCCTTATTGAAGTGCCAACTGGTACTATAAGGCTATAAGATAAGTTTTACTCACTTGAAATTTAGATTTATACCAATTCTTACAATTCAGGCAACGATCGAAACCAAGGTCTTCTTTAATTAATTCATAAATTCATTACTGTACTGATTCCTTGCGGTTGTGACAAACTAAAGGTGAGACAATTCCGAAATGGACTGGAAGATTTATCTGGCTAGCTAACTCTAAACAGTGAGCCGTATATTTCATATCTACCTGCCTTCTTCACACAGCGTACCGTAAAGATAGAGATAAGAATACTATGAATTTATACGGCCCGTCAAATAAAATGTACATTGATAGCTCTCGCTCGCGCCGCGCCACACAGACGAATATAATAAAGTTATCCTAACCTAACACAATATTTTTATGCGCACCCCCTATATATTACGAGGCAATGCTACTTTTTCATCGATGAATAAAGTAAATCTAGTGCTAGCGGGTGGAACCAGCCCCCGACGGGTGAAATTGTTATTTTTATATGATACGTGTAGTGGATAGATTGGCTAAACTTATGTGCCTCAGTTCAGAAGCTAGGCATATACATAGGTGGAGTAAATGTTATCCCAGCTCAAATAATATTTCTAAAGACGTCGAGTAGGTTTGCAGGTCGACGGTAATCCTCTATTTGTATGAGCGGGCTCAATACTGGTTTACCGGCTTTAATACCTTTTTCTTTCGAAGTTAGAATAAGGTTATCAATTTGGCTTCAGATGTTGTAGTTTGTTGTAGGTTAATATTTGCTCATCCTCTATCTACTGTAAGGGTAACCTTAAAAAGAAGATAACTATAGGTAAAGCGTTTAACTAAACGTCTACTCTTGATTCCCTTTTAAACCGACTTCCAAAAAAGGAGGAGTTGTTCGTCTATACTAGGTGAAACAGAAAGGGTATACTATTTTTTTTGCAACTTAACTTTGTACTTCTAAAACTATCGGCTTTGTGTTAGAGTTGAAGTACTGAAGGTTTTGTAGACTTATGAAATCTGTCAAGAGCTACAGCTCTCAACTTGAAAAGCAAAAAGTGTTATAGAGATACATCTCTATAACACTTTTTGCTTTTCAAGTTTCCCCCTAAGCTGACAGTTTTAGAATTACAAAGTTAAGTTTTGAAAAAAAATATACCCTTTCTGTTTCAACCTGTATATTATATATTTTTTTGTGAATGTTTACCGATTACTCCGTCAATTGTGGACCGATTTTGAAGATTTACCGTCACCAGACATTAATATGTACCTAGTTTACGACTAAAAATCAAGAAATATATTAAATAAAACAAATTTCAAAATACCTGGGCGCACTAATAAGCTAGAACTAACTAGGGACCTTGTAATTTTCTTTCGTTTGGAGTCGGTGCCACTATCTTTCCCACTACGTTACGACTACTTCTTAGGTGGGTAACTACGTACCCCCAATTTAATTGGCACCGACTCCAAATGAAATAAATTACAAGGTCCCTAGTTATTTTATGTTTTTTAGTTCATCTAGGTTTTTGAAGTCGGTTTATTTATTTATTAAAATAGTTTTTTCATTAAGCCTGTAAAAATAAAGAAAAATATTTGTGCTGGTAAAGAACGTATTTGCAAAGGCTAACGATCTGCAAACATGAATCTACATTGTCTTTTTCCTCTAATATTTTTCGATTTATATTTTCGATACCTCACTTGATACTAGATCCTGCCTAGTCTCTCCCAGGATTGGTGGCTATCTCCCTCATATCCCACTCCGCGTCTGTCGGCAACTCAGTTATTTTTCAGTGCGTGCCCCCAAATCTCCATGTCGTTATCTACCGCAGCCAGCAGGGGCAGAGGCCCGGATCCCGTCGAGGATAATGTGTCAAATTCAAATTCAAAGCGTTTATTTTGTTTAGGCCTACGGGGGCACTTACAAATTGTCAATTTTACATATTTTTTTCTTATATCTACAACCGGATCGGAACGCGAATTATGATATTGTCTGTATGCGATATTATTTGTTCAGTTGTTGGGAAGAAAAACCCACCTTATCCAGTTTAATCTATCTTTATCAAATTGATAACACACATTTTTTAAATACTCGTACTTGTTTTTTATAGAATTCTAATCGTTCTTATAATACGTTTTAATTTAGGGATAGAAATGGTCATAATAACCAATTAATTATTTGAAACGGTAAGTAATTACAATATACGAGTCTATAAAAATATAACTATAATATACTTGCACAACTTTTCGAAAATAAAAAAATACAGTAACCACATCCCCAGAAAATTCATCCAACAAAATAACGAATGTTCTACTGAATGCCAATACGACAAAATATTACCCAGATATAAATACCTCGAGAACTTAAACTGCTATAAATACTATCAGCTAAATTAACTCCAAGTTCATGTAGGTAATAAACTGCCCCCTTCATATCTTGATCTTGACTTGACCAATGACCATTTATTCCAAAATACATGGACCATTATATCGGCCCAATTATCCTGCTACACGAGGCAGTGCTTTCAGGGAAATAACATACGCCGGGTGAACTTCAACCGATACATAATTAAAACGACAACTTTCAGTCCATTACCGCTGGCCGCGCTTGACCAACATCTGTACAATCTTGGCGGCAGTTTGGCGACTAATGGTCGATTTACGGAATTCGGCTCCAATTTTATGAGCGGTGGAAGAACGAGTGTTCGATGTTTATATGGAGTTGCCGATGCGCTGTAATTGGGTTGCGCTACGTTGAGAAAACTTATGCCCATCACATGTTGCTAGAAACCTGAATGCAGAATTGATAGGAAACAAAACAACTGCGCAGTGACTTGTACCTGCATGTTCTACTATCAAATATATCGACATATTGGAAACGAGACCTGGGGGAATCCTTTAGACTGCGTTTTTGTGACAGGCGTTACTATTTTGATTGTGGTAGTTACTTTCAGGGGCAGATAGAAACATGAAACTTGCCTTTCATATTTTACAGGTACTTCGTATTTTATTTTTTAACATTTTTGATGCTCTTCTAACTCCCTTTTCTTCCTACCGTGTTGGTAACTGCTGTTATCTTATTATATAGATCCGCAAGAATAAGAAACCATGTTTGCACTTACTATATTGACTTTTATACTTCTTCAGTGACAGTTTTAGTATCTTCGGTCAAACATCAAAAAGTCACGCAGGAGTATGCTAGAAGTGTTACCAGCAACGGTGGTAGCAATAGCAAAATCAACTTAAAAACAAACACCTCCAGCTCTTTGCCGTGTCGCTGTCGTCACGGACACTTCCAATTAGCGTGCGGACTGTAGGTGGCAGAGAACACAAACAAACGTCAATAGGGGTGGTTATGAATCCACTAGAGTCATTGCGAATTGAGTGCCATTCTTCCGGTGAAACCCGCTGAAATCAATCTAACCTGGTTCTGGTAAATATGTCAACTTTGAATGGGGCTTTGGTCCTGACATAATCATGTGACGTCATGTCAATCTCACTTATGTATAGCACTACCATCACGCTCCGGGGTAGGCAAATGTGCCTTGTAGCAGTGCCACTCTATTAATGCCGATGGTATTCTGGTTCTATGTAATAGGGACATTTTAAAACCTACGTGAGATAGCTGACAGAGAAATAAGCTAAGGGTTCTCTCGGGTTCTAGCTATTCGCGCCTTACAATATTGACTTGAACTTAACGAGAGGAAGTAACATTTCAGATAATATAAAATTTAACTTAAATTCATTCGTTCAAACTGTGTCATTGAAAGCAGTTACCAGGCCGATGGTAGATTCTTAAGTGCGTCACTCCGGACGCGCCGACACTCCCGGACACGAACTCCACAGCTCTATTTCGCGCGGAGCACGGTTCGGAAACGAATCAATTTGTCTTTTGTGAGCTCTCGCCAGTGGATAAGTAAGTATTCTGCATTAGCTTGGGAGCTTTATATAAATGCTGAATTTGAAGGGTTCCCGGCAAGCTACTGTAATTTCCGTACCGTCCACAATAAAATAATTAACCCTTAGCCTTGTTTGACAAAAAGAGACTATGTTTAAAAAATAAATAAAGAGCATTGCAGGAGATGCGACTACTATGTATTACATCGAATTTATTTGTTTATTTATTATGAATAGTAAACAGATATGTTATACATGATAATTAATACGGTTATGCATGGGAAGTTTAATAATAATATATCCCACAACAATATTAGCGGGATAATAAATTATGTTCATAAGAATCACACTGAGATGAGAATGAGATGCTTCGAATCGAAATTCACCTGACCCGTTAAGGACTCCTTTTTTACTGTTCTGTCAAAACGTTCGGCACTATTGACCTATGACTTTCAGCAGCTCGGTCTAGTTTCCAACCGGATCGAAGTTTCTACAACAAATAATGGCGAGTTCTCGATGAGCTCGCGCACTGCGCAGTGTAGGGCACTTTTTGTGCAAATCTATAACGTTTAACCCCATTGACCTGTGAACATTTGCAATGTGATTTGGATTTATTTTTTATCAGTTTTTCAGTGATTTCAATGAGTCTATCCATACTGTTTTTCTGCCAACAGTCGAGCACTGATTGATTAACTTAGTTCATTGTGGGCTTGTGATGGACCGATAGCCATTTTATAGTTCTGCCAATTTCCTAAATCATTGAAATTGATTATTTAAATCATTTAAGTATGTCGGTACACGTACATAAAGCGGCAAAAAGCCGTTACTCTTCTTTCAAAAGAAACTTTGTTTAAAACATCATTAAAAACTTGGATTTTCAGTTCTGTAAACAGAAAGGTCATCTTATCTATAGATATAAAGTAGGACCTCCCGCACCGGGTATCATTACAGCCCCAGCACAGGTATTCTCACAAGTCGTGTTTGTATACGTGTCTGTGCATAATCGCGACAATCACGATTCCGGCGAGAGGGTACCCCGTGACGTCACCGAGTGCTTGCACTCCGCACAGTGCACGCATGAGTGCGACGCGTGCAGCGCTCAAGTGCCCCGCGAGCTACCGGCACGTGCCACCCTCCGTGTGATGCGACTGCGTGCATTGACGGCACTGTATGATACGCTGAAACGATGGAAACTGCGTTTTATACCAATACGATTGTACAATATACATACTACCATTAAATATGCCATTGTTCGCGAGGCCGCACTATACATATAAAAGGTACATATTTGAAAATATTTGACCACCTATGTGAATCAACAAACATTTTGTAGTAAAATAAGTACCTGATTAAATTTGTGACTGTTTAATAACCGCTCGTGGTCCTTGTTTACAAATAGACAACGTGCTTAGAGTACTTTGTTTAGTTACTCTTATCTCTTCAATTTATATCACATTCTATACCGCAGCAGTCCCTACGTCTTCAAATAACAACATTTTAGCAAAATTGTTATAGAATATAAAGGATTCAAAATTCAATTCAAAATTGTTTTTATTCATGTAAGCCAACAAAGCATTTATGAATAGTCAGAATCTACCACCGGTTCGGAATGCTGCTTCCACTGAGAAGAGCCGGCAAGAAACTCAATGGTTACTCTTTTCAATGAATGAAAGATGGTGTACATTCTCAGGAACAGCATAAAAAAATAATATGAGCACGCAACACCATTGCCACTAAATAGCTAATAGTAAATAATAATCATATATGTAATAATGTAAATAAAATGAGAATGCTAGTTTAGTGTGATGTGCATACCTACTCATACTTACATCAAATGAAACGTTTACGAACCAAATAATAATTGATAAAACAGGGGTGGATATTATGATAATTGCTTTGGTGTGATGCCTTCCATGCTAAGTAAATAAATAGTATTTAACGACAATGTTGTTAAGAGGAAAGTGAGTGGACCAATCCCCGCAAGCAGCGCCCGCGCACGAGCATGACTTGAAAAGCGGCATCACTCTCCTCAACCATAATAGAGGGAAGAGGGTGACCCGCTCCACAAAGCCACCGCAAACAAGGACATTGAAGTGATTACAACGAAGCTATTTTATTTGGATCATAAAAGGTGCGCTCCTCAATCTTGAAATATACACTGGTTGCAGATCATATATGCAACACAAAGACGGAAAATAAACTAATTAACGCTAAAAAATATACAAAGCCTACAAGTCTTAGTAAATCATTGTATGCAAATATCTTGCACTTTTGTAAACTAAGACTTATTATACCCCGAGACTGTTCGACTCATAGGTAACTACTACTAACTATCACTACTAAAATAGCATTTGTAGGAATTCAGGTCTGCTCCTCAAGTCTGAAGACGTACTTTTATAATTTTCATAATTCAGTCTAGACATACGATGAATCATCCACTGTTAGGCATGCGGTATCTAACTGTTGGTGGTCTGAAAAAGTATTCAGTACCCTCTGTCGGTACTGAAAAAGGATTCATAATAGAATATATAAAAAGATTACGCATACATTACCGGGTTACCGCGACCATGTAATCTGATATTCCCAGAGTTGTTTTACATCAAATACATATAATTTTAATAACTGGTATAAATTCACATTTGAAAAAAAAACCCTTTTTTCCCCTCATATAGAATTATTGGACACAAAAGTAAATTTGTTTCCAAGGGATATATTTCTTTTATGAAGGTTACAAATGCGTCGCAGCTTACCCTATAGACTCTGCGTATAATGCTGAAAGTCTTTCTAGAGAATTAAATCACGTTTAAAAAAGGGCCTCAGTTTTTATGTTTTCAAAAGCTACTGACACTTCCTGTAGTACTCGAATGGAAATCCTTTATAGGCAACACATTGCCTCATGGATTGGAATCAGGGTCCCTAAAGCCAAACTCCCAGCGAAAAGGCTTAGTTACGTAAAATGCAAAACCTCGTTCACCTGATAACTATCTACATACTTCCCCTCCCCCCAGGATATATCTTAACGATCCTTTCATAAAATTGACAAGAACGGCCCGAGAGAGAGCGCGCTCCCAGGGACAAACACGCTGCTTATTTTACTGAAAACTTTCTTGAAATTACCAGGAAACTTTATATTACTAGAAATATCCGAGAACCGGAACGAAACTAACAATCACTCTTGAATTCTTTGTCTTTGCATGTTCGCTAAGAACGAGAGATGAAATTCCTATTAAGGTATTGCTAGGCGGGAACAAAAGGTTCGCCCTGTCGCCTTACCACTCCTTGCGCTACTTCTTGACGCGTGCTGGTAGGGTTGTTAGATGTCTTTTCATCTGTTATACAACTAACAGAATATCAAATGCACATAAAAGTATATTTACTAGTTCTAAACACTGGTAAATTGAATGTGGAATATGGCCAGCAATTTTATGATAATTGTGATTAAAATTCTCCTGAGGCTGTCACCGACATTACCTTACAGATATTTGATTACTTACCCATAAAGCCTAATGGGTAGGTATTCTTGTTACAATCCATCATGACAACCCTGAGTCCAGTCTTTTCTCAAGTAATTGATGTTATCTAGGAGCTATCGACGTTTTTCAACGTAATGAACGCGGGACGCGCGGCGGCGGGCGCGCCGCCTCTCGCCCCGGCTGCTGTCCTAGCGCCTTTGTCCTCGGCCTGAGACCGAGGATGGAAGCTATTGTCTCGTGTTGACTGCATGCGACTTACATTGATCACTGGCGGAGACTTTAAATATAAATGATACGGAAAATGTCGTTGCCAACTGATAAATCTATACTTACAATTGAAAGACTAGACAGTTCAAGAACTATACCACGTAAAAGTTTCCTGAGATAGGAGTTTTTTTAATATACAGGTAAATGAACGTAACCTTATTACCCCTGTTTTGCAACTTGCACAAGCTGGTCAAAAATTTGTCTTCAGCCCATAGACTCACGATGACAGCTCAGTATAGCCCACCACGTTCACACAGTACGTGTTAGCTAACCACATTCCACCGTCCACAGGTACTCACAGAACAAATTTCCGAACATTGACCCCACGTGTATTGGTTCCGTGGTGATATATGGGCTGTAAAACGCGACCGAATTGCGGCCGCGAATTCTACAGTATTAGCGCGCACACAAACAGGGCGTGTTTATGGAGGGCGCGGCCGCGGGCATATGAAGCGGAAAACAAATAAGATTACCGAGCCACCTACTTTCCCTGTTCACGCGTATCGAGCTCGGGTTTAAAATAACAATCATGATATTAACTGAGTTGAGCGACAATGGAGAGCGAATGTAAGCGGCTGCTGAATAGAAATGCAGCGCGGAGGGATACGATTGAATAAAGTCATACTTTTTCGTATTGTCATGCTTTAAATGTTCCTAATATTTCTGCAAGGCCGAGACAACTGATTCGTATTCTACTATGTCCAGTCCATTCCGGGCGAATTTTTCGTTATTATGTTATGGTAGTAATAAGTTTGTTAACTTGACCTACATTTGAGACTTGCTTTTGACGTATAGTCAAAAGGAGGTGTCATTTTACAACAGAGTTTATGTGTTTACACACATCAACTCTACACAGATCGCCAATACTAATTGAAACAGTATGTACAACCAATCTAAATTTGAGATGAAACTTGTCTATTTTCCATTATTTTCTTCAGCAATTTTCATACCCTGTTAAATTTTTAAAATAACCCAGTTCAAACAAAGGGCGCCATAGGTACTTTGTTTACGGCCGTCTCGATGGAGGTAGGTAGTTGGTAGGTAGAGAGGGGATGGCGGTGATTACCAATTGATGCTAAACTCCGCGTCTACGCTAATGCGGGTAATAAGCCTTAAGCGCGCTCTTTCCGTGTAATGTTTAGTTTAGTGCGTCTCCAGACTCGTATAAAAATACTTATTTGTTGTGGGTATGGGGCAGTTGTACCAGAGGTTATGCGTGGCTGGGTGTAGGTATAGGTAAGTTTGAGAAGCGATACTTGGGGTTTATAAAATGGTTCATGTTTCTGCTTTAGAATACATTACGCCAACTTCAATTGATACAGATAGTCATCTCACACACATACGAGTTCAAGTTAAAACTGAATAAATGCCGGAAGCAAAACACAGCAACCATATAACCCACATCAAATTAGATAACCCCATACTCATAATCAAATAACCCTTTCCTGCTGAAAATCATAAATCGCGTCCTAGGCCAGGTGCGCCAGGCCGCCCCGCCCCGCAGTGACTCCAGCGGCGAGCCCTCCCCGTGCACCTCTCGCCTTACATTTTTAACTCGCGTCGACCCTCCGTGAGCTTCAGACTCCGTAATGTCACATGAGAGTAATGTTGGACCTCTGTTCTACAGAAGCAAGATTATCTTCTACAAGATTAATATTTTTGTATCTTATTTTTTATTATTTTGATTATTTTCATCCAGTAATTGGCTCGCCGGATTAACTGATGGAGTTGTTGAAATATGTAAGAAGATAACAAATAATGTTGTGTTAGATAAATAAGGGATTCCATTTCTTCGAATTCGGGAAATAAGGGAATTTAATGTGAGTACAACAATGAAATTAACAAATGTTGATTGTATAGCTATATTCGTTATATTTGAAGTAAATTGTAGAAATGATTTCGATAGCTGAGCATTAGCCGATCAAGTAGGTATCAAATATTTTCTTATATCAGCTAAAACGTTTATGGGGCTAGGTGGGGAACTCGGACGGGCTAGTCGCTAAAATTGGCTTCTTCGACACGTTTCCGATCTTACGATCTTACGATCTTACGTAAGCAATGTAGAGTGGACGAGGCAAGACGTGTTGACGTGTGAATGGATCCATTATCTTATTAATTGCTGACCAATACACGTTTACAGACATAATCTTAACGATACTTATTCTATAAACATGTCATTGTTGAACTCGAAGTATCTTCGTGCAATGAAGTTAAATAAATTGAATATGAAAATGATATATAGGTATTATATTTCATGTTACAGTTTACGTTGTGTTCAAAGCAAATTGCATCTGATAGTCGGAACTAACCGACAACCGATGCAAATTAAAAGATACATTAAAATAACTCCATATTTCAGTGAATATAAAGTGTATGTCCGGCACATAATAGTGTCGGTGTGTGTCGGCCCGCCGACAACGGGCTCAGCCGACAAGCGGAGGAATTTCATTTCCTGCCGCAATGCCCACCTGGGACACGCCGGTTCACTTAGGCGATGCTAGAAAACGTACACTAAATCAACTTATTCGTGCAATGTTATAATATAAATAAGTATAGAAATATTTATATTGTTCTTCTGATTAAATTTTGTTGCGGGTTTTCAGAAATGTAGCGGTTTCAAAGTCTTGGCAGGTGGCACTCACAACATATTCACTCGAGAACTCGGAGGAGATAGGCCGCAGCGATGGCACGAGCCAAATTGCTTGGTTTTACAGATTCAACTAAACGTTTGAAACTGTGTTTTCTTTAGAAACTTGTACAAGTCCCAATTTCCCTCCTGATTTTTTTCCTATTTAAAAAAAAATATCTTTTTTGAAACAGAATTTCTAACTAAAAATATTCGTTATTTTAATAAATAGAGACGTTTAAAGCAAATTGCTTCGCTCTATCGGCGGCATCTCTTTGAAAACTATCGCCATCTATTTCGCACTATTTGTAATAGAGACAAATTGGATGCTTTTCATTTATATTTCATTTATGTTTATTCTTCAAAGTTTACCCGACTGCTAATATGTGAGCGCAATACCAGCTTTAAGAGATTATAAGTACCTACATTACTTATAATTTTACGCTATATAGATATAGATTTATAGATCTAAGTAAATAATGATAAATACGATCAATCGAGCTCGATTAAAAGCTACCATAATGTAACTCAAAAGAGGTCTGCTGGACATTAGCCTCATTTTTAGGGTTCCGAACCTGAAGGGTCCGAGCGGAATCTTATTGTTGTGCTAATGTTGTCCTTCCGTCCGTCCGTTCGTCTGTCAGAAACTTCATATGAATTATGAAAACATTTGGCTGCAATATTTACAAATATTAAAAACTGTTAAATATTACATAGAAACGGTCACGTGACTTAAATTCCCTATTTCGGAAAGGCTTATTTTTTATACGTCAATGTTGGGAACCCTCAATGTGCACACAGCTCCACGTGATCTACGCCCACGACCAGCCCGATGCTAAGCAGTTACTGTAATATTTCGATGCAAAGATTATTAATGCAAATATATTGATTCAAAGGCGCTGCTCGCACGTTGCCGACCTGAACGAGGGAGGGGACCGAGGGAGGGGGAAGGGTTGCGGACTTCCGGTTCTCACTCACCGTATAAAACACAGCTCTTATAGCTACGTTGCACCGATCTTCTGTGAGAGGGTTGTTCTACCTCGGTCGAGCCAGTCCGTTTATGATCCATAGTCAGTCGGCTCCAGCTTGGCTCTACCACCGTTTACAGATTGGTACGTCCAAAATCCGTGGGTCACTCATATGGTTTGGCGGACCACACACATCACTGCTGAAATCATTACGACCTTTTACTCTTCTTACATCTAATAATATAACTCCAAACCAAAAACTAAGAAAAACTGTTCTAACTTTCCAACATATTTTTTCCAACAAACCAATCACTTAATTTTTTTTACGCTTATATTTCATCTCATTCTCTTCAAGTGTTTTACTGTCAATATTAATACGTGTGCAAGAGGGATCGTATGTCAAATTGCTGGGAGTCCGTCTCAGTGAGTGAATTAAGTCATAGTAGAGGGCAGACGGTTGCCCCGGCGCGGCGCGGCGGCGCGGCGGGGCGGCAGCACGGCGGGGCGGCAGCGCGGCGCGGCGCGGCGGGGTGGTCGGGGCTGCAGGCACGTAGCGGGCTAATATGGGACGGAGAGTATTGTCTAACAACCAGAGCTAACAGCATTTTTGTGTTTTATGGAGCCCTGGATCCTAGATTAAAGTAAACATTTAATAAGTGCACCTGATTTTTGAGTGGATACTTCAAATTATCCGAGTAAAACCTACCTATTTATGTTCCCTTGGTAAGATGCATCGCTTGTTAACTATACCTGTAGGTGAGGCCGGAGCGACTAGGTGGTTTAAACAAAATTGGACTTTCACTATTCACCCAGAGTTAAAATACAATAGAATATAATAAATGAAAAATAAAACTTTAAATGTACCAACCCTAGACTCTGCAGGTAATAAATATCTTCAAAGGAATATGATCTTCGTGAAATATTTGAAAAGAACACTATTAATCTCACTTGTAGGAGAAATATAGCTTGAGTGTCGTCAAATAAATGTTATTAATGGGAAGAGCAAGCGCTTTTGTTACATCGACTGCAAAGACAATGTCCACAGTATTATACAACGTGCATTTACACTACATTTAACCACAGCATTGAACGCTTCGTGTATAACATATTATGTAGAGTAAATTTTATGTGAAAATTAAACATTAATATAGCATTCAATTATGCAATGGCGTTATAATTGTGTAGTTTAAATAGTTCTTGTATATACTTTGTGTATTTTGTTACAAACTCTACAGAAGTACTTAAAATTAACCAAATATCAATCCAATATTTTCAACTCCATTGCTCTATCATAATCCTTGACAAGAAGAGGGTGCAACCACCAGTTCCGTCAACCGCCTAAAAAAAGTGAAACTATTCTGTACCGTGTGCCTGGTTATTCAATTGGTGTTCGAATAAGCCCGCGGTCGTTGCCCACCTCCGCGATTTTCAATTTTGTTTGCCCACGCCCGAAACGGCAGGTTAAATTTCGTTTCCGAATTGCTTTAAAAAGAAATAAACGCTGAAGGAATATCCGAGGTGCGAAATCAGGGATTCACTTTGAAATGCTCGAGTGTATTTGGCTGGCTGGTTGGCTGGTGGCCCTGGAGAGGGGGTGGCTAGTTCCCCCGGCTGCTGAGTCGTGGAGTGGGGGATGCAGCGGTGCGTGCAGACCGCGTCGCCGCCCGCCGCCCGCCGCCCGCCGCCCGCACGCTCTCTACTGTGAACATAGCATTGCTAGTTGAAAATCAGAAGGTTAATACTTTTTTATTATTTTGTGGACTTTTATTTTGAGAGTAATGTGGCTACGCTAAAAAAGGTCAAGTATAAAGAAATCTTTTTAAATTTGTAATTTAAAGAATTTTTAGCAATAATCTAAATAAAAAGTTAGAATAAAGATAATCACGCATAAATTAATTTGTCCGAATCCACTACCGGATATTGAATGTGTGTATTTTTATGTTAAAGCTTAAACTTTATACATTGTTTTTCATTTGTACTACGTAAGCGAGAGTAATAACTCTAAAAACTCTGAGAAAGTGTATATTTTTTTAAAAGGAACTTTTAAGAAAGGACCTTAGTGCGGCACCATGCTCCATCGCTTTCCTGAGCGCTCCGGGCGATATCACCTACAAGCGACAACTCGCCAACATTGTCACCTCCCCCTTTCAGTGATGTATGTCTTTGCGCTGCGACTATAGTCAAGCAATAATTATAACGTTTTAGGACCAAAGGTAAGGTTGACATTACCTATTATTTAAAAATATTTAATGATAATCCATTTTCCCGACACTTAGATTTTACAATAATCAAACGACGTCATTAGCGTCTCGAGCACAGCTAGCTAATAGCACACCTGATGAAACCTCCCCACTCCGACTTTACTGTTCACGTACGTAAGGTGGCGCTCGCGGAGTTTGTAACGTGGCGGTGAAAGTTACGTGAACACGATTTGAAATTCAGTTTGACGGTATGGGACTAGTCCCGCCACACACTCCCACCACTGTAACTCCTGTAAGCCAGGATCGACAATGGTGACCAATAATGACGTCGAGGTTTGACCCTCGACGAGTCCCGGGGAAAAGTTAAATTGACGTTGAGTTTGACGGTATATATAATCTAAGTCTAGACAGGGCAAGTTTGATGCAAATGGAACATGTGATGAACTGTTTGTCTGTAAAGTCCCAGTTGAGACGGATCCTTGCAATGAATAGAACAATCGATAACGCCAAAGTGTTACTCAAAATATATCATTTCCAAATAAAAATCTGGCTCAAAATTGAAATTCTAAAGTAAATGTCATAAGTATATTATCATCGTATACCAAAGCCTCTTAAGAATTGGTACCATCGTGTTCTTATCTATTAAAAATTACCCTGATAAAATAACGAACATTATATTACAAATAAAAAACCGGTACCCTGAGAAACATTGTAAACACGATAACGACATGTCTGACTTCTGTAGCTGCCCCCGGGGATCGGAGCGTCGCGTGTATCCAAGTAAAAGTATTTCAAATGGCGTACACAAAAAACCGGCTCTTCTCAGAAGAACATTAGATACGGAGCAAAGACAAGTTGATGCCACGGGGGACGAAGTGGGCCGCCCGGCCGGTACGTACGGCTCACAATATGACGGAAGATATATCTCAGTGGATATATGAGACGAATCAAATATATGTGCTCCGATGACCACTTTGTGAGGGAAACAAATTATTGGCCCATTGTGAAGAGCTACAGAGATTTTTCGTCGGAATTATTATAGTTGGAGAACTTATTGTAAACTATAGATAACCATGTGTGTGTGCGCGCTATAAGTAGAAAATGTACTTTACTGTCTCTGATAAATTTACTACAGACTTCCTGTAACTTTTTATTCAATACTATTTTAGGTATTGGAATCATTTATGCACTTATAATTGATGGATTAATTACCTAGATAACTTGATAATGTTTTGGATTTTAATTTAAATGTTTCAAAGCTGTGGTAACATTATAAACATTGCTCATTTCTTAAAAAACTGTTTTCGTTTCTACAATGTTCTTCTAAAAATTACGTAAGATTATTTGCTTCTTAAATGTAATGATGAGCAGCATTGCTGCGGGATGGTGTAAAATTGCCTCAGAAATACCGTAATCCATAATCATTAGCAGACTTTGTGTCGTCCTTTACTCATGGTTCGGTATTTAGGCAACCATGGAATTTTTCGTCGAAATCGTATTTGTTGTCGCTTTTGAATGATTTGGTTCGACTAAAAAGTTGAACTTGTGAACGGATTCATTTTCCTCCATGCGAGCCTGAAAAAAGAGATGCGGAATTATATTTTTGGCCATGGAATATTCATTTGACAATAAAACTAGAAATCATGCAGAGCTGCACGTTCAATATCTGTTATTACTGACAGTTTTTATCTTACCTAATATGTAATGAAGCTGTCACTATGATCTTGTTGAGTCACCGGCGCGGCCTAGTTTGGATTGAATGGATGATGACGGTAAGATTTTCAGCTCTTGCTATCTTATTTCATGAGGTTCTTCCCACATTTTACCCCAAGAATCATACCACATTCTTGCACAAAGAGGCTCATCTGTCAGCCTTCGTACAGGTGTTGCTTAACATAACAACGGGTTATTCATTTACATTCCCGTGTTCGTGCATACATCGGCCTGAAGATTACATGCCGTGCGTACATGACACTTGAGATAGAATTTGCCAGGGGTGCCATCTAGACGAAACAGAAGACATAGAGACCAAAGCTACTGAAATATATCTTGACCTAGTTCATTCTACCAGTACGTTCTATTAAAAGAATATAAAGTAATACGTCAGGTGGTACCCATCACAATATTAATGTACTCCGATTATTTAACTGTTAGCCGATCATAGAGTGAGTTCGTGATGAGTCAATCACATTGACACTCTTTGACACAATCGTCAAGAGACTTTCACACTCTACCGTTAGGTTAGTTATCACAGACATCTGTGAGTTATCACAGATGTAAGCGAATTCTGGTTTCATGGGACTCAATTTATCAGAGAAAAGAACGATCTGATTAAATGAAATGGAATCTCGAATCGACGTATTCTGATAACGATTGAAGATTTTAAAAAGAACGACTCTATTTGAGACTGCAAATATATTCTCCAAAACAGTAGGTGCGGCTTCATGCAGCAGCGTCCCTGAAACCGCAATGGATCCAGATTCAACGTGGATACCTCGCATCTGCCGGTGAAGTTGGCAGCCCTGAACAGCAGCGGTGCGGTCTGTATTGTTGCCCCAATTGTATTCAATCTTAATGGCCACCGAGGGAGCGGCCGCGCTTCGTGCATACTTGTTCACACAAACGCCGCCTCGAACCCCATCCTACATCAATTTGATACATTGATGGTGGTGTTTTGGAACTATTCGGTAGTACTAGTTGTTATTATTGTTGTTTCAAGTCTTGTCTGTATGGGTGTCTATAGTTTAGGTCGATAGAACTATGTCAATATCGTAGGCTAATAGATTATTATCCACCGTGGAATGTTAGAAAGTTAGCCCCTGCGTACAATCATCTTTGTTCTTCGCCGTATATTGGAGACTGATTAGTGGAGACCTCTTGCTTTGCTTGGTCGATTATTCCACATAAAGTACTTTACCATTATATTTTAGCAATATTATCGTAATTCGTAACCCGACATGTGACCGACAGGTTACAATATGATGAGTTCAATAGAATCGAAATGAATGTATAGATTTAACATGATATTTAATTTCTGATCAGTTTCAATGAAATAGGGTAATACCCTTTATGTTTGCTTCATATAATAGTTTTGTGTATCATTTCTGAAACAGTGAGCGGACTGTTATTACTGAACGCTTATTGAAAACTGTTTTTTCTACCACAGTTCCCAATTAAATTTCCCAGAATAGCTCAGTTTTAATATAACGACTGTTATTGTTCCGGGTCATTGCACATCACTGGCTCGTGTCTTTCCATTCTTGGCACGTTGAGAACAACAGTTGGAACTACATAAATTTAATCGTTGCATGGTGATTTATATTTGTTGCATCCCGTAACTTCGCAGCAAGGTACATGTCACAGACGGAACATGGTGTCTTATTAGTTTATTTATTGTTGTATGTGGTATTAACTCTTCGTCTGTTATGCCCGGCCATGGTCGAGTGGCTCAGTTGTTTATTCGTATTAGCTTATTCGTGTGCCACAAATGGCCACAACGGATATTCGCGTGTATGATCAAATCTTAGCATCGTAGCCTATCCATGCGTAACAATCGCACCCTGTCTCGACCCTGGCTCTCCTAGGAACCGGGCCCGCCCGCTCCGACCAATACGAACGCTTCACTTCCACAGCTTCACCCAGCTTAGCTCAAATTGACAGGAAATTAAACAATCCTATTGGTCGAAGCGAGTGGTCCCGGTTTATAGCACAGCCAAGTGGATGGTAACCCGAAACACCGACATATTAACGCCCTGGCAGATAGTTTAGCGCGCGCGGTGTCCGTCTCAGTGGAGGTCCACTGAACTACTACTCCTCACGCCCTGTAGTTAACACAACTGTAAATTTGTAAACCGAAACTGTTTCTTTTTCATCACAGGGCTGATTAAGGAATGCGCAAGTACGTTTACGTAATAACCAAGTTAAATAATGCATTTGCTTTAATTAAGCATAAAATACAGCGAAAATGGCAAGTTATACATCAACGCCATGCGGCCGTCACTCACATCACCCAAAGAAACAGGCTGGTCTTTGATCTGACCAATCAGACGGCTGCTATATGAAAATAAATAGTTTGCTGTTTGTTTGTAACGGAGACCGTAACATAGCGCCGTTATAAATAGCGATGGAAGCCGCGGCCGCCGCCGCAAAGTGTAGGGCTGTCGCTAGTGGCGCTTTAAAAAACAAAACGGCTTCTAACTACCGATGTTTTCGACGACTTTATCGTTGTTTTATGTTTGGAGACGATCATAAACACATGGATTAAGTTTAGTATAAATAAATAAATGGATTAAGAATTTTATTGCACTTTTCCGTAACGTGAATCAAATTATGGAATTAGAATTACCATTGGCTCAATGTTCACACTGAGCACTGTTCCTTTCAGAAATTCAAACGTGCCGCTGTCTTAGATATTCCGACATTATGGACGGTTATAAGAAGCAACCCTGTTGAACAGTGGTGGTCGCGTGCCGCCCCCAGTAATCCGAGTCGGAAATGAGTCCGTCGCGAACAACTGTAGTGGAATAGTCTCAATATAATTTGTAGAGACGACTCTACAATACTACGCTATTTAGAATTGACGTGTTTATACCGACGCGATTTTATTATCGGCGAAGTTCCTTGATGGAGACATTTGCCTTGGAAGTTTTTATTCTGTTCTTTGTATATTTCAAGGAATAGTTTGGTGGTCTAGTGTATTATCGTTCCGCCTCAGTGAGTTACTTCTGTCGATTCTTGTTTTTGCAATGGGAAATATATTTTTTGCGATGTTTCAGTAAATTGTATACACAGGGGAATAAAAAAGGTATTGTGTACTTTATATTTATAACACGTTGAATTTCGAAAGGATATTTTAAATAACTTCTTGTTGAAGGAGATATGAGAAGTGGAGACGGTTAGTCCCAATCACTCGTGCCAATCTCAGACACCTACTATGGATATTATTTGTTCCGCCTAACCTTTATTTTGTGGGACATGTAAAAATATCATTATTTATATTACCAAGTAAAAAATTTCCTAAGCACGTATAAAACAAAAACAAGTAAGTAACAAAAAACATAAAGTTGTAACAGATGCAACTCGCGTCCGACCGCGTCGGGCCGCGACTCACGACTCGCACTCACACTGGCACTCGAAGGCGCACTCGCACTCGCACTCGCCCTCTGGCTGAGTTATAGCCGCGACGTGTCACCTCTCTACACTTATTTAATATGTACTCAGGCGCAAATTACTGGCACGTTGGCTACGTGACGCGCCGAGGATTTCACCATAAAAAAATATTTTTGGCGTAGGTCAGCGTAGCGTTTGCGCGGTTAAAAGGTATAATAAATGTCGAAAAAATTATAACTTATGATTTGATTTGAGTATTTTACTTTAGTATCTTAAAACATGACGACTATAAGCTTCAAAGGGGTGGTCTGAGACATTCAATATCCTTGGGGTATGTGAGGCACTATTTACTATTTATTTGTATATATATTCATCAATATTACAGCGCTAAATAGGTTATGAGAGACATCTAGGCCTCTTATAACGCATTCCTTTATACCCAATAACCTGGATTAATTCAAATACTGAGCAGGAATCGATCTGCATGTACAGTATTGGTTGTATTTGGAGACACAGATATAGATTTTTGGAGACGTCACGTACAAGGAGTGAGGACGCGTACATGCTACTCGCGAGGCGCGAGGCGCGAGGTGCAACTCGCGAGGTACGCACTGTCCTACGTAACGATCAGTACCAAGACCGGTGGGTGGCTGGCTAGTAGGTAGATGTAGTAAGGTAGTATGAAGTAGTAGGAGGTATGTATGTTATTTTGATAGACTAACATTTCTACCGGTATTTTTTATTTCGTGTTCTGAGTTCGTAAGTACTGAATTAAATGAAAATCATACATGACTAAAAACTATTTTTTAACCCAACACGACCAAATTAGAAAGCATTTCTGTCTTAGAAGTGTCAATACTGACCTTATATACTTACTTAGAGCTTAGAAAATTCAAGCAATAACCTGGTCCTGACATAAATTTTGAAGAAAGAGAATGATATGAAACCCAAAATCTAGATCTAACATAGTTGTAACCGTAAATAAATAATAATATAAATATTAACCCTTAAAACTAGTAGAAAAGAAAAAAAAAATCAAAATCATTTATACAAACAAAAGTAATAACCCTAAATACACTACAATAAACAGAACACGGCAATTTTATGGTAGTTAGGAAAAATAAGTACAGTGATGTTAATATATTTGTACGGAACCCACGAGCGCGACACCGTTCGACGAACAATTACCTCAGCCCCGACACGGATCCAGGCCTGGCCCGGGTTACGATTTACTTATCATAAATAGCTCAGAGGCAAATGTTATATTATCGTACAATTCGCTAAAGTAAACAATTTTTCATCGATTTTTTTTGGTATGAAATATAAAGTCCGTGGTTGGCGTTCTTCTAGTTTAGAAGAAAGTTCCATGTTTACGTTTTAACTGATCTCGGTCTGCCTTCCTACATTTATCTAAGTTGTAGTTAATATAAAAGGTTATTTTGTATCCATTTCATGTTTCCAGTCAGTTTTTAATTAAGATAAACGCACCGGTAATAGACAGCACTCCAAAAATGGTCACTTGACGAAGAAAACGGTCCAAATAAGATTCACAAACGTTTAAGCGATAATGGGAACACTTGACAATAAACCATAGGCACTCTAGTTTGACAATAATGAAATCGACGTTTATTTCCAAATGATGGCCAAGTAAACTGGATACTTACAAATTTTTAGAGATTTTTGTTAGTGGGGCGACTACCTTTTCTGTCATTTTTTACATAAAAAAGTAGTTTTTTTATTTGCTACTAATTATTTATGCTGGGAGTATTGGGAAACCAATTATTTCATAATTGCTTTGATTTACTAAGTAGTTTTATTGTAAACTGGGGTGTTAATTACTGGAAAATTTCAAAACGATATAATTGATTGACTCAGGCGTTACTTGGCGGAAATCCATTGTAAAACAATTTAGGATAAGGAGCCACCACTCACCCTTGGCTTGTTAACCTCCAAAATTATAAATCAAATAGGTTGATCGATAATGGAAGAGGTCAACATAACTTAACTCCGTCGGTCGAGTTTGTCAGTCATGAGTGTCAGGGACCTTAATAATGTGCAATTTTCCGCGGAACAAAGCGAATTAAAAATAAAATTCGTCACGTGTTTCGCCTCTGAACGAGATATCCTCAGGAAAGTTGAGCTACGAATGAGCATTGTGTAAGTTTTGTTAACCTCTTCCATTATACATCAACCTATTTGATTTATAATTTTGGAGGTTAACAAGCCAAGGGTGA
Organism: Notodonta dromedarius; assembly: GCA_905147325.1. Classification (NCBI taxonomy): domain Eukaryota; kingdom Metazoa; phylum Arthropoda; class Insecta; order Lepidoptera; family Notodontidae; genus Notodonta; species Notodonta dromedarius. The sequence continues at coordinate 13,778,635 of LR990162.1, forward strand.
GTGGTGGGTCCTTATCCTAAATTGTTTTCAAAACGATAGGAACCAATTATGGACAATAGAGATTTTAATCGTTACAATAGTATTTTTACCACTTTTTATCAAATTTAAACTTAAAATAAAATGTGCATACGATTGATATTTCTTACTTGATTGATTTCAGAAATTAAGAATGAAAAACGTTTTTGGCTCAAGCAGGTACAAAAAAGAAAGGGATAACCTCGGAATAATAAACAAAGTAAAACAAAGCTTTCCCTGGGATAACCTTTAGGGTGACGGTCTAACTGGCCCATTAAGGTGAAGCAATCCTATTGGTCGAAGGTAGCGGGCCAGCTAGTCCATCCGGCTCAAGTGGACCGATACCTTTAGAGTCCAGAGTCCAGAAAAAAACTAAAATAAATAAAATAACCAAACCGCGTATGGCAATAATAAAGTTACATCGCACAATATAGTACCAGTGAATCCAGTGAAACACTATTTCATTCATACCTAGATCAATAATTAGGAAAAAAATGTTTCGTCTCCTCACCTATAAAATTACACGAAAACAAAATAATCTAAATGTTCACAAAAGTAATATAATAAATTTGTTTTGCACGAAACTTGATATCCAATTCCCATCGTCATGTTTCATATTATTTCCTCTTGTAAGGAATCTCGGATACATTGTCACTGAATGTGTTAGGTTAGGTATATGGAGAATTGGAGTATATTGCGTAGCTTTGATGTCCCGGGAACCGTCGAACGTAGACTTCCCCTGAGAAACATTGGCACAAGAAGAGCTATTAGATTTCATTATTCTAGTCTTTCAAATGTTATACCATTTTATCGAAATTCCCTCACAAACACACTTCCTTCTGGGTGGTGTCAATGTTGACCTATTTTGACATGAGCTCAAAACTATTGTCTGATCAACCCAGTACACCAACTCACGTATCAAGGGCAGTTTGTCCATGCTGACGGTCATGACCTCCGTAACGCCGTCGATGGATAGCATTTCTTGTATGTAGAGGCATTACTACATACTAGCCATTAAAAAGCCGAAAAGTGGCAAAACAAACCTCATACATCGGCGCCGTCGACATGTCCAGTGGTAAGGAGCCGCCCGCGCCGGCTATTTGTCTCGGGGCAAAAACGCTCAGCTGTGGGCCGCTAATCGCGGCTACTCCATCATGCTGCCAGGCTCTGTCGGAATTCTTCATTAACGCTGCGAATATTTCGCCTGGCTGAGCGTTTTTGTAAGCGGGAGTGGACTCATGTAACCACTGCTCTTTGTGGTAACGGAACTCGCATAGTCCCGTCATATATTTCGCATGGGCGCACCACGTTCCAACGAATGGCATTTGGGCGAATAACAAATAGTCAAACACGTTCACAAGATGTCATAGTCCTCTTGATATTTTTTTAATAGGTTTCTACAGGAACCCCGCTCATCGATGTTTCTCCAAAGAAACTACCAAACCTAGAAACTTTTAATTTGTTACACGTGTTCTTCGCGGCCTCTAGATGCTCGCTAAGAAAAGCTTTTACTCCGTGTGGACTGTGGACCCAGTCGCAGAGAAGAGCTAATTTTTGGTATGTACACTTTGATTTAAACAGTCACTGAACAAGATGACCACGATATACGTCTGCCAGGCTCTTCACTTGGAGCGGTGGGTGTTATAGTTGGCATAAATGGCATCCCGATGATGCACCACTAGTCCCGAGTAAATTCTCCGTCCAACTCCGGGAAATGAAATTATTCCCAGGGTTCGAGATTTTTATAATGTAAACTGCTACCGGTCTTGCGTTTATTAATACTGCAACTAACTTCTTTAAAAGAGCTTCATAATCCCGCTGAGAAAAGTCAGGGTTATATTATTTGCAAGCACTCGGACCGAGCTCCACGGGGCGAGGCTGTCCATACATAGATTGGTAATATTACTTTTTTCTACGACTAATATTTTAGGCCATACATTTGTTAGCCGCTTAAAAATGAATGTTTATCAACAGCAAATTACATCGAACACAATAATACAAGAAATAATGGGCACCTAATAAATCAGAGCGCAAATAATGGCAATGATTAAAATTTCCAATCGCCCATTATGTGATAGCATCAGAGTATACAAATTTATTTAACGTCGTAAAAACAGGGGATTATTTGTGACTCACAAAGGCCGCCACCCGCTGAACATGAAACAAGTTAAAAAGTTCCCTTTTTCCTTGAAGTAAACATCATAATCAGGCCGCGAGTCTCTCATTGTCGCCGCCGAAATAACGCGCCCCCCTCCACAAGTGGAGGGATGGGGGCGAATAAACGTATGTTCAGACGTGCCTTCAAACCACAGTCAGACTTCAATAAACATTGCTCGGCCAAAGTGAGGCAGAGTCTCACTGCAGCATTTTATATTACCACAAAAGTTTGAGCAAATAAAAACAATTATTATACGAGTACGGCGATGTAGCCGAGATTTTTGACCACGATATCGCGATTTTTTTCTGTATAACTCCGTTCTGAGAGCAGGCAGTAAAGTATAGTTAGATCGCTACATTATCCATCGCTACAATAATTTGTGGTTCTGTCTGAACATGCCCTAAGCCCCATTCTCCGCGTCGCTTTTTCATTATGCGAGTCGCAGCTAGAGGGCGGATTAAATACTTCGAGGCGGAATCCCGCGACGAGGTTTGACAGCGAATCTCTCATGGCGCCTCTGTTATTTTTACTGTGATCTGTGTTAATAAAGATTAAACGCGGTGCCGACGGGATTTTCAATTAGCCGGCATGTGATACGTTTGGGCGGATTATATTATATTTAGCTTGGCGCATGTTGCAGATGGTGAGTTACGTTGGGTGCAATATTCTTACACCGGTCCACACATATTCATTTTCATCATCGTCTAATTACTATTCGACCTGTAACTACCCAAATTAACTAAATATAAATGATAGCGTAGTAAAACACACAGTAAGTACAAGAAAAGAGTTTAGTCATTAATTTGCAGATCCCACAAGCCTAGCAGACTACCTGATACGAAAGACCCTTTGCTTAAAACCAATCAAACCATCTGATCCTAAATGAAAATTATTCGATACATTGGTTCCATCTCGTAGCGGCTCATAACGTCATCGATTAACCCGCAATGATGGCGCGTTTTGTCGGAGCTACACGATACCGGTGCCCGCCCGGTGATTAATCCCTTCGCCGGCACCCGCTCCATTACCTGCCGCCCTACGCAGATCAACTCATATTTTAATCATAATTAGCCATCTTGACGCAACTTCCAGCGCTCGACCTTACACTCTTAATCATAGAGCATATATTTCCAGATGTTTCGTTCCCGATAGAGCAATTGTATGGCTATGGATCCTCCGAGAGTCTTCAACGAAGATACGATAAATTGAAACTTCCTTCGTGCGAAAACAAACGTTAGCAGCACCACTCAGGGTTGATTATAGTTTGTTTCTCCGGGACAGTATGAATTGACCCCGCGCGCCGTAACTTTTAATTTATATGATTGATGGTGCTTGTTATGCGTAGAATAATATTGCTCAATAACAAATTTATCTCAGATATTTCATTGATAACGACGGTAACTGTATTGAATTCGTTTAGTGACAGATGAAATATAGTCCAGAAGCAAAATAATTAACAATTTAACTATACATTTTGCTAAAAGTTTGTGGAATTTGGTATATACAGAAGTGGATATTTTTTCTTCCAACTCGTCCTATTATTTCTGTCAATTAAATTCATGCGGGTTCCAAGACAATTTAACTTTTCCCCGGGACTCGTCGAGGGTCAAACTTTGACGTCATTATTGGTCACCATTGTCGATCCTGGTTTACAAGAATAACAGTTGTGGGAGTGTGCGGCGGGACCAGTCCCAATAAAAGAATATACAGAAAATTATCGACTGCTAGGGGCAGTAGTTTGATCTAGTTTAATTGAGTGGAGGCCGCTCGGCTGGTTGCACCGCGTGGTTACAGGTTCAAATTCCCCCGGGGAAAATTTTGGAAATAGCCCTTTCGTAATTTGACCAGATCTGGATGTCACTGGGATCGTCTCCAGTGCATTATACGGTACCCATAGCACAAGCGTTGCCTTGTTTGGTACCATACAATTGGCGTAGCAGTCTGGTGATATTTATAGGTCATTTTCATTCTAAAAGTAGGAAAATTATACCATGTGCTTTGAACCTTAATAAATCCATTACAGTTTAGTTCATCATCATGTGTCGCTCGTATTTGCAGTCTTCCATGAAAGCCCATTGACGCGCCCTAATTTTAAATTAGTGTGATCGACTGGGTGGTCTAAGGGGTATAGCAAACCATTCATGAATTTTGATGTCAGTTTCCAAATCCCATCAGTACAGTTTATGTAGGCACCTACTGAAGTTGGTAGACATGATCCGGTTGCTCATTGCCACAAATATAAGCATGTCCGAGTAGGACTCATATTTAAACTTGTATTTACTCCACCAACCTTTTATTTATAGTGTAGGTAGCTTCGTGACTGACACCATAATCAAACTGCTATCCAGCTAATCTTTCGTTCAATAACTAATAGATACGTAATGTGTCGTACATTCAGACATGTTTCGCCCTCGTCTCCGCGGCCGCGATGAAAAGACGTAATTTTCGGCCCCCGGCCCCTGATAGCGTATCTTTTTGTGAGAGTCCCGGAGCCGCGGGGGGGGGGAGGGTAGATTAGGCCGACGCTCCTGATTTGGGTTGAAAAAGTTAAGGCTTAAACAGATCAGCTGCTTTTTGTGCGAAAAACATGCGACTTGTCAAAATACCATTAAATGATTTGGTCACTCTACAGTAACATGGAAATGGCTAGCTGTAACTCGTACTAAGTCTAACCGCACGAAATATATAACGCAATTTTCATTTCAACGGATGTTATAGATCATTTTGCTATTTTATAAGTATGGCATATTTTTCTATCAAGCAAAGGTTTAAACGTTTTGTCTTTTTTAAACCTGTTTTCTTGATGACTGTGAGTCGAACTAATTCTAATCGCATTTTGTTTAAATATTAGGCAAGCGGCAAAGTTTAGCGCCATGAAAAGGGAAATATGCGTTATTACCGTTTTCAGTTTCATTATTCTGTTTTTAATGAAAATGGATTAATAAAACTGAGTTTAGTTATTATACCTCCATCCTGATCCTTAAGGATCTGAAAATAAATTTTAGGAAACCCTTGATTTCAATGAGACTTTACAATTCCGATAAGAATCAGGCGCTTATTTACATAAGTGAGCCTTGACAAGTAGGCAAGGCATAAAATTGTGGTAAAAATTCAACACGTTGAATTCCATGACAAACCAAAAACTGTGGCGGAAAGCATACATAATGTACTTGTTAACAGTTTTCTGACGAAGGGCGAGAAATAAAATAAAAAGCTAAATTTGAAATACAATCAAAGCGAGGGTGGCAACACGTCGTTTATATAAATAGGACGCGGAACTGGAACGCGGAAATTACCGACGCACATAATGTACGGCGTATATGGAAACATATGGAATTACACCGTGGGTACAGTGAGCGCACGCCGCGGCCCCGGCAGACCGGGGCTGCGCAGTGTTGCAAGTATATAAAACCTATTTGAAATAAGCTTAACATGATCTCAAGTTACCACAAAATAATAATTACACTAAAAATATTAAATTTTTGAAAATCATTACAATCGTGATAATAGTGTTAAAACTGAATGCCTGACAAAACGAGATGTGAACAAAAAGCAACTTCCATGTGTTTTTCTTAGAACTCGGTACCCCCCTAACGGACTCTCAACATATACCGTTGGAAGCACACACAGATGGTTATTTAGCAAAAGTAGAGTCGAGTTCTGTTGCTAAATAATTAGCATGCAAGTATACAAGGTTGTCGCATTAATGTACCCGCCATACGCTCCGCTTAAGCATAATAACAGCTTAACTCACCAAGTGCTAATGTTACAAATTGAATTCTCACTGAAACTAAATACGCTCGCAATAATTAATGCAATGTTTAATCAATTCGCTGTGAACACAAACCAACCCTCTATTAGCTTGTAGCTTTTATTCCAGTTTGTGCGAACCCATTATTTTTATTAATGCACACGCAAATACCAACTAAACTTTTAGTACCAACTTAATTTAAGACCAGGCAGACCGTGTAGACTATTTTATTTAAATAAATAACATAACCAGACATGCCACTAAGTACAGTCCTAAACTTAGCTATGCTTATATTTATTTTTAGTACATACCCTTCGTACATGACCTTAGTCAATTACGAACAGTAAAATTTTATTAATATTATTTTGGATCTGCTACGGTGCTACGCTCGTAGCAATTGTCAAAGATTTTAGTATTGTAGTACTCCAGCGTAGTCGTGGCGTAGTGCTTGCTACTTGCGTAGACTTCTAAGACTAACCGTAATTATTGCTCCTAATTAATTATTAACTGGTTCAGGTGGTTTATTTATTTATCAAATTATTGTTGACGCTTAAACAAACAATAAGAACAAGCCTATTCCTTCCCATTGAAATACGGCTGTACTTACTAGCTCTACATGTATTTCTCTTAACATTACATACATATTAGTTTCGATAGTGACACGTTCCAAACATGAATCGACAGCTCACGTCCCCAGTCGCTAATCTCTTCGAAACATGTAATTCATGTGAGGCGCTGCTAAAGGCGGGTAAATGCGAGTGAATGCTGCCAGATAGCTTATCTGTGTGTGTCGCGGGTAAGGTCAACGGATCGGTTTTTGTCGCGTCGACAAGATTAATTGGGCAATACCTTGAGTAGTAAGGGTTGCCATGTTTGGGTAATATACACCATATACCTTATGTTATGTTAATTTGCGACGCAATAGCATATCAATAAAATACTAGACGGTGACAGCCCTACATGCCCGGAATACGGTGTGTCAGGGCAAGCGCCAAGTCTCTGCAAGTCTAGCTGCGCACGAGACTGATGCGTGAAGAATTTGTTATGTGTAGACGTCGCACCATGATTGTTGAGAAAGGTTATGAATGGAAAATTGTTTAGTTCAAGGTAAAAAAACTTTCTACCTAGTATTGCTTTTTAGATATTTACTACATCATTATTTAAGTATACCTAAAAATAAAACTGGCAATTAGATCCCTTTTATTATAACACCTGAATGATTCACAATAACTTTGGATTAAACCATGTTACCTGAAGCTCTCCTTAGAAGCAATCCGCCACATGGCGGGCCGCGGCGGCGGGCCGCGGCGGCCGGCCGGCGACCCCGCTCACCTCGCTAATCTATTTACACTCCACTTAATTTTCCACTTCATTCCTTTCCAAGTACTTTTCACAATTAATTTAACCCAACAATGCTGTGACGTGAAAGTGAATGTGAATTCACATAATTACCGAGAGGCTGAGCCGACTATTTAAATAATACCTGCGTAGCTTTTGATAAAATGGATCCTTTTGATGCTCTCACAATAGGAATACCACTGCGCAGTGAAAGGGTTAAGCAAACTTTAAAAAATACAACTGAAATTTCAGGCTTCATGAAACAACAATACGCGCCCGGCCGCTTTGTATGTAAGTAACCTTTATCATAATAAAAAATGAAAAGGACAGAAAACGATCCGGAATAGCTCGGGAATATGACACGAATGCGCTAACATAAAACACGATCGCTAGTTCAATATGTTTTCAGTCGCTTTAAAACGAAATTTGTGAAAAGCATACCAAAAACGAAAACTACATTACCCGGCTAAGGTCGAAGTTGTTAATCAAATAGCAAAGTATTGACTAAACAAGCATAGTTGACGCGGCAAGGCAACCAACTACGAAGTTCAAGGCCTGACGGTGGCCTGCAAATGAAGACGGATCTCGTGGCGGACGCGACGCGTCATTAATCCAAGCTCCGGCAGGATGCTGGGGAGCGGGGGAGCTGAAGTGAGGAGGAGCTGGCGGACATTTTTGTCGGTGACAAATAGCGCCCGCGCACGGTCAATAATTGTGGTGTTAATGGAGCGAAGAGGCTACATTACATGTCGAGATACAGCTCTCATGTCGCTGCGATTTTGTTTGTACCCAATACAGTACGTGAGAACTTTAAAAAATTTCAATTCTAAAATAGGTACCCAATGAATACACCATACCGGCATCTTTTAATCGTACATATTAAGTACATGCATAATTTTTAAAACAAATATTGTGGATCACGCTTAAATAGTCAGACAAAATTATTAACACTAATGACTAACATGCCTATCTCAGTAATACTGTCATTATTTGACTGATATATTTAAAGTCACCCTGAAATACAACCATGAAACCTTAATAGACAAGCCGTCCGGTATTTAAGAGGTTTCAGGTTCGATGGCCAGTCCACTCATAGTGCAAGTAAGGGGCACTATTAGTAATCTGATAAACTATTGCTAGTAATCGGTAAAATGAATAAAACTTTCTAGAAAAACCCTCCAGTATCAAAACAATCACAAAACAGCACGTCACATCAACTGATTGTTTTTGCGCGCGCCGGCGTCGGGACCTGTGACCCTCCGCCGCTTCCATGGATACTCCAAGCGGCCATTAGTCACAGTCTAGCCTAGACCTGCTTATTGAGTGGAACCTTCATGTTTGCTGACACGGATTTACGGATGGTAGCGTGTAATACATTTGTTGAGATATTACTGGTGTTGGCCGATATTGGGCTTGTATTGTTACATTATTCTCATCAACGACACGTTTGAAACAGTTTTGAATAATTCTGTAACTAATGCTAAATGCCCGGTCATTTAGAAGGCTTGCATGGGGACATAGGAATTTTGATGTCATATAATGTACCTGTTGAGATCTACTGCAGCAAGTTATGCGAAATCTACACCAACCCAACAACTCTACACCGTGGATTTTCGACGGATTGGGGATTGGGCTATGGTGAAGGATTCGGACACCTGACATAATCAACCAACTATGTTAGGCAGGTGGTGACTTGCCGCTCACTAAATGAGCCCCTAAAATTGCCAACGTAAAGACGACTAGGGGCAACACTGGTGCGGGCGACTCAGGGTGTGGAGAGGTGTGCTGCATATTCTTCGAAGTTACGCGGGGCGATATGGCCTTTAACACTTCCACCTCTTGATCATCTAACCCCAATGCCCCTCTCTGGACAGCTAGCTACCGCAAGTTAGAGCTAAGACTCCTGCGGGCCCCTGTCGGTGTCCTTTCAGCCGAGGAAGACACGCCAAGGCCTTCATAGGCCCTGTCCAACTCTTTGGGGTAATGGGGTATGCGTTGTCGCTGCTCACCAACACCTTTACCTACAGCTACCTACAATATGTTACTCCATAAAAATAAAGTCAACTAACTTGGTTGTGTGCAGGAAACTAATTCGAAAAAAATAAATTATACTATAGGTACCTACTATCTACCCATTGTCGCATGAAAGTTTTCACATCACATAAATGAATACCGACCCTAGTTTAACGCACAGCCAAGTGCCAAAAAACGTAGATGATCCATTTTATTTAAAAAAACACGTGGTATGGAACCATATTCCAATATTTTGAATAGATTTAATCCACTATTGATCCCAACGGTGCACAGTATTGTCTCGAGGCAACGTAGCTACGCCGGCCCGACGCCGGCCCGACGCCGGCACGGCTCCCGCGGGACCTATCGCCAGCGCCGCTATCGCTACACTATTTCCCGAACACGGTTTTTTACTTTATTTTTTAATATTGTGATGTTTTTCATACCAATGTAATATTCATAGACGTCCTTAGGGCTAAAAGGGACTAGGATGGCACCCCGATTAGATCACGTCAAAGTTTAACCTTTCGGCAGAAGACTCAAGCACTAAAAAATTGATTTCGCTGTTAACCGTCCAACACGTCATCTCAAATTTGGCATTTTGCATCCTAATCGAACCGCTCCTTATCTCGATGTATCAAAGCTTTACCCGACTACGGTGAAGCCAAAATTAAGGGTTATGTTTTTGGCAGTCTATCTATGTATGTATGTTTGTATCATATTCATGTTCGACCGTTGCGCTTAAACAACTGATCTGATTTTGATGAAAAAATACCAATCTATTCGTTATTATGGTCCAGGTAATATAGACTACATTTTATACGATCAAAATCAATATGACGGATGTGTTTCATATAGTTTTCTTGGCTATCGTATCGAGTGGGTCGTCAAATGAAAGTGAAAATTCCGAGTTCATAACTTTGACCTTTATCTAAGGTTCATAATTATGGTTCAATACTTTTGAAATATATTTATTCATTTTTAAGAATATAAATAAAATAAGAATATAAGTTCTTAAATGTTTTTACCTGTCTTTGTATTATTTTATTTATTTTGACATTACAGATAATACCCATTAAAACAGCAAGGATTCAGCCAACTAATTGAGCAACCGGGTGCGCCGTATACATTATACATTTCAACATTGTGATAGTGGCATATTCATGAAAGTTTCAAACCGATTATCTCTCGATCAAACCCTCAACATTTGGTCGAATTCATCAAGTACATCCTGTCACCGACGCCATTACCGGGAGGTCGTTTTACAGCCGGCAATTTCAGGCGGCCATGCGAGCGGCGCCCTTGTACTACAGAACTGCTATCACGGTTTATTGTCCTCTTGCCGGAAACCGAACCCGTACTTCCCTTACTAAGAATCCACGGAACTAGTGTGGCCTTAGTACGAGCGGGATGAGGATTTTCTATAATTAATAAATACGTCACAGGGACCACTCTCACTATAGATTAAATAAAAATTCGCCAAGTGCTTGTCGAGCCAAGCACAATGAAGGGTTCCGGGTTATTGAAGCGAATCTATTTAAAATTTCACCCCAAGTTGAAATACTAAAGTTGTTTCCATACTACTAGCGACATCTATCGACACCTTTACATACCAAGAAATAGACTAATAAACATAAATTTATTGCTGTTATTTAATTGGAATTGGTGAACAATGTATCCATTTTCGACTGCATAATCCTATTAATGTTTTCGCAATAGAAAAAAGTAAGAAGTGTGGAATGAATTACGTAACTTTTGATTATATATTTAAAAGTTAAAAATCTCGCCAACGGAATATTTGATGATAAAATGTTGTATGAAAACACCATTTCATTTGAAAAGACCTTTTCAACGATATCCCTCATGATGGGGTAACTAAAAAAAAAATCCCCTCTTTCGATGTTCGGGGAAGTACCTCAAAAAAAGTAATTTTGGTACATTTTATATTTTTGAAAGAGATCTATTCTTAAAATATTTTTGTACCACATTACATCAACTTCCGTCAGAAACTGTTATGAGCCTGTGACAGGCCGGGACAGACAGACGGACGGACGGACGGACTGGATGATCTTATAAGGGTTCCTCGTAGGGACTACGGAACCCTAAAAACGACTACATAACTCACATAAGATCTCACTAGATGGCGTTGATTCGTAGAAATAGTCCGAAAAACAAGATAAAGACTTTGACTTTAGTGTTAAAAAATACGTAATGCCGCACTCAGAGTCGTTTAATATTTTTTTAAATATCGTCGTTTAACGGTTACTTAAAGTGTAAACCTTTAAAATCAGTGTTTCTATACGAATTATTTACATAGTGCCGAATGCTTCAGCAACTCTTTAGGATCGATACGAGTATTCTGTTAGTAGTTGTAAACTAGAATCACATTAGGGAAAATATCGTAAGATGACACACATTCCCATCGAGGGGACAGACACGATTGTTGACACACACATTTTGTTAATATCGTGTCCACACCTCAAAACCTTGTTTAGTAGCCGTAACTAGTGGATTGTGAAGAGCACATCAGCGCCAGGGATCAGTTCACGTATGCGTCAATCGTTTAGGTTGTACTAACCTCTATATTGATCAACAAGGTTTAGTGTGAAAATTGAGACGAAAGTGTTCCCGTCAATATGTTTCAGTAATGTGGTATTTTTTGTGTTTGCAGTTGGTAATCAAAGAGGTGCACATTTGGTTTTGACTAAAATAGAAGTATTCTGTCGTGGCTCATTTCATACCCGATTTAATAAATGAAATGCTAATCTAAATCTAAACCTTCAAAACACGTACAAACCCAAACGTAACATGCAACATTTCCCATTTGAAACTTATAAAGGAATTTCAACATAAGAGGACGGAGATTAATCCCGCTGACCATTGACACCCCCTCCCCCCGGGCCTGCCACATCCTCTAGTTACCACTTCAATAGGGCGCAAGGTCATGACAAAGTTTCAAAGGGCCAGGAACAGCGACTGCGGTGAAACGGCCTATTAAAAGTTGGTCAAAATATCTTCACGTATTACCGGCGAGGAGCGTGATGTAGGTGCTCGTAATTGCGATGTGATGTGGTAATAAAGACCCGCTACTCGGGCGCCCGCCGCCGCTCATGTGTTCAATAGTTTTAGAATATGCAAGGTTGATGGTATTTGTCACTTTTAATAGCTTTTAGTTATAGCTTGGAATTTCATCCACAGTTCACACTGGGTTTACATATTTGACTAGTTATGCCCGCGACTTTGTCTGCGTGGAATAGTGTCTTTGGGTAGCATTTTTAATTATTTAGACTAATTATTTTACAAATAAGACACATAGGTACGTATAAATACTTTAATGAGCTATTTGCAGTGTTTCACTGCATAGAGCTATATTTCCATACAAACTTTCATCTCCTATTCCCTATTGTTATTTTACACCCTTGAGGGTAACATTTTTACAAACTTTGAATGACATATTTATTTATATCGAATCAACAGCCTCAAAATATGTTTCAAGCTTCTAGCTCTAAAAATGATGATACTTTCATACATCTTTCACCCCCCCCCCCTTCAACCCTTTATTCACATTAAAAAGTTACCTATGTCCTTTCTCAGGCTCTAGACTATCTGTGTACCAATCGGTTCAGTAGTTTTGGCGTGAAAGTGCGACAGTCAGACAGACAGACAGAGTTACTTTCGCATTTATAATACGAGTATTAGTAAGGATTGTTGAATAAAAGCTTAAAGTGAATTCTAGGCCTTTCAGCAACTAGGTACCTGAATTGTTAGGTCCTTCAGACGACACACAGCCAACTAACATATTGATGGGCCTTTTGTACAATGGACACAAACAAGAATAGAGCTTTGTTCATTTTTATCTACTAACTAGCTGAGCCCGCGACTTCGTCCGCGTGGAATTTAACTTAACAAAAAAGCCCGCTCCCGCGTTCTGAGCCCGCGCGGCAGGACCCATTTTTTTAATTTTGTTTTTCTAAAATAAAAGTAGCCCAAGTTACTTCTTAAAACATTAGCTATCTGCCAGTGAAAGTCCCGTCAAAATCGGTCCAGCCGTTTCGGAGATTACCCGGAACAAACATACAGACAGACAGATAGACAGACAGACAGACAGACAGACAAAAATTTTTTAAATCACGTTTTTGTTGTAGGTGTGGTATGTACTTTCATATGCATTTAGTGAAAAGGTGTTATTTTGATATTACAAACAGACACTCCAATTTTATTTATTTGTATAGATATCTACACGAACATCGAAAGTCGAACCTCTTTTCGGTGCTATCAAAAATTTAGTAATACACCGTCTTGTCTTCACTTAACAATTGACTTGCAAACACGATAAAAATATATGTAAATGAAGTTCGTTGCATCGTTGATATAGATCAAAATGACATATTTGTCCTCGTTATACCCGCTGTTAATACAAATTGTCTGTCTCAAGTAACGAGGCAAGCGTACCGTTAATATGTAACGAGGTGCGAGCCGCGCCATGTTGCATCAAGTCGAGCGTGTGATGCGCGTCTCAGCAGAATGCGATCCCGACACATGGGGCGCAGGCAAGGGCGACATCATTAATAAGTAGGTACATAGGGTGTTACGCATTTAATGTCTCGCTGTACAGCTCGCCTACATACCCCCGACTGAAACTATTAAATTACAAAATTTCACTTCAGTTCCTTAAGTTATTTTAATAAATAATCTAATGATCATAACATTCAACCTGCCCATTGTATGAAACATCTCCGAACAAACCACCTGAACTCTTTCCTGTGTGGTATTACACCTACAGAATTATTTATCGTTTTGGCCGGTAGTCTGGCCAGGCCGCCCGCGCCGGCGGCGCGCGGCGGGTGGAAGGCTTTCAGCAATATTACGCATAAGCAAAGATGCGATATTTTGCACAAGAGTGAATGGCCGGGATGAGGCCCCGGACAATACCTTGGCACTTATTGTATATAATGGAATTCATGGGCTTGATTTTTAGGGGGTAGTTATGAATACCAACTTAAGCAATGCGAGATTGTCATCAAGAGAATAGCTAGCTTTACTAATTAAAATTCTTTACAAATACTTACATGACAGCTGTTGTCTTATTCTCAGTTTTTAAACCTAAGTGGAAATTTGTAAAGTACGCGTTTTATAACCCCTCATCGAAGCCCAATATTCATATACAACGTGTTTATGAAATAGCGCAAAACCTCTGACACCCGTTATTATTATTAATGAATTATATACATTATTAAATTAATTGATCGCGGGTTATTTAAGACGATGTTAGTTTTTTTTGGGAAATTTCAATTAAACAATCACATGCCGTGACGCAAGCGCCAGTTGAACTAGGTCAATGTCGTCGAGTCGCACCGCACATCAAAACAACGCCCGTTCACTTATGATAAAAAGACGATAGAGTTCAGTAAATTTTAAAAGCGGCGTAGTTGAAAATAAATTTTTTTTTTATTAAATCTGACCCATATTTTTGATCAGTGGAATCGATACTACTCTCGATTCTGACAAAACTAATTTCTTAAATGAAATATCAAAAGTAAACTTCATTGAAGTATCTGTATAACATATCAAACTACAAAGGTCTATCACAAAAATATTGATACCGATCTCGACTACGACGACGTTGCTACAAAATGCTACGACCGATCTACGAGTGCTACGGGTGAACCGCGTAGCGGCAACTGCAACTCAGGCCAAACTGGATATTCTAAGCAAAATTAGCTTTAGCTGGCTTTGCAATCGATGTATCTAGTTCTTTGAATAATCTATATCTATACAAATAAATAAAATTGGAGTGTCTGTTTGTAATATCAAAATAACACCTTTTCACTAAATGCATATGAAAGTACATACGACACCTATAGGAAAAACGCGATATAAACATTTTTTGTCTGTCTGTCTGTATGTCTGTCTGTCTATGTGTATGTTCCGGGTAATCTCCGAAACGGCTGGACCGATTTTGACGGGACTTTCACTGGCAGATAGCTGATGTAATAGGGAGTAACTAAGGCTCCTTTTTTTTAAGAAAATCAAAATTAAAAAAAATTGGTTCTGTCGCGCCGGCTCAGAACGCGGGAGCGGGCTTTTTTGTTAAATTAAATTCCACGCGGACGAAGTCGCGGGCTCAGCTAGTGAGGGTATAAATATGTACACCTTATCTGTAGCTACTCGTATAATTTCATTTATTAGATACAGAATCTAACAATACATTTTTGTCTCTTTCCAAGGAGTAGCACTTATATACTGCGTCTTCTTGGACTTAATTTTACCACATTCGTATATATTTTCAAGTCATCCTTATTTATTTCTGAATGTTGACACTTATTCATCCCCTATCCTACTACTACTTGCTCCGCTCCCCTAAATTCTTATATTTTCCTAGAAAATAAATAGTGTTTATCCTCCTCATTCCCTGTACAGTACCAAAAAGTGGCAGTAATCTGAAGGCCGGGAGTCGACTGGCTCCTCCACCAGCTCCACTCAATTTGCATGACAATTGCGAGCGCCGCTGCTAAATCAATTTATTAGCACCAGAGCTGTTTCCAGATGAGGGAACCTGGGAACATGCGCCCGATTCTAGTTATGGTGTCTTACCAACATGAAGAAAAACTTCTACTACCTAGAATTATAATTTTGAAAAATAGACGTGTATTTTACAGTAAAAAATATTTTCAGGGTATCTCTGAGTTGTACGCTATATCTCTGCCGTTCTCTGAGCGTAACTTTAAGAACATAGACTTTGGTAGTGCTACAATACTCCCAATAAATTTGTTCATCAACTTGTTTTTCTCACCAGTAAAACCGACAAAATTCTTTTACCCATGTCCCCAAACTTCGAATGGGATAAAAAACTATCGGGAACAAATTCCTAAACTTTCCCTAAATATAGCCATGTATGTTCCATACAGTAACTCCATTGAAGCCGTTATAATTCCGTTATCCGTTATATATGCACTTATGACGAAATCGCGTTGTATTGGTTTGGCTGGTATTATGAACCTACTACTTACTAAAAATTCGACCAATAAATAAACTGATTAAAGTTTTGGACAACTTTTTAAAAAATAATTTGTTTAAACCATTATTCAAATTACAAATGTGTGTAACTCTCAAAGTTTTTAACACCGTTTCTATACACAGTTATTACTTATTCACATAACTTGATTCATTAAGATGATAAAACAAACGTTTTATCGCTAAGGGTTGTTTGACTTGCGAGAAGTCATCTTCGTTAGCCCTGTTGACCTTCCCGCGGCCCTGTTACTCGCACCGCCCTGTACCTTCTACGTAAAGGCCAATTAGGAGGAATATGCAAGTCAATTTGATTTGGAATGAGGAAAATTCCCTTTTCAACCCCCAATATTCTTGTATTCCTTTGAATAATCATAAAATTATTTCAGTTTTTGTTCCTTTTGTTTCACAGTTGTCTGCTTGCTGGAGCATTTCTCATATTCATTTCGTCGGGTTTCAAATTCATTCGCCAAATACATGAACTAGTTATTATCGAAATTGAGAAATACAAATATAAAAATACTCTAAGAATGTTTGTCTTTGTTATAAGTAATTAGACATAATAATAACGTAATGATATTACTTATATCCTTAAACCATACATTTTCAGTTAAATTTCTAACACGTAGTTGAATTGTAGCACGGCAACCTTGCGTGGTTTTTTCATGCAAACGGGCAGAAAACTACTTGTAATGCGTTTACAAAACATTTTGCATGCCTGACGAGGTGTACATCTATTCGTCTAGCCCGCCCGCGCCGCCCGCGCCGCCCGCCCTCGACGTGTTTACATGTTCTTATGTTATCTTATTCTGTTTACAATTTACGTGTATCACATTTACACACCGTTTTCAATTTTAATAAAATAATACATCTTGTTTGTTGTTGAGAAAGCTTGTAATTGTATTGTTATATTTAATCAATATTCAGTTGTTAGAAATAAACATGTTTTTTTTAAAGTGGGTACCTTGTCTTTGTCACTTACTTAGGTTTCATGCAAAATATTGTGCATTATTAAAATGCCTTATACTTAGAGACGAATTATTTTATCTCGTTTACAATCCGCTTACATGTTTAATCTGCTTGAAAATAAAGAGACCACGAAATATTCAATAACCTTTCACAACTGACTTATTATTATTATTATGTTATGTGCCCTATGCCGCTCGGGCGGCATCCTGCTACTTCGACCATTACTGATCTTTTGTAGCGATGCACTTTCGTATTATAGTTCACTGCCTAGTCCTGAAGCCTTCAGGAACTTCCGGAACTTCCACAACTGACTTACTTCCTATTCAATTGTTATAATTAATTAACTTTCAACTTAGTTACAAAGTACTATTAAGTAACAAAAAATATTTCTTAAGGAAGTATGACTTACTAATATCTATCCATACGTACCTGCACATGCAAGACATTTTTCGTATTTAAATTATTACTTATTTATTATAAGTACATGAATCTTTTCGTGATGTAATAATAGAGGTACGATTGATACGGGCTGCCGATTCTCGGACAAAGGGCCACAAATTGGGCATAACGAACAACAAAATAAGGCCGTCACACCAACACGCCCACGCCTACTCAATAGAATAATAATATCCCCAGAAACACAAATCGAGTACTAGTAAACGCTTGGCCCAATAATGTTCGGCCCGGAGTAAGGAATACCTACGTACACAACAGACGGAATAGTTATTTAACAAATTGGTCTATTTTGGAGAATTGAGCTCGCAATCTTTAATTGTGGGCTAAAACAGCTGAACCATTAATTATAAACAACGCTTTACTTTGTGATTGATGCCTTCTCTTTGAAACAAGTAACATAATGCAATGAGTGGGAATAAAACTACACCGTATATTTCACTTTGCTAGGTACTTGCTAGTTATAATAGGTATGTATAGAAGTAGGTATAGAAAAGAAAAAAGGACAGGATAAACTCTAGTTAACAACACGAAAAGACGTAATGCCGAATCATTATCGTTATTATACTAAGTAATATCTTATTACAATTTTATTAGAATTAATAAAATTGTTATAAGATATTACTCCCTATAATAAATTTACTTCCCTTACATGAAGCCTTACCACGTGTGAGAATGTATTTTCTGGGCACAATTGATGATATGTGTGGCTGTAGAAATATAGGCTCAGAACGCGCCCCCCCCCCCCCCCCCCCACACAAATCAATCTTACGGCATACACATTTGGTCTGGTCTAGTTTCAGGACCGTTATCTCGCCCTTGATACTCAAGCTGAAAGATGTGGGAAGTGACGTAATCTCGGCGTTCATAGAGATGCCTGGTAATACCGCGTTTATTTTTGTGTTCCTGAAATATCTGCGGCGTATTCAGTTATTGAGTAGCATGGAGTATAGATTTCTTTTTAACAATAGTAAAGATCATCAGCCCGACTGCTTCCAACAAAAAATGCTCGTAACAATTATTCTTTACTCCCTCATATTAGCAACCCATCGGGCTCCGTGAGTGGCGCACAATCGCTTGCTCTCACGTCACGTACCCGTTATCGCAGCCTCCGACACTCGTAATCTTTATTATCTCGCTAATGTGCCAGAGATACGATACTTTTCGCACAAATATACACTTTCAGTTCTCGTGATGAGCGTTGTTGGCGCGTGCGATGCGTACTTTCAATAGAATAGGGGGGCATAGGGAGGGCTGTTCAAATAGCAGAAAATGCTTGGATAAGCCAAACGTTGTAGGAGTAGGGAGATGTTTAGTCTTTATTAATATTAGTACAACATCATAATTACATACTACTTTACGACATCGTTCACAACTTGGCTATTGTTTTAGTTACCCTCATAATGTTGAGAAATCTCAGTGAATTTGTACCGCAAACCGATTATCATTTTGCTAATGAAGTAAAAACCTACTTAACAAAAATCGGTATGTACATATTATAATAACTTTACATACAGCACACTGGATGTAGTCTATAAGTACTGCACAGCAGAATTATGTTTTAAAAAAATAAAATAAAAATAATAATTTAGCCCTTTTTGACGTCCCACTGCTGGGCACGGGCCTCCCCTCAACACGAGGGGGATTCAGGCCATAATCCACCACGCTGGCCCAGTGCGGGTTGGCGGATTTCACATGTCTTTCGAAAATTGGTTAGATCTTCTAAGACATGCAGGTTTCCTCACGATGTTTTCCTTCACCGTAAGCAAGTGATAATCATATAGAAATTATGATTCGCACATAGATTTCGAAAAATCCAGAGGTGCGAGCCGGGATTTGAACCCAAGACCTGGTGCCCGCAAGACGCGTGCTTTAACTAATCGGCTATCACTGCTATAAAAAATAGTTTAAGAAAATCTTTTTAAACCATTCTAGAGTTTATTAAAGTGCTTAATATTCCGCGAGTGGCATCGTGCCGAGACGTAACGATGATAGTTATCGCGCACGCGGCTCAATTTAACTCTATCATGAGGATGAGCTAGAAGAGAAGGGGATGAGGGTTGAAAATAGCTCAAAAAATAGCAGAGACAGGGTGAGGGGATGAATACGATTTGGACCATAAGGCTTTGGTTGTAATTACGTCTTGAACGTTAACAATAGTCGATGTAGAGTCATCTGGTGGTGGAATTAGAGTCTTGTCAGACTATCGACCAGATGGTAAACAAACTCTATAATACAGTGTATGAGTTAATAAAGAAATACGTGCCACAAGTTACAATTAGGGTAAGCAAGTATCCATACTGGTTCTCTAAAGAGCTCATTAAAAGATTAAATGAAAAGAACCGCTTACGACTTAGAATAAAAAAGTACAAAAATCCGCTGGATATTATTGCTTTGGAGTCACTTAGAAAAACATGCAGCCGTATGGCTACTTCTTGCTATAATTCATACATTGCCGACATAGAGGCCAAAATTACATCGAATCCTAAGTATTTCTGGAGTTATTTAAAGATAAAGAGAGGTGGGGCTAGTAACTATCCAAATTCTATGACAGATGGTGTGAACAGTTCTGAGAATATAAATCAAATTTGTAATTATTTTGCAACTCACTTTTCTAAAGTGTATCGTACTGACCAAAGTGATGTGCCTGTGAACTCAAACGGCTGTTTGAGTAATAATATTTTGAGCCAAATAATAAATATCTCAAGATCAGATCCTCAATGAATTAAAAAAAATGGACGTCAATAAGGGCTCTGGCCCTGATAATGTTCCTCCCTTGCTTTTACATAAGATATCGGATAGTCTGTCGTTGCCGTTAACTATAATATTTAATGAATCTTTGCTTCAGGGTGTTTTTCCAAGTGTATGGAAGGAAACTAGGATCGTGCCCATTTTCAAGAGTGGTGATCAGTCTGATGTGACGAACTATAGGCCCATAGCTATTCTCTCTGTACTGGCAAAAGTTTTTGAAGCACTTATCTGTCCTACATGGTACAGACATATGTCGCAGTTGATAATAGATAACCAATATGGATTTATAAAGGGTAAATCAACGGCTACAAATTTGGTGACTTACGCTGATAGTATAATTGAAGCAGTTGATGCGCGAATTCAGGTGGATGCAGTCTACACCGATTTCAGCAAGGCATTCGACACAGTCGATCACAATTTACTTCTTGAAAAGCTAAAGTCACATGGTGTGTCGGATCCTTTGTTGAGTTGGTTTGGGTCATATCTGTCGGAACGGACGCTAAGGGTTGTTGTGAATGGCTGCAACTCCAATCCATATATAGCCACTTCGGGAATTCCCGAGGGATCTCATTTAGGACCACCTTTATTCATTCTCTTCATCAACAATATACACAAGTGCTTCCCTAATTCTAATATATATCTTTTCGCTGACGATCTTAAAGCCATAAAAGAGATAAGAACGGCTGCTGATTCGGTTCAGTTTCAGTGCGATTTAGATAGACTGAGTAAGTGGTGTGAGCACAATAGAATGTCTTTAAATATAGGGAAATGTAAGCACATCAAATTTACTAAAAAAATAAATGTTATACCCACAGTATATAATATCAATGGTCAACAGCTAGAAGAAGTGGAATCTATACGAGACTTGGGCGTTCAATTTGACAAAAAGCTAAAATTTGTTGAACATATTCACAAAATTACTTTAAAAGCATCAAAAATACTAGGTTTCGTTATAAGAGAGTGCAAAAACTTCAAAAAAACCAGAACAAAAAACATTATGTACAACTCGCTAGTCAGAAGTCACCTAGAGTATTGTAGTGTTGTCTGGTCCCCTAAATATGATGTGCACATCAAGCGTATCGAACGATTGCAAAAAAGATTCCTATGGCATCTCACTTGACACTGTAACATGGGCAAAAGACTCAAATCGTACCAGGACAGATTGAAGTATTTTGGGATTGTTTCGTTAGAGATACGTAGAGATATGTTTGACTTAATATTCCTTAAAAAACTCGTAACAGGCTCTTTGAACTGTCCCGAGTTGCTTAGTAAGGTATCCTTCCATGTGCCGCGAAACTTACCAAGAAGTAACAATAGGAGGCTATTTTGCATGCCAAAAAGCAATACCAATTTAAGGCAGCATTGCTCACTTTCCAGAATGTATGCTGTATATAAAATACACCATGAAGATATTGATTTATTTCTTACATCTGTGCCTACCATGAAGAGAATCTTTAAGTGCATTTCGTAAAATATTTGTCGTTAAACTGTTACTGTCACTGTATATCAATTCTAAATTGCAATTTTTCATTGTAATTTTTTTTTCTTTTTCTTTTTTTTGTTCTCTTTTTGTTTCCATGGTTGTTTATGCGTACAATTTAGTGCATGTAGTGCTCTTCTTTAAGTAATGAGGCACTTAAACTTAAGTCTGGATTGATCTTTTGTAATCGTTATAATGTACTCATTGTTGAAGAGCCAAATAAAAAATAAATAAATAAATAAAATAAATAAATAAAATAAATAAATAAATGTAGAGTCCCTGGATGTTTTAAAAGGTGATGTGTTGATGTAATGTGATGTTAGGTTTATTAGTGTTCACTTACGGTAGTTTAGTACTAAGCATCTATGCAACGTTTCTTTCTTAAAAAAATTGTTACATACATGATGGCAGGGGAACATGATAAAACAATATTTTACTATTTACCAATAGTTCCTTAGTCATATACATGTATAATTATGTGGTTTTCCTCCTAAAGTTAAATTGTCTCCCAACTTATCTACATTTGATCCCTTATTATTTTCTTTTCTTATTCAAACTACAACCCTATTACTACAGTGCCTCGACTTTTGTTCTTGTAATCTACCAGACCAAGGCCCTAAGTAATGAAGTAGGCCCGGATCCACACCGAAGCCCTATCGTGTCCGTTAAGCCCGCGCTTTTATCGGCACTGTGTGGGCGGGCGGGACGTCAGTGCCGGAGTTTTCAACTATAACCATTACTTCCGTTACCGTGAGCCTTTATATTCATGCCAGATTTTTTCTATACGTTTGAACCAAAGACCTTTTTTTTCCGCTTTGAACTCAACTTTGTTACAATAACTTACAATCTTGGTTTGAAATTATTACAATTACGTCATTACAATTTTCCACAACCAATAAAGTAGTAAAGGGTACATTTACTACAGCCAACCTTTTTTATTATGCTGTTGCAATCGTATTTATTCTCAGAACCGCATGTTTTCCAGTATTTAAGAACGTTTTCTTAGCATTATAATCATCGAGGTGCATCACGTTTGCGAAAGCTTACCTCGGTGACGCTGGGCTTATCAATAATCAAAATAGATACCAACCAGATAATCTCCATCAATCCGCGTTTGACTTCAGCGAAAAAGCTACTGAATATAGTTGCAATGATTCGATTTTATACATTTTGGCCCAAATCAAACTCGACAGAACTATATTAGGTAACCAGCAAGATATTTTTTTCCAATACCAAATGAAAGACACCATATGAAATAAGTTTCATTGTCAATTTAATTATAAAACATAATTAACAAGAATTAACCAACCAACACTGCACGCAGGGGTGCGGGGTGCGGGGTGCTGACTACCTAGAATATAAATACAGCCCTCACTGCGCGCAATACATTGCTTCCCACCTGACGCCACACGCTGCCCGTTCGCGAGAAGCCTGATCGGCTGAGCGAACACCACCGCCATAGATGACACAAACTCCAGAGAGGAGAATGAGAGACCACAATACGGCATAAAATACGCCGTGAACTAATGACTCGCCCACAGATGTGGGCGGCGTGAAGACATCATTGAAAAAGGGCATAGCCCTGAAGCAATATCCCCGCTTCCCCCCAACACTGGAGGGGGCGCGCGAAGAACCACGATTAATTGCGATACATTGTTGTATCTCTACTGCTCAACTGCACTCGATGGACGCTACATGTACCTAATTTTACTTCATCACTAAATGGTATTGGAGTAACCATACTTTGGAATTTCCTAATCAAAAACTAGAAAAAAAATGCTTAAATTCTAATGCCAAACTGGGTTTATTTGCCGAAATGTTGTGTTAAAGTGATGATACATTACATAATTAAACGAACTACCAATAAACAACGAAATTCCATAACTACACATTTCCATCGCTAATACTCCACCAACCTTATTGTGCGCAGATTGTCGGCACTACCCTCCCCCCATCAGGGGAGGCACGTAATCACTGTCAGGAATGCCACGCAAATAGTTCGTTATGAGCCAGGAATGACGGGCATGTAAGCTGAACGACGGGAGTCAAGACGAATAGATTCCTGAACTACCCAGGATATGGTATGACCAAAATAGTCAACCCCAAAATGTCTGCAAGCTCTAATCAAATATGATACTACATTTGCGTGTTCCATTTTTAGACTTGCGTAGTCAAACTTAGGAACCCTTATAGTTTCGCCATGTCCGTCTATCCGCCTGTCCGTTCTACGTCACAGTCATGTGCTACAGATACTTCTTTAATTTTATACAGAGACTTTTAGGGCTTGAAGGCGGAAAAATGCCACAAAAATATAATTTTGGGTACCGCTACAAAATTGTATATTTAAATTGTCTATTGAAAGCAAATTTATTTTAGGGCAAAAAATTCAATTCAAAAAGGAAAAGGATTTTTTTTTGTTTGAAAGGTATCTTGATCGATAGTGTTCTTAGCTATGTTTGAAGAAATTCTGTTCAGCCATTTGAAGATTATCAATCAGCACTTTTGTAGTTACAGAAGGGATATGAGCAACGGGTCTGATCAATTCAAAATTGAGTATCCTGTTTCTACAATGATATTGCAAGGACATGGTAACCTTTACCTGATGCTGCAGCGTCACCTAGAATCTGCACGATGCCCAAATTATCTCCAACTTACAGCAGAGATAATTATCATGTTGGGGTTCATTGGAATGGTCTTAATAAATTGGTTATACATAGGTGGTGCTCCGGGTCTGATGAGGAGCAGGAAAGATAAATGGGGATAAATTGATGAGGGATTTTTTTGAATACGATGTAGTATAACGTTTGTTGGTAATCTTGTTGAGTCTGCAAGATACCCTACTCCTCACTAACTTACAGCAGAGGTATCGTGTTTAGGCTTATTGGAATGATGGATAAAATACTTTATCGTAACGTGTCTACTAATGATACGTATAAAGTATAAAGTTGCCTTGAATTTTTAATTAATAGTTATTTTATACACAGCTTCATAATACAGTCATAAGAGAGTTATCTACGATTGCAGTAAATCACGTGAAGAAACAGACACTGCCCTCTCCATACATTTTGTGAGAGATAATGGCCGTATTTGATATCTGAATACTGTGAAATTATATAAATTATCGGTACCGGGTTAACCGTGTGAATGACCACATACAAGTGCAATGCTCCATAATACCATATGAATATCAAACGGATTTTAATAAAATAAAATTTCTTCGATGAGTCGGGGCCGATTACATTTTATATCATATTCAGACGTTACTCGCGAGAGAGTTCATTTATCTTTTATTAAACTTAATATCAGAATTAATGCTATGAAATAATGTTATAAAAGTAAAGTATAACAGTATTCTAAAATTATTTTTGGCCTTTTACATTAGATAAATGTTTCTAGGGAATAGACTAATATATTTAAGTTATTGTACATAAAGAAATATATAGACTTATAGACATTATACACTCGTATAATGTGGGTACCTACTAATAAACAAACCTCCAAAACTGACATTCTGTATCTGTCCCAATAGCACTATACACACACTTTACCGCGCCATGAGTCTCTACATCCCATCGCCCTGTTCGCTGCAAATAGAGATACGAACGTATCTGTTTGACTGATCTGTATACTTTCAACAACAAATTAACATGAAAACCTTTGGGTCCAGCGCAAGTTGTGGCCGATTGTTTGTGCAGTGGTGGAGAGTGCGTGGTAATAGGGGGAAATAATTTTTTTGGGTCAAAGATAATACGCTAGAGTGGTGATCTTAATTCATATAGTTACCACTATAATACCTTAGCTGTTCCTTGGTTTCACCTGCATGGAAAATAACCTATGACACTCAGGGATAGTGTAACTTTCTATCAGTGAAATAATTTTCTGAATCAGATCAGTAGGTAATTCCAGAAATTAATCAATAATAAAATAGTGAATATCGCCAGGCTGACACACCAATTGTATGGTCCCAAACTATGCAATGATTGTAATATCGGTATCTTACAATGGACTTTGAGCGATCCCAGTGAAGAAAAGGCCATTTCCGTAATGTGCCCCGACGGCGAGTCAATTACCTCCTAGAAACATATTTACTTACAAACAATATTTCATAAATAAAAAATAAATATGAGGACCTATATAAGTATGGAGGCCGTAGCAAATGTAGGTATTCTGTTTTTTTTTTCAATCACTACTTTTAGATTTCCGTTGATAGCTAAATCGATAAAAACAACACTTTTCATAAATAAATACAATCACTTAATTTTGATGGCCCACGTCTCAAGCTCTCAAAAGTTCATAGTAGGTACTCTGTGGGAAGTGCTTGCGCTATGATCCTGGTCGATGGGACGCCCGGCGCCGCGGCGTGAGCCCCGATTTAGCGGACACACGCCACGCCGCTCGGCCGCCCGCCCTTCCGCCCAGTCGCCGTTCAATGGCGCCCGCCCCTGATAATGCTCCAATTTATACCTTATAACATCCAAACCCCCTCACTGGAAAGATAATAAACCCTTAACTTTTTAATAGGCCTCTGTTAAACGTTTGCCTTAATCCTATTAAAAGGGCCTTTCTAAAGAATCAGGTTGAAATGAAATTTAAAAAAAATATAAAGTAAAGCCTTCTTTTCAAAATTATTTTAATATTCAGAATTGGTAGCCGTAATTAAAACCAGCAAACCATTCGCTTTATATTTGTTGTATTCGTCGCATAGGGATCATAGAATATAGCATAGACTCGTCGCCTTAAGATTGTACTAACGATATATACATTGGCTGGATTTGCACTCGAACGTTGATGACTCAAACTTACCGAGCAAGCAGAAACTTTTCAGAAAAATCCCAACTGCCTGGTCAACAGATCTCTTAAAATAAACCTGTTCGACCCTTCACCTAATAATGGGAAGGGAATTAATTAATTTGTCCTCGAGTTGGAGCTGAAGGTGTATTGTTTCTTCGTTAAAATTTCCAAATTATCAACGGATATTCTTAAGATTTGAATGGTGCCGGATGAAAGGAGTTTGAGTTCAGCTAACCTTTTCGTGTTGTTATTATTGTTGTGACAAATAATTTTGGCATTGCTAGACAATGATAGTGTTTGGCCAATTTAATGGAATAAGGATTAGACTTCTGCATCTCAAATTGTCTCAAACACATACAAAGAAGTCAATGCTTTTCAGGCGACCTCCAAACTTTATGATGTAATAACATAGCCCCTCGATTGCAATGTACTGACGAATTATTGACACCGATATATTGTTATATTGGTTTATTTATTTTGTGGTGATAAAAAAATAGAGACAATAACTTAAATGATGTAAATGATTAGTGAGTCTAAGACAAACGAGAAGTTAGATGAAAACAACAATATCCAGATCGACCGCTACTTCGCTAATTTATAAGGTAGGCTTAGCTTGCCATCGCCTAATCAGTAGAAATCCCAATCGGAATCTCCTTAACAAGGGTTTAATCTTGAGTACTGTGGAGGCAGGTCATGTAATCCGAGATTACGTATTCAAGCGAACCGTCCGCGTCACGGCGAACCAACCTGTCTGCTAAGTTTGATTGCTTGTTGTAACTTGGCAGCCTGCTCGAGTGCCCGCTATCGCGAGAACGATTTCTTGTTAGACACACGCCTAGAGATTCATCTACTGCAAACACTAAATTAAAACATATTATACACAGATACACCGATCTTCCAAAGTGAGCAAAATTTTTAATGAACCTGTGATCTTAATAATTAATTATTCAAATTGCGTCTTAAAATTTGAAATAATAAATATAGTCTGAACAGAACACAGACCTTTTTTTTCTTTTACATTCTGCATAAATACTTTCCAATTTCTAAATTGTAAATAACCCTTCAGTTTTAATGAACTCAACCAAGGATAGACAGTGCAGCTCCACTTTATAACTCCGCGAAATATTGAGCTGGAATCCGTTTGATGATACCAAGTTATTTTTATAGGAATAGTTAGGGCGCCGCCCGCCTCTGCCGTAGCGGGCTTGCAGGGGTCGTTGTACCTGCCTGCATGTGTTTCACATTGTAGAGATTTAATAGTAATAAACATTTACTTTTTGTTAAAATATTCATGACTATATTACTCAAATTAATCATTTGCCAAAAAAATCTACCCTTTTAAAACTAATTATAAAATCCACCTAAACAACTAGCTCTAAATTAAATTCAGTTCTTTATTTGAGAACTTTTAAAGATAAGCAGGTTTACACAGCCGCAAATGACAAAAAGAAATTCGCATAAACAGATAAAATCATATAATGTGAAATTGGACGGCAAAAAAAAGTAAAATTAGAGGGAGAGAGATAATTAAAGTGGCGAAACCGACAGCTCTATATACCGAGAGTAAATAAAAGGAATGCGAAATAAAGAGTCGTTGGCAATTTTCATGGCGACGGCTGATTTGCATGGCAATGGCCGCGCCTAAAACAACCGCCGCCGAATATTCATGCTGAAAAATCCGCTAAGCGCGAGCCTGTATGACTTATAAGCCGCGGGCTCCGTACGTAGTGACACTGAAGAAAATTCCGTAGTCCGTACTGACGCGATTGTGTGAAGAAACATTTCAACGGCAATTGTCGCCGAAAGTACTTGCTGCGAACTGTACTCCGATCTTACCTAAAATAAATAGTTTCGAGTTATCATAGCTTCACTTATTTATGTTATAATTATGGAACCCTAAACAATATGAGGAACGGGGATTCAGCGCGAGAAAAATGTGATGTGCAAATGACAGACTATTTCGTCAATATACAAGAAATTGTGATGTTCTTTTTGCCGGACATTATGTTTTAAAATCAAGGTAAAATATTTTATTTTGTTTAGGCCTACGGGGACACCTACAAATTTTCATTTTTACAACCGGATCGGATCGAGACCTTGGCTGAGAAGATCTGGCAAAAAACTCAGCGGGCTTTTTTTGCACTTTCTTTTTAATCGCCAGTTTCATATAATTATTAGATAATAAGAGTAGGTATTATTGAACAGATTAATTTCGAGCGGCAAACAAAAAGTATTGCTCAATAGAGATGTTATAATTGGTTGGCAGTTTGAGACTTAAAAAGATAGGATTTATTTATTTTATCACAAATAGCGGTAAAATTGTATAACAGAATTAGAATGTAATCATGTAAGGCTGCATGTATATTATTGTATATACCTGTGATGTGAACTGATGATGTATTCATCTATTGGGATTGAGTACGGATACTCATTGCGTTGTTGCCGGCAGGTGTCATGGATCCGGCACCGCGACCTGCACATCCTGACGGTGGGCGGGTACACGTACACGTCGGACCAGCGCTTCCAGGCGACGCACTCGGCGCAGACGGACGACTGGACGCTGCACATCAAGTGGGCGCAGCAGCGCGACGCCGGCGTCTACGAGTGCCAGGTCTCCACGCAGCCGGTGCGCTCCTTCTTCGTCACGCTACATGTTGTCGGTGAGTGGAATGCTTTATTTACTTATTGCTTTGAGATTGTGCTGAATGTATATTTTTCAGTGTCGTGTGTACAACTGAGAAGTGGATATGTTTTATGAACTATTAATTAATCTAATACATATTATTTTAAATGTGGAATAGGATATCCTATATCTATAAAAAAATATAATATAATAAGTAAAAGTGCATGCGCTTAACTTTAAAACTGCTACAATTCAGTCCCAGACATGGAATAATTAACCTGCTTCCGGGTCGACTAAAATCAATTTAATCTGAATTTAAATATTTTATTATCAGAGTCGTAAGATGAATATCTTTATTTCCGACTACTAAATCGTTGTCGTAATCTCTAAATTTGCATAAAATAAATTGCTGTTATCTGTCGTCGGCCGTCCTCTGCCGCGACAGCCAGCGCGCCACCCCGCGCGCGCCCTCTCCACATTAATGCTTCATCGACGTCATTTTATTTAACGGCCCTGCATTGCCGGAGTAAGATTCGCGGACTAAACAATGTTAGCCTTCCATTCCATAGCGGACTCTGTTCTCGCCGATGCCGAGGAGGAGGGGGTGGGAGGGAATGTAGCGCAAACAATACCTACAAACGGCGGCGACTCGAAAATGCGACGCGAAATCGGCACTGAGCCATTGTCACGGAACATTTTAACATATTTATTGGAGCGAATGGGCGTGCTTTGAATTAATCGGGCGGCTCGCGCGCCCAAAACACCAATTTGTTGTAAATCCGGAGATAACGTGGGCGCTGATGCTGACGCTGGAGCGCCCGCCCGACCCGCCGCCCGCCCCGACACACTCATTATTACTAGTACCGAAGTTAATAAATAATAGCTCTACGAACATATGACCCTCAAATATGTATAATAAAAATACATTATAATGTACCTGCAAGGGTCTCCTTTTCAAGGGGTCCACCAAAACGAAGCCGCCGATATACTTGTAGCTTCGTACCTAAAGGTCGGAGTGCGCCAGGCCTGAGTACCTTCCTAATATGGGTCGCTACATAGAATCGAATGCCGTTTGCTGGAATCACATTTACTGTTTGAATTTTTAGCTAGCTGAAAATATCAGCTAAAGGGCATATAAAAGAAGCAATTGCTGAAATTGTAACTACCCAATTGTATTATCATCTTCTTGCTCCAAAACCATTTACATGTATAAAAATACATATGTACCTATACGATCATGCTGTCCACACCACAATTTCATTTTATTTGGTATATACATTCGCAAAATGTAATTTACAAAAAGAACGTATCGCTGAAATTGAAATCCGCCCATTTTTACTTCCATACAAAAATGAATTAATGTTTTTTATAGTAAGTAGGTATTATACATTATTCAGGAACAACATTTTTGCTAGTCCCAGCCATTTCACACACTGTATTCAGCTAGTAACGCCACATATCAGGCATTATTCTCTCAGTTAGAACTCGTGCAATTCGTTCCGCGTTCAGTTCACTCCACTAGCGCGTGGGGGGAGGTGCGAGGCGCGGGTCGGCTGGCACGCAGCCAGCTCCGGCAAGTGCGCGTTACAAGCACCCGCACACGTAGGGCTGAAGACTCCGCTCCGTGAATTGAAAGAGAATTGGTATCTATGCAATCTGAATTCAGGTCGCTTCGATTACCATCAACAGAGAAAATAGTCGATGAAAATGTAAAATAAAACCATTTAGCAGTAAATGCTTTTTAGCGAAGATACTTATTCCAAGATAATATGATCAGGTGTAGAATACATACTATAAATAATAGTACATTGTTACACGAGTGGTGAAAGTGACTTATTTAGTCCCGAGACGGGGTTTGGCGCCCGAGCGTAGTGAGGGCGCTAATAGTTCGAGGGACAAAATAAGTCTTTCACCCGAGGTAAACACTGTGCTTTTCATTACGAATACAAGGAAAGTAAAAATAAAAACAGGAATTGGCTAAAGAAATAATACAAGGAAGTATGAACAATACTCTACAACTCGAAAAAAAAAAGATCGGATTGCCGCCTATTTTGTTTTTTTTTCGTCGGCCGGCCAATTTCATTATTTAGCCATTATTTTTCATTTTCATCTTTAAATATTTTGCCCAAATCTATGTTATTTAAAGAAATTGTTGAAACTCAATTATAATTAAGTCATTTAAAAATATATATTCTTTAATTGATACTTAACTTTATGTTATTTCAATTTTACATCGTGCTGTAATTGAGTGACTGTAGAAAAAGTTTGAACATGGTTCCATAGAAGTGTGAAAATGGAACTAGTTTTTTTTTTATAATTCGACAGCTGTCAGTTGAAAGCGATTCTCCCGGGCCGGAAAAGTATTACTTTCAACCCGCTCCTCAGGCAACTACAGACCTACTTTCATAGTATGAGTAATGAAAAATTATTTATTTATTAAGTACCCAACCGTACACAGTAATCTACCATTTTTAAATACAGCTCATGAAATTTAAAATATGTACTGTTCACTCAACAACAGAGACTGCGCCATTCAAACTCGTGTCACTCGGCTCGTGACAGCCCTACTCACACGAGAGACCCACTGCACAGAAATAACAATAAAGTATTTGAATAACTTATTTTTGTGAGTTTTCGATTCGAGCCGCGGAATAATGTAGCGCGAAGAAGTGGAGGTGCACCAGGAGGTGCAAGTTTTCCGGCTATCCGGCCGCTGACATGGTGGAGCCAGCGGTCGTGCAGTAGGTACGTCGCTAGTCTCAAATCGAAGTACATAAATTTTTAAAAAACGGAACTCATTTTATTCGTGTGATTTTGAATTAGGTCTTACTTTTTTTCTTGAATATAATTATTTCTTATCTTTCTTGGGTTGTATTATTCAAATTGGATTATCATAATGAAGTTTTTATTTATGTGTGTTATTATATATTACATATTATTATTTAAAATGTATGAGTTTGTGTTATGAAACAACTTTTTTTGTTGTCTTTCTTTTTAAGTTATGTTTGTGTGTGTGTGTGTGCGATTTATTTGATATATATATATATATATATTTATTTATTTATTGTTTCGCATTGGGTCTAGCCTGTAAAGATATTTGTATGTATTGAGAAAATAAATAAATATTTTTTTTAAAATAAACTCGTAGGTATTAGGTTAACTAATAAAACCTTAACGTTGATGTAGGTGGACAAAAACAAAGCCAAAATGTTCAATTTTCTCCAAACCGAGCATGAATTACTGATAACCTGAACGGCAAAATCTAGCTAGACTAATGTGTAAACAGATACTAGCAAAGTCTGGGAACTAGGCTGTATACTCCGAAATCAATTAGCGATAGATACTGTTTGTGTGTTTAGGCAGTTGCCCGATGAAGTTAGTCAACAAACACTTGATTAAACTACAACCTAGACAACTCACAAAATTCTTCAGATAGCATTATACAATCTATACAAATAAATAAAATTAGAGTGTCTGTTTGTAATATCAAAATAACATATGATTTTGATTATCAGATTGATATGAAATGAAGTTAATAACAATTAATTTATGGTTCCGACAGATTGCGACGAGATCTACCAGCGGATGTTTTCCGACCAAGGTCTGTTGTGACGCGTCTATTGCGCGCCGTGATCCGATGCATCCGTCATGTTTGTTCGTGCGCAGAGCCCACTAACCGTGACAGTGTGTTTGTCTTCATTAGAGAGCAAAAACAATGGAGCGGGATAAAAGTCCGCCTGATTTATTAACACCAAATTGCTGGCACACGGATGTATCACATTGGCAAGAAACAGATGGCCCGGACGGAAATGAGAGCATAAGGCTTTTGGGCTCATTTGAAGTTTCATGTTAAGGTGAAGGCGCCTGTCTAGCCCGCGAAATTCAAAAATTTCGAGTATTTTTATAGTTTATCCAAAATCTGAAAACATTTAAGACAACATTTTGTGATTTGCGAAAAACACAGTATGTAGTGCGTTTATTAATACATTTATTTTACTCTAAATATTATCACGGTTGATATGATACTAGTAAATCACTAAATATACAAAAATTGCCAGATTATCTGGATAGCTGTCGTTCTTGAAATGTTTTAGAGTAAGTTGGATATATTAATAAATGCACTGCACACGGTCTTTTTCGCGAATTACAAAATTTGTCTTTTATTATTGTCAGACTTTGAAAAATTTCTAAAAGAACTCAAAAAATTTGAACTTCGCGGGCTAGCTGGGCGCTTTAGCCTTAATACCGAGGGCAAGTTTCGAACGAATTAAAACTTGCTTTACGTGTCATATAAGTAACTAATAGTAGGAGGTGGTAATTATTTAAGGATATTCATCAGTTAAATAACATAATTATGATATAATTAAATTTACTTTTGATTATTATCTACAATAATATCCTGAATAACAACTTTTTAAATAAAGGAGAAAAATCTAAATCCCTAGTTTGTTAATCTCTATGAAAATAATTAATAAAAAGTTTACAAAGAAATAACTTTACTTTAGAAAGTTCACATCTAGCAAAGTGATACATTCGTGTTCCGGAACCAGACTAGTCGCGGCTTTTTATCGGTTCAATAACCGATCGAAAGCTGTGACTAATCCGGAGCAACCAATTGCTTATATTGGATAGACATCGTTATTTTTTTAAATAAGTGCACGCAAATACTAACAAGTTTTATAAAAAGCCATAAAAGAAAAGTTGTTGTTTGTGATGTGAGTAATACAGTCCTGCAAGGTTGTAAGTGTTTTACCATTAACCCTGTATAATCAATGAACTCACTGTCCCATTCGCTAATAGCCGGAGCGACTGCCGGCAGCCGTTCTTGATCAATAAATATCGCCAGGCGAACACGTCGACTGCATGTGTCAAACCAAGCAACACTTGTGTTACCTGCAATGAACTGGTGGCGTTTCCTATGCCAAATCATATTAGTAAATAAAACAAATAAAAAGAGTATGAAGCATATTAGTACAAGACCAGCAACAGCAGCTGATCTACAGCTGCAGTGTAAAACACTTCTGAATGATCCCCAAAATGAATATTAAAAGGATCGTCATTTTAGTGTTTGTAATATTAATCTGTGTTCGTGTTGTGTTGATTGGACCTCTGTTGTTGTTGTTGTTGTTGTGGGGCGCTCGCCGCGTGTTGTTGGCAACTAATCAAAACTAAACAAACGGCCGCGCGCCGCCCACCACTAGGAGCGTGGGCGTAATACAATTACAGCTGTATTGTTAGTGGTTTAGCTAAATACATCGTATTCGTTTTTACATAATATATTGTAAATGCACTTTCTAACACAACTAATGTCAACAGGACCATACAAATTGCTTTGTTACTAATGTATTTTGTAACCTTGAGTAGTAGAGGTATTTGGTATATGATCTCTCCTAGGATCTCTCCCTCCTAAAACAGTTTTGGATTTGTATATTTGGGGAGGGCACCATACACACAGCCAGGTATGCCTAATGCTTATTATATACCACGCCACTTCATAACACGTTTTACCTTATTATACTTTTTCAATTACGACTCATCGAATTAAATAACGAAAACATACAAATCACGTACAGTTACCGATCGTAATTTCAACGAATACTTAGATCTAAGCTGGTTTCATAAGGCTTAGGACGGATTACTAAGTGACTTTTTTAAAATATTACTGGGGATTTAAGGCGAAAATATAAAAGAGCCCGTAAAAATTCTGTCACGTTCTCTTGGCATTTCTTTTGCGTGAAAGAATTTCCGTGTCGTTGCGAAGTGTGGTTATAATATAGTCGGGAGATGTATTCATCTCTTATACATACTTACTTGTGTATACTAGGCATTTGTACCTTATTATCGGACAACCACATTCGTATAATGATTATGTAAGCTTTTCCGTCATGTTGGCTATGATCAGTAGTAGTATCGTACAATAGTGTCATAGAACGTATTTTGATGTTACGTTCGAACCAAATGTATCTATTGCTATATTTCCGTATGTTATTTTTTCCCAAGCGTCCTGGAAAACAGCACTAAATATTAAAACACCGGTCCAAAACAAAGGGTCCATTAGACCTCACGCCGATGCCGGGAACACATTTCCATTCCCCCACCCCACGTAGGCCCGCCCGTGCGAAATGAATCGTGTTAATTGAATCCCATTTCGATATTAAGAGCCATATTGAGAGCGGAGGAGAGTGAGGGGAGGCGATATCATTACTGTGTGAGTTTTGCAAATGTTGTAATTTAAGGTTCAATTGCGAAGTTTCGTTTACACTGCCGATATTTGATCAACTCCATGCTGACGGGCTACGTATAATATGAGTTTTCTGTCAAATATTATTGGGATAGTGGTTCATGTTTATCGTCCGCTACAAACGGCACGTATACCTATGAAGGTGACGATTCGACAATGAAACATTGCTTGATACCGTAACGGGACGAGATGCTTCGAGTCGGAACGCGGCTGACCCTCTCAGCCCTGACGGAATCAGTTACAAGACTTCATAAAAAAACCTCTTGAACCCCTAATTAAAGCATCCGCCATTCACACTGAAACCGAGCACGCCAACATTCGATTAATATTAATGTACCTGGTCCCGGGGCCCGGCGTCATCGAGTCCCGCCGCCTTAATATTCCAGGCCCTCGTATACTTCATCAATGATTTATGAACTTCAAGCTCATTTCCTATAATCTTGGTTTGATTAGACCCGTTGTTGGTAGCGGCGGCACGTCCGACCCTTGCCTACTGCGTGTCTGAGTCGGCCCTACGATATTATCTTATGGTAATGTCCCTTCAAGCCCGGCTTCTTAAACTCCAATTGTATTTTTCTCTTTTCATTTATGCTTTAATTTTTTTTTCAGCGGGGCATATTTTTTTTGCATTCCTGGATTTTTATATGAAAGGTCGCCCGTGAGTTTTCTTTTGTTTCTAAAGCTTGAACCAATTGTTGGTTGGAAATCGCTTTTAATACATGTGTTCTCGATTCAGTATAGCAGTAAACTAGCATTTTAAAATATTCACATCCGTCTATTGAAATCGAACTGGCGATAAATTTCAAACATTACATTTCCTATAGAATGCCAAATTTTTACGAGAGACGAACTTCGAGCACGAACCGCTCGCTTTTTATATTCATCGCTTAATTTCATGAGCGACAGCCACCGAGGAGACGCGACGGCAGGAATTTAAAATGCAACGCACACAGCTCGCCGCTTTATCTCTTTCCTAAGGCGGCCATGCGCGGAGTTTAGCTGCCGGATAAAAATATATCATGAATGAACAGCTCGTACTTATAGAGCACTGGACACTGCTGATTGTACACTACCTCATATAAGAAGAAGACTGATAACATTTACAATAAAAGCTAATGTATGATACTAAATATGGTCAACTAATATCAGGCACCACACAATGTTGTACTCACTCAAAAAATGAAATACCTCGTGCCGTGCAAGTTTGCCGCCTCGACGCGGTGTGTTCATCTCAATAAAAACAATATAGTAGCCAGTATACAGTGTATTCAGCTCTCTGGCCTCAAAACAGGAATTTTGCTTCTAATCACAGACTAATAGGTATTAGTTAGTAATAGGTACCTAATAGTTAAGAGTCCAACCCTGCAAAGCCCACGTGACTAAATCGCAGCGGATTCCTCCATAATGTGTATTGTTTGAGCCGCGGCTCAAACAGCCACCTCTGAGCCGCCACTTTCCCAGTAGTTGGGCGCTTGCGAGCCGCCTGTCTCCCAGGATTCAAACTTATGCCTTATTATGAGCCAATTTTGCGATTTGTCGCACATTAGCCTGTCATTCAAGTTATGAGGAGTTAAATGTCGAGACGTTGCCGGGAAGCAATCGTATCCGGCTTATAGTTGCGCGTTTATACCTACTACTGTTAATGTTTTAAATTTTAATATTTGAAGTACCTATACTCAAATTAAGTGTTTCAAACAACTCCGGACGTTTTAAACGTTGACTAGTGGTCACCCGTGGTCGAAATTCGACCTTAATTCATTTACGTTTTAATTTTAAATGTCATTAAGGTTCTATTGGCAAAGACTATTTGATACTGGCACGCAGAATGCACTATGGAAGTCGCACCCTCCGAAATAAAGAAAAAAACTGTCACCGTTTGTCAGTCAGACAGTTAGTCAGTTACCAAGTAGAAGTTACAAATGTGTGTGTGTCCAACAAACATCCATTATGTGGTTCAAAACTAAGAGCATTAATCTTGCAACTCGTGTAAAAAGGTACCATTTTTGAGCTAAGTATTTCGTCAACGGGAATTAATTTTGAAAAACTCAAATGAACCTCAAAATGATCTCAAGTCGAGGGGGTTAGTAAACTAATTTTTTCTCTTCCCTTCCCATGTACGTGAGGTACTCTAGAACGATTTTGTTTTCAATATTTAAAGACACAGTTTTGTAGCGGTATACATGCATTCTATTTTTGTACCAATTTGTAGCCTTCTAGCACTAATAGTCTCTGAATACTGTGACGTCGGACAGACAGACAGACATGGCGAAACTATTATCTTTCTAATATATAAAATTCTCGTGTCGCTGTTTTTGTTTCCAAACTCCTCCGAAATGGCTAGACCGAATATATATATATATATATTATAAGGGTTTCTAGCTTGACTCCGGAACCCAAAAAATCTTGACATAGGTGGCATCAAAACAAAACCGATGATACCCCAATGCTCCAATAATTATCGACTTACAGCGTGTACTTTCAGCAAGGTTCTTGTAATATAATTACTAATTATCATTATAAGTGGCTCCGAGTTTAGATGATGAACCGTAATATATATCATTAAAATGCCTACTTTTACTATAATGTAGTGAATAACCTGAACTTAGATACTATATAGCGCCTCTTGGGTTTTTTCCTTTATCAAAGCTCTGGTTAAACAAAAGGAAATAATGGCAAGTCACCATAAATCGCAACAAGAGATCCCTTTTTAATATGGCTACCTACTGAATAATACGCCTGCCTGAGTTTCTGTGTGTTCATTTTTTGTAGTCTTTGCAGGTAGGTACCCCGAATTGTATTTCAATTTAAAGTAAGTTTGGTTTGAATATGTTAACAGTTAATAACACATAATAACATAAGAATATAAAAAGAGGAATTGGAACATCACTAGACGCAGATGTTTTAATCTTCATTATACTCTGGGCACGCCACACCTACACATTGTAATTTTACTTTTCATTCATACGTTTTAGGGATAACAAGTAACAAAACAACTTAAAATACTTTAGTACTAATAGATAAGAGTTATCATTGTTGACATATTAATTCTACTACAGATTACAAAACAAAAACTCCCTTCACTATAATTTATCTCTTACAATTTGGGAGGAGCACAGATTACTTTGTAAAGTGGACCTACTATTAATAAATTGAAGTAAAAGATTGGATCTCTTAATCCTATTAATTGGGTAATGGAACACATTCCGCGGATAATCATGCGCGCCCGCTGGCCGCTCGCCGCTGGCCGCTCGCCGCTGGCCGCTAGCCGCTGGCCGCTAGCCGCTGGCCGCTAGCCGCTGGCCGCTAGGCGCCGCCCGCTTATCGGCGGCCGTTACCCAATCGCCACCGGCTCAATAATTTGATAATAAATGCGTACGTTGCTAGCTTCGAGGAAATACTGCGATTAATTTAGACAAAGATACGCCGCTCTAATTTAATCATTGTAACAGTAGTCACTGCAATATTTTATCAATTTAATTCCACTCCCTGGCTGTAGGTACTTATCGCTTGGAAAAACCTACCTATATAACCTACCTATTAATTATTGCGTTAGTCCTATTTCGAAATCAGTTTCCATCCAATAGCTTTCATTCCCCGTGTGAACCATCTGTTCTTCTCCTTTTCAGTCTTTGCACAACTCCGCAATCCGCGTAGTGAAACATTGCTCATTATTATTTGAGTGCCACGTCCCATCGCCGCGCCGTTCCCGCTGATCTTAATTCACATCTCGATGTGGCTGTAGACGCGTCGTAATTGAACAGTTCCATTGAATGTAGCAAGTGACGGCGAGGCGCGGCGGCGCGGCGGCGCGGCGGCGCGGGCGCGGCGCCCGCTCGACGCTCAATCTGCGGGTCTTTATCGCAATTTCATCGACACGTGTTTTCCGACGAGAGATGGAGCCTCGGCTTTTTGGGACTAATTTGTTAAGAAGCATATATCATTTTGATGGAGCTAAGAACTCATATCATGTCGCCGGTGACGAACCTACTTAGTACTTATTTTTTTCTCTTTGGTGACAAACCACCAGCATCGAATATGCAAACATTTATCCCGATTCATAGATATTTTTCAAAGAAAATTCGTTCTTTCGCTCGTGGTTAGGCTCAAATCTGTCACCGCCATAATATACAAAATTGTTGTTTATTTCATTTTACTGCTTATCTGGATTTGAGTTTTCTTTAAAAACAAATGGCTACTCCATAAACGTGATCTAAATGGAGCGAAGTCCAACCGCTAACCTCCAGAAGGTTCCTCTATCACAGCAAATGAATAACAATGCAAACAATTAAATACAAGACGCTTCCGTTTCGCCGCCGTAAAATTTTACACATCATTAATGCCCCATTTAGCATCTCTAAATGCAATATTATATTACTGCTCATGGATTAAAATTACAAACAGGATTGTTGAAGAGCTCATTGTGACGCCACTAGCGGCCATTCCGCTCGCACTAGTCAAATATAATATCCCGGATTAGTGTTTAAATGGCGCCGCTAGTGCAAGCGGTAATAACCGGTTTGGGCCGGTTCAAACCGGTGTAAATCAGTTTGGGCGCCGGCCGGGTGGACGTCGTGCGGCGATTATCCGGCGCTTTGAGTGCTCGTTGTGACGGCGCGGCATGAGCACCCACGACTCTGTTGCCAACTAGTGTACGTGTTATATTTTAATTACCAACGTTATTATTGAACACCATTGTTATTGCTTTAGGCTTGAGTCTTTATAATCTTGAGATGGATATGGTATGTAGATATGTGATATACTGTTATCATTAGTCAAATAATGTAAGACTCTGTCTTCCGTATTGATCCGGTTTATAGGTGGAGGTACCTATATAGAGTGAAAGTTTGTATTCCGCTTATCCGCACATCTTCTCTCGTTTCTCTACTTTTTACTTGTAGAATACCGACCCTTGAGTGCATCTCAAGCTTATTGAATTGTTCATCCACCGAGTGATCGTATGCTCAGCAACACACCCCCATGCGGCTAATTATCGCAGTAGGTGCGGCGTGCGCGCATCCCGCCGGCGCGGGCGGGTGCGCGTAATTAGCTCGACAGTTTATTTATTATTTTGGGCTAATCTGCGAACAAATACTGTGATGTTACCTATATATACAAACGAGGAGATTTATGTTAGAGTTAGCGGTAGCCGTGGAGATGAGATAGCTCGACTCCGACATCATTCAATTGTTAATGTCATCAATCACTTAAATGGAGGATGCAGAGGAAAAGTTCTATAGCTACATTTCACTTCTATATTCAGCCAAACTAGCTTATTAATGTATACAGCAATTAAGTGGCTAAGTAATACATATTACTGATAGGGTTATAATATAATGTGACAACCAAGTGTGTCTGTGAGAAAGAACTTTCACCACTACGCCGTGTGTCCAATATAAGCCGGAGGAAGTTTTTTGTATGGCTTTTAGATGACTTATGTCCTCGTTAGAGGGTTTTTGCGTCCCGGGAAATGTCGAGGATGTGGGTCGCCGGCGCGCGGCGGAATCAAAACATATAGATTAGCTTTATTGCCGAGTTGCGCAACTTTCCTGGTGACCTCGTGGTGAACAACGCTAACACGAACTGAGGATATTCATGATGTGAGCGTGTTTTTATGCTTATAATATTAGCTAAGTACTTGGATTCACATACCAGAGAAAATGAAGAGATCATGGTTCTTAAATTGTATTAAATACCTGAACTATTTAAACCAAATAAATTGTAATTAATTACTATTCCATTGATTAACACCTCTCCACAAAAAAAAATCAACTTCAAAAAATCTTGGAAATAACTAGGGACATTGAATTTTATTTTCATGATATTTTGGCAAACTATTATATAGTAATTCCTGGCGACTTTAAATCGTCGATATCTTTTAAACTGGACCGATTGATGATATTTCTATGGGACCATCTGGAGAGAATACCCTTTCTAACAAAAATATTTTTTGAAATCTGTCCACAATTTGACGAAGAAATCAGTAAAAATACATATAAAAACATACTTACCTCCTCCTTTATGGAAGTGGGCTAAGAACAGGTAAACATTAACTTTCATGTAAATTTTGGATCCTCATGAGGCCACTCCTAGTGCAAGCATTTAGCTTAGTGGCAGGGGATAACGGAACTTTTTGTAAAAAGATATCCTTGATTGCTAATATTTATC
Organism: Notodonta dromedarius; assembly: GCA_905147325.1. Classification (NCBI taxonomy): domain Eukaryota; kingdom Metazoa; phylum Arthropoda; class Insecta; order Lepidoptera; family Notodontidae; genus Notodonta; species Notodonta dromedarius. Next base: position 13,820,394 of record LR990162.1, read on the forward strand.
AGAAATAAGTACATTAATAAGCTAATTTAAAGTAAACAGCGGGCGGGCGGCAGTTCCACTGAGACAGTGACACACTCACCTACACATAGCGTGAGTGAACCATAGCTCCCGCGAGTGGACACGGACACCAGCACTGGAACTGTCACTTCAGTCATGGACGAAATAATAATGTTAATCAATAGATTTAGTTACATTACATTAAGATATTATAGTACTCAGGCCGGTAGCTTCGGCTGTGGCACTGACCCCAGCGCGGGCTGACCGAGCTCGGCACTAATTCTTTATGTATGGTCGTGTCGGTGTGAAAAATTTTAATGGCGAAGCCGCCTCCACTGTTTGCGCGGGGAGCGAGATCCAAAGGATTTTTTTTAAGTATTTTAACATATCGACTTTTTAGAATTTCTGAACTTCGCGTTCATTTACTCAAGGTAGATTTATAAAGAATAACACTACTAACACATACATGTTCACGATTATTCGATTTTTTATCAATCACTCACCACTTATTGGGGAAAGCAATGTTGTCAAGCTACTGCATTACACCAATGAATTTGAAAAAGCCTTTATAGGATGTTCTACCCTAGATAATTCCCAAAAAAAATGAATGAGGTTTTTAAACCCAACGATCAAATCAAAGTGTGTACTAAGCTTTTCCGCGGCCGCATGCTAGTGCACACCGCCCCCCTCCCCCCCCCCCCCCTGCTCTCGGCTCTCGCCAGGATCTAAAAGCAAAACAAACATAATCAGACGCGATGGAACACTCGGGGAGCCCTTCACACGTTTTACCTACTTTTTTCTTTGCAATTCTGAACCCTCATATTATTACCTAGGTAGTTCTAGTAACGAAAACCACTGCAACACAGGTTGCTCGAGATTTTAAGAAGATTATTATTCGTTATAATAGATGGTCCAACTAAATAAACCAACTATGCCACACGAAGTTACGGAAATAGTGATATCCAATTCCAGACGACATTTGGAAAAAAATAGAATCATTCCCTAATTATTATTTCAGGCACCAATTTATCTCTTGCCTGACCGACATAAAGTAGGTACATTGCACCTATAGTAAAAGGTAAATCTATATCTATATAACTCAAAGGTGACTGACTGACTGACATAGTGATCTATCAACGCACAGCCCAAACCACTGGACGGATCGGGCTGAAATTTGGCATGCAGGTAGATGTTATGACGTAGGCATCCGCTAAGAAAGGATTTTGATTAATTCTACCCCCAAGGGGATAAAATAGGGGATGAAAGTTTGTATGAAACTTTGTCAATTAAATTCCACGCCGACGAAGTCGCGGGCACAGCTAGTTATAATATAAATTGCTTCAATCGTTAGCTGATATGCCTTCAAATAATCAATATTATTTGATACAGACTGAAGTTCTCAAATCCCAATTAATTTTGTTCATTTTTAACAATTCTCAGTGCCAAATCTATATAACTATATTAAAAAAATCAGATTTATAATGAAATTCTAGCCGCACAGAGTTTTAATTACAACTCGTAAGTATTTTTATAAATGAAAATCTGGCCACATTAATTAACTAGAAACTAGTGCGTTACATAATGAATGCTAGAATTAACGCTGTTCGTCTTTTGTAGCTTAATGTCCGCTGCGGGATTTATTTATAACACAAAGTGTAATGTGGTTTAGTACGAAACAATTGTGAACATGGTATATAAAATAATGTTAAATACTTAAATATTTAATATATTTGAGTACCTACTTAACTGTGCGAACTTAAATGTTATTCTGAAAACTGCACAGATAATGTTTACTTACACTTGACTCTATACAGAATATTAACCTTAAACCAACATGATTACGTAGTTTAGTTCGTTAGACCAAGAGTTCTAAAAACCCCAGCATAACCTCACTCATTACCGATAAAACTCCATCATCACTCAAATATAGATCATAATAACGATCTATATAAGAGGCAATCGGTGGAATTGCGGCTTGTTAAATACGATGCAACTTGCGGGGTTCGGGGCACAACCCAGGGTGTGGCTCAGCCTGACGAATGGCTGTTATAACTTAGCCTCAGTGAGCGGTGGCGCGGCTCGGCGCGGCGGCCGTTCGCAGGGCAAGGAAGCCGCCGCACACGCCTGTTCGTGTGTTTTACTTTAGGTTTTACTACTGAACAGTCTAACATAATATTGGTATTGTACTGATATTTTTAAGTATATCCATCGGGCAGAAGACGTTCACCTGGACATAGACATCCCCCTATTTTAGTATTCGAAAAAGCATGTGATTATACACTACTGGAACAACAGAAATGAGTTAAGCAGGCTGATAACAAAATGCCCAAACTATGATAAGGTTTATTCCCGCGGAATACAATCTGTTATGATTGATAAAAAGTGTAAGCGCTATGGCACGGTGCCGCCCGCGCCGAGCGTGGTGCCGCCGAGGCTGGTGCCGCCGGTGCACCTGGAAACGTGATCCGTCTGCGTCAACCACACGCTCCATCCTCTTAACATATTGATTACCTTTATTAATTGTTTTCTTATATTTACGCGAATACTACACATTGAAATAAAACTATTTTTCGGATTTTATCGCGTTTATTAACTTTATGTTCCCGACGTTTCGGTTGCTTTACAGCAGCCATGGTCACGGGGGGACTGAGGTGTTAGACGTCCTGATGTCATAAGCCAAGTGTACCATTGCAAGACCTCGAGACACTGTGAGCACCTTTATTAATATTTGTGATGACCCTAAAACAGCGCTTAAATCATAGAAGTATCAGCCACTATGCACTCACTGTAGTGCTTTATAGTAGCTTTAAAACTTGATTTAGTGAATATGATTTAGCATTAAAACATGGAGTCTTGTGATTCTGATAGGTGAAAATTACATACTTCGGTAGGAATTAGGCGTGGCTTGAGCTTTGAGATGAAATTGTAGAGAAAAGGACTAGACGAATAATTATGAATGTCATGAAAATTGCATCCCAAATAATCCAAAAAATAAGTCAGAAAATCGCATTATATCTAAAACTGAATTAAGCTTAATGACTATACCTGATACTATATTTCTCTAAAACTACTGAATTACCTCCATACGCTTGAGCTATTTAATAGCAGTTTCATCGATAACTAAAAATCCTTAGTTCCCGCAGCCCGGTAATCGGGAGTGATCTCCTCTGACCCCAGCCTGGCTCTATTTATAAAATCTGTTAAACGGGAGCTGCGATGTAGTCGTTTCGTAAATACGAAATATTATTTTAGATCGTGCTCCAAATAGTGGGAAATAAAAAGCCGGATACCACGACTAGGATAACATTAATAGAGTTTGCAAAATGACTATAAAAAATAGTATGAGCTACATTCTAAGCTAGGGATGTAAAGTGAGTTATGTATCCCGCGCCGGAATGCACGCCGGAACGAACCCATTGAGGAGGCTGTCGCTCTTACTCTTATTGCATTAGGTCTCACTCACATTCATTTAGCGAGATTAGCTATTATGAATGATTTAAAAGTAGTTAAGGGTTTATTTGATGTGTTTAACATGATTCGATTATTAATGCATCTGCAAAATATATAGGAAATATTTATCGTACTTTCCGCATAATTATGTAAATAATTCACGGTGTGCGGTCGGTAGTAAGGTGCGCGTTGTCAAATCCCACGGGATAAGCGCGGGATCACGCGACGCTCCATCTAATGCGAGGGCGGGATTAGGTCGCGGACCGTGCCCCGGCCTGCGCGGCTCTCGGAAACACGCATGTTGCGGCCTGCGGGATCTTGTACGCACTACATCACGAGCCGCGATAAACTGCCCTTAATCTTGGAATATAAATAATGTTGTTACATTGGCATTAACGCACTTGTGCTAGTTTTCTTTTTCCTCCCTTCACTATACGTTTTGTTAGCCATGCTATAGGCTTTAAGTTGTATAATTGCTTGCTCAAAACGAGAACATCATGCAAATATTCCAAACAGTTTTTGTGATCTAACTATCTAACTTACTTCTACGAATTAGCTTATGTAAAGCCTAAGTATATCACCGGATATACATCCGCATAAAGCATAATAAAAATACAAGAAAATGTATTTTTTAAGAGCTGATGTAACAAAAAGATAACGTGATTGTCTATATTGCTGGCCACTCTGAATGTTATCTTAATAATAATAAAACGTGTCTGGCGACCATGTGCCTCGGCCCACAGGACCCGCGGCCTGGCACTAGTTCACCAAGCTTCAACTAGGTCACGTAATGTACCACCACACAATGTACAACTTTGTGCCGAACAGGATTCATCAAAATCAATGTTATAAATAACATACGGGATCATTTGCATAACTAAGATTTTTGAGATGCCACTGAACACTCAATCCAATAGCAACATTCCGAGATCGCAACTAATTTGTGTTGATGGGCGCCTTCAAAGTGCTGTCCCCGGAGTTATTCCAGCTATATTCCTCGCTACGTGTCCGTGAAGGATTATCTTTGCGGCGGCGGGGGCGCCACCGTCGCTCCGCCGATTTCAATTACTCTTGTACTTTATCCCATTCATTTTTTACTAAGCCTCCGGGCAGCTAGCTAGTTCACCGAACCCGAGGCCAGGAATGTCGTTTCGCTCGTAAAGGGACTGCCCGGCAATGTCGGCCGAATTTCAGATGGGAATAAATAAGTAATACGAGTCCCTCATTGATGTGCCGCTGTATCGCACCCGAGGTTAAACAGCGAGTGTTCCGAATAAAATTGTTATAACAAAATATTATCCCGAAGACGAAACTCGGCGGTGTCACGGACAGTTCGGCCCGAATTATTGTCTAATTCAATCTCGGTATAAAGGGCCCTACGTACTCAGCGCGTCAAAGGTTTATGAGGTGAACATATGGTACTTTTACGTTTAACAAGGATCACAATGCTATTCACATCTGCATTCTGACTAGCTGAGCGATTTTAATGGATGTTCCAACATTGCGAAATAAATTGTCTGTGTCTGTCTTTAATCTATTACTTTATGTTTAGAATGTTAACCATGTAGAAAACTATAACCAATAATCAGGAAATCAAATCATAAGGTTTTTGATTCCGCTTATGGTTAGGGCCTTGAGAGCAATCTGGTGAAAAAATATTGCTATACCTAGTGGGGTCCGTTAGACGGACTGCACACGACGAGCGGCTGCCCTGCTGCCCTGCTGCCCTGCTGCTCGCCTAGATGTACGGCTTCTTACATTCAACTGACATACCTAGAGATGATAACACTTTATTCGGGTAAAACCTTAGTAACACGTGAAGTTACCCAATCGTAGGTCGTATTTTAAAATAATGATTCGGCTTGCGATAAATTGTCATTATGTAGAGTAGCTTAGGATTTGGCAGTTCTTAACACGACTAGCCTCGTGAGAGTATGACAGTAGTCATAGGTACCGTGCAAATATATTAATGAAAATGATTTCATTGTTTGTTTCATGATTCATCTCTTTGATTGGAATAAATATCGCCAATATATCCGGTGATTAAATTACGTAGGTAGCTGTCAGTACATATCTAGTAGTAGTAGTTAGTATCATATTCTCTTCATTGGTAGATAATATTAGTGATAAACCAACAGTGCAAAGAACATATTCATGCACCAGTCATATATAAATAATAGCACAACTCGACATTTTAATCGAGAACAGTACCTACCTCTATGTAGAACCAATACAAAAAAGTTAAATCAGAGCCAATGATTTTAAATATTATCTAAGGTCTTATGGAATTCATAATTGCTTGAATTTGGACTTGACAAATTTTGACTGCCTACTTGATCACACTTTAAGTATCAAACCTAAATGTAGAATGACGTACCGATGGTGCGGCGACCATTCAACGGGAATTGAGACTCGCCCCGGTCTTGGACCGGCCACTGCACCCGTGCAATCGGATTACTGGTAATGTTGTATTTCCCCACACATCTTCACATAAACATGAAGCGGTATGTTCTGCACATCTTCGCTGCGCTAATAGCATTCGGTAGGCGGCGGGGCGGGGCGGGCGCCGGCCTCTGATTACAGTTGTCGCAAGTTTTTATAGAGCGGTGGCCGCGGTGAGGAGGCCGCCCAAGCCGCGCGACCTAATGACGCCAGGGAACTCGTCAACGCTTTTTATGGACTCTCTATAAATCTACGGAAATTAAGTTACTCAAGTTACAGAATCAAGAATCTGAAATCTTTAACAAAAAATGAAATATCGTCATTAATTTTCCATTCAGTACACATATTTATGACAACAATGAGAATACCCTACTGATATTTATTATTAAAACATAATATATTTTACTTGATGAGAACAGACACGCTTTAAATAAACTGTACTTACTTATGATTTATGTAAAGCTAACGTGATGTAGTTGGGCAGTCTATTTCCCACGAGATTGTCGCTCTGTCAAGTTCAGAAAAAGTTAGTAAGAAGTTACCAAATAATATACAAAAAATACCATGTATAAAAGTAGTCAACTAAGATCACACTAAACGATGTAATTAAATAAATCATATCATATATTCAACGAGCAATAAATTCTTGACCGCAAATTCATACAAAAAAACATTCTGCAGGATCTAAAACTCATCGTGGAAAACGTTGAGCCAACGACAGATTGTATTTAAAAGCCCATTAATGTCTAAAGAAGGTGTTTTTTCTCCAAGAGAAAGGGGATAATGCTGACAACGCACCTCGCAGGAAGCGCCGTCACACCGCTTCTAAAAACCTGCTCCAACCATTACAAAATGAACCTTAATGTTTCTGGATAACGTATCTGTTCTCTTATCGTGTTTTATCGCTGATATATAACATTTAACAATAACATTTCCATACTTTACTTTCCCGGCTAAAATTAAATGTAAAGGTTGAGGCGAGACTCGGCTGAATGTTGTACCACTTGCGTCATTTAGACTGGCCGGGACTATTCTAGGAGTCGCAGCAATTTAAAATGTATGTATACAGCAGATATGCCTTGAGAAAATAAACAGAAATGGAAGAATCAACAAAAGGTCGAAGTCGTTGAGAGAAGCAGCGTGTCTCACAGAAGTGAAGATCACTTCGCATTCAGGGTAACTGTAAGTGTCATAATCATACGTAGATACTGGTAATTGTTCTGATTATTGTATGTTGGAGACAGTTGGGCTGAATGACATTATGTACCTAATAGTGCTAACCAGCGATGCATATTGTGTTGCTACCGCATTGTCGCAGTTCCCGCGAACGCTCTTGTTCGTAGAACATACCTACATTAAATATTTCACATGAAATACTAAATAGATATTTGTAATTTCGTAATAACTGCGGTCGACATAATTATGATACCTATAGCAAACTGCTACCTTATTTTACGTTAACTTTACAATCTCGGTAAATACCTTCCACACATCACTGTGTTTACAGGCGACGATGGTTTGACTATCAACAATTCACTAAAATGCATACAGTTTACCTAGAAAAGAACGTCGATAAAGGTGTATGCTCAGTGGTGGGTAGGGTTTTACCGACACTGTTCATTCAATACTGTGATGCAAATAGATCAGCCCAGGCGGTCCCCTGTGGTTTGATTAGCTCTCACTCGCGCGCGGATCAGGGCTTCGTAAAATACATCTTATCCGAGCCCCGCATAATATTAACCTTTTAAGAAAGAAGGCATGTGATTACGTTGGTGGATGCGGATTTATCAACGATAACAAGTCGTGTATCAACCTTAAGACGAGTGCTTTTGCAGCAAAATTTTGCCAAAAAAGATATTGACTGAAAATATATGCGGTACGTACTTTATGACTTTATCTACTAGATTAAATGCAATTAGTATATCTAATAATATCTTTATCATTATGTGAGTATGCCGTCAGATAAAACATATCTCCCACTATAAACGCGCTCTCCGTACGTGTCCAAAGAGCAGTTTCCACTGTCCCGGTTTAAAATCCTTATGCACGCAGGCGTACGGAGCATGTTAGTGGCACGCTAACAGCGGCCCGGACGGCGGCGGCGGCGGGTGTAGCGAGCGTGTTTATATAAACCGTTAGCGCCTTCACTCACAGCCGCTCTAGTATTCAGTTAAACCGATCGAATCAGATTGCCGGGATAACTTGCATTTAGTCTAAAAGATGGCTCTGATTTGCACAGCTGTTAGTTTCACACGGATACTTCAATTTTAATTTTAACATCTGTTTGCGGCTTTTATTATTAACTAGCTGAGCCCGCGACTTCGTCCGCATGGAATTTAACTTTACAAAAAAGCCCGCTCCCGCGTTCTGAACCCGCACGACAGCACCCATTTTTTCATTTTTTTAAATCCTGTTTTTCTAAAATAAAATTAGCCTAAGTTACTGCTTATAACATCAGCTATCTACCAGTGAAAGTCCCGTCAAAATCGGTCCACCCGTTTCGGAGATTATCTTTGATTTCATGTGTTTTTATTTTTTTACGCGGAACCCTAATTGTTTTTCTAAAATTAAAGTAGCCTAAGTTACTCCCTATAACATCAGCTATCTGCCAGCGAAAGTCCCGTCAAAATCGGTCCAGCCGTTTCGGAGATTACCCGGAACAAACACACAGACAGACAGACAGACAGACAGACAGACAGACAGAAAGACAGACAGACAATTTTTTTTTAAATCGCGTTTTTGCTATAGGTGTCGTATGTATTTTCATATGCATTTAGTGAAAAGATGTTATTTTGATATTACAAACAGACACTCTAATTTTATTTATTTGTATAGATTAGCTTTTTAAAACCATTTTTCATAATTACGAGCATATACCATACATATCTACCTACCAAGACGATTTAGTCACGCAGAAATAGGATTTTTTTAAAGTTGTATGTAATACATATAATGACAGCGCTTTTAAAAAAAATCACTGGGATGCCGGGCCGTGATTACAGGGCACGGAGAGCAAGTGAGCCGCTTAGAAGCCGGTTAGAAGTGGCGCACCGGCACAACACAAACGTGTTGAGTGCACGCGTTGCACGGCCGTTATTGGATTTGTGTAGAGCGCGCCGCGGCATGGCGACAGGCGGCGCGACGCCTTACTGGCGTCTATAGGACAGCTGCGACTGACGCCTGTCGATAGGCAGCAGTGTATGGGAAATAATAATGTGCAAATTTAATTCTTACTGTATTTTGTATGTGTTAAAGCTATACTAAATCAAATAAATTTGTAAATTTCTGATTATAATCTAGACGTCTCGCACCGCAGATTATTTAATAACATGTACAAATAATTTTGAATCTCGCGCTGTTGTTCAAGTGACCCATTAAGCAACAACGGTTTTCATACCGCAAAAAATATAAGTATTTTTTGTAGCTTCTGAAAATAAGATACATATGGGAAATGCGTTATTTTCAAACCATTATCAGTTAACTCGGTTACATTCCTTTCAAGATACAATATAATGCCCTAGCAAACTTACATAGTGAAAAAATAAAACTACTACTATACACTTTATCCTCATTTCTTAAACTAAATCCCCTTTTCCGAGCATGTTAGGAGCGCTCCCCTCCGGCCGGGTCGCGCCGCCCGCCGCGCGCCGCGCCGCCCAGCTACCTACTGATTTTCACCGTAATGGCGTTTCAGTGTTCCACATTTTAATGTAAGTGCTGTTGTTCCAAACTAAGCTGCGTACCTGCAACGTTTAGCGATTCCTTTTATGGAACAGTTGCGGGAATGCGCCGGGATTTTAATTTGGACGCTCACTTCGGTGCATTCGGATACTGTGTGTCAGCGGTACACGGCGGCTGCAATAAATACACAAAGCATCTGGAATAACAATAACAATATCTTATAAGGTAGTCAGTCCACAAGGAAACTAAATGCTTCTTCATAAGATAATTGACATAGCAACAATAAAACAAAGTTAATTAATTGGAAACATAATGTAAAGTCGCAAAATGGCTTAATGAGATAAAAAATAAAATGCTTCTGCCAATAATTACACGTTCGCTGTTCTTGTTTCGCATTCCTCCGACGGAAGCACTTTAGCTACGTCGCAAGCTATATTTGTCAGAGTCAGAGCCCACATAATTTACGTTCTCGTAAAAGTGACGACCGTGTAACGAGCGCGGCCCTCGGACATGCAGATACACGGGCTTTTTGCAGTCGCCTTAATTCCCCAACGAATGTGCGCAGAAATAGCGCTAAGTGTTACAAATTACTGCGATATGCCATGACGTTAAGTCCTGGTTAAACACTATTAAGGACAAAGAGCTGCATTTTAATTGCAACGCGATGATTGCTCGATTTGCTCATGGTTTATATCCGTGTGAATTTTGTACTTGTAAGCATAATAGATTTACTTGAATTGTAACTCCTAATACTACTCGTAGCAATTGTTGGTTGGGAGGTGAGGGATTGTGCGTTGGCATTTATGGCTATACGCTTACCGCCACTGAACTCGCAACGGATCTTTTAAACGATGGTATTGAAAGGAGGATGGTACGACAGGGACTCGGGTGCATTAGATAAAACGATTATGTTACGTAATGTGACATTTAAATATCAAAGTGCAAGAGGGCGAATACAATTTATACGGACGAATATTCTACGTGCCGCGGACTCCAACTAAAGTTTGTGGCGACATTGCAAGATACATACGAAAAATATTGTTTGTATGATACCATCTCATGTAAGAACTCGTTTGCAGGGAAACATCATGCTGATTGTACATGACGGTATCATTATTTACGAAATACAGTTTTTTTTCTAATGTCACTTTCTTCAGAAGCAAAGCAAAGATTAATTCACTATGATCTTAATTATATGAACGTGATATGTTTACCCAAGCAATGGCACTGTCGTTCTACGTACATGACAACATTATTCATTTAAAATTCCAGCAACTCTATTGAAATTGTATCGATAACTATAATTCGAGTAATAGTAGTGCATACTTGTTACATTTTTCAACTCTTATCGTAGATAAATTATCATAGTTACTATGAATATAGTGCGCGGTGAGAAAGCACGTGACAAATTGCTTGTATTGTAATATTAGTCGGATTTGGAAAAAACACGTCACCGAAGGGCGGCGAGCGGACGGCAGCACGTCGCGTCGCGCTTGAGGCAGAGACACCCGCGCCCGCGCCGCGGCCCGTGCTTTACTTTTATACATTTCTTATGTACAACAATGAATTAAACTAGTACACCACAAAATCAAGACGCTGAGCGTACGACCTTCTCGAAGTGAAAATAACATGTAGGTAAGATTACATTTAAAAATAATTACATAAACAAAATAAACATAATAAAAAACAACCGAATTGAGAAACTCCTCCTTTCTGAAGTTTTAAACTAACTGGTAAATCTTCAAACCGCTGAACATTTTCCTTGAATCATAATTAACAGCACTTCAGATCAAGACAACTTTCATACAAAAGAAATAAAAACAAAATCGGTTCATCCGGTTGAGCGCTACGATGCCACAGACAGACACAGATACATAAATAAATATTTAAAATTTATAATACCCCTCTTTTTCCGTCGGGGGCTAATCAAACGAGTACGTTCATGATATCGTTTGTACTAACGCATAGTCAGTGGCTATATATACTGCGGAATAGACCCTCTATTCAAGTTGCGTGATGAACTTGAGAATGTTGAATAACTAGGGCAAAAAAAAATATTAAATCAGATTTTTTTCTGACATATTTGCGAGAACGTGTAACATGATAATAGTATTGACGAAATGGCATAACAAAATGCTTTGTCATCTAAAAATATAAAACTATTCAATATTTCTACAAGATATAATAAATCAAAGTAGGTATTAGTGATGTAACGAATATACGCATTCACATTCGCGAATATTTGCATATTTTTTGGCATTCGCATTCGCAAGAATCTATACGAATATTTGGCGAATGTTTTTGAAAAACAAAAAGGAAATTATGTATACTTAGATGGAAATGGAATTTTGCTACAACTAGTAAGAATTATATATTTTTTCAACAAACTTGCTCGTAGGGTGGCCCTTATTGCACCGCTTTTAGGTGCATAAAACAGTTTATTACGCACTAGTGCTTTAACTTTACAAATAATAGTAAATCATCTTAAAAATAGTAAGCATTTTAATAAAATAAATAAACAATGTTTATTAAAATATTAGAAATAAATATATCTGGCTTTGCCAGACCCATAGATGAATATAACTGGGCAAATGCATGTCGGACTACGCATACTATATGCATAGGGTTCTGTAGACATCCCGCCACTTTTCGATAATACGGAACCCTAAAAATAAAAGTGATGATTTTTTTATTGATATGAAACATTGAATACGGCGGCTCTCGTAACCTATTAATTTCTGCGACATTAATAAACTATTGGCTACCGTATAAATAAAATAGTAAGAAATTATGTTACAAAATTTATAAAACCGGCATTCATAGACATCTTAGGAAAAAGACATAAAACTTTATTTTCTTTTTGGACTGATGAAAAAGTTCTTATAAGGAGTTTTAATTCTAATAATTAAGTCCTGATTAAACTGAGTGCACAAGCAGTAGTGCGTGGGTTTGAGACTCAGTCCAAACCTTTGATTATTTTAAAATTAATTATATTTATTTTTAAAAGTAAAGAACTATTTATTTCCTATAATAAACCATTTTTATGTTGTTCTAAGTCAAAGGATGAATCTTGCTACTCACGTAAAAAAGGCCACTTTGTAGCTCAATATTTCGTAAACGCAAATTAATATTGAAAAACTGTCAAAGAATCTTTAAAGTTATTTTAAAATACCTACTAAACACTCACTCGAGGTGGTGAATAAACATTTTTTTCACACCCCTTTCTTAGGTACGGCCGGTATAATGGAATAATTGCTTTCAAAATATAAATACACAGTTTTGTAGTGGTACATAAACTCTATTATTTTTCATTCATCCTGCCACTCTCTAGGTCTTAACAAATTCGTGAGCTGTGATTTTGTTTCAATTAAAATTGTAATATTTAAAATATTTTCTACTCGCAAGTGTGTTGTAAAATGTCGTACGTGAGAATTGTTCATTACACACCTTGGCTCCATCACAGCCCTCGCGTTAGTTTCGGGCTGGAAACCAGCCTCGATCGTAATGTAATGCTCAACTTAGCTTACTTGTACATAATGCACTTATTTACTTATATTTGAATTAAACAATATATATATTATAGGACTGTCTTGAGGTAGGCAACTAAATTATAAATAGGATATTTCTCTATTGTTCTTGTTAGTCTAATTAAAATATTAAAAATTTCAATGACATTTAAATATTAATTAATTTTGATGCAATGATACTAAACTACCCTAATATCAAAATAAACTTCTTCAAATTAACTTTATGTGACTAACTTCGTTCTTTCAACCTGTATGGGTTCGGCTATGTTCGGCCGACACGAAATGTTAAACCAGTCTAACATTTTGCGCGCTCTTTATTAAAATTTTATTAAAAAAGAGGGGTGTTATAAGTTTAACATGTGTATCTGAGTGTCTGTCTGTGGCATCGTAGCGCCCAAGCGGATGATCCGATATTAATTTAGTTTTTTTTTGTTAGAAAGGTTTTCTGATCGAGAGTTTTCTTAGCTATGTCTCATGAAAATTGGTTTAGCCGTTTGAAAATTATCAGCTCTTTTGTAGTTTAAAAAGTAGTCGCATCGAGGGTTTTTAAAATTTTCAATTTAAAGTTTGTTGAAAGCCAACATTCGCATTCGCATTCGCGAATGTTGGCGCCAAATATTCGCATTCGCATTCGCGAATGTCAAAAATCCAACATTCGTTACATCACTAGTAGGTATTATGTCGTTGGGTTCGCGTGGCTTGTCCCGAGACATTCCCCACAGCATTCCTGGCCCATCAACCCTGACCTCTACATTAGATTCTACGCTCACAAAGAGAAAAGGCGATGCCTACCTATTTCCCAATAGGCTCGTCTTCAGCTGGATCGAGGTTGGGAAGCCTCTCGAGACCTACATCTGTGTCATGTCCGCGGCGGCGACGCGGCGACGCAGCGGCGGCGGGACGCGACGTGCTCGTATTGGACTTGAAGAACTGTCGACGGCTTACTTAAGTGATATTCTTTAACAAGTTGTAAGGTTCGTGGAATACGAGTACCTAAGCGTTGCGCTAGATTTGATTTTGAATCTGAAACTACCTATAACCCACTTTTTTTACGTCGGGAAAACTTTTCATGGGTCCCAGTCTGCCACGGGGAGCCAGCCTGGCATGTGAGACTCCTACTCACTAAAAACCTGACGATGTTCCACCGCTCCGCTGGTTGATGGACCACGAGGGCACGATAACATTCTTTCGCAGCCCGCCAGCACCTATAACCTAACCTAACCTCTTATTCCCATGTCCTCATCGCGACATGACGCTGCCGCCGATGTCGCGACACGTGACAAATTTAATAACACCTTTAGCTGCTCTCTCACTTCCCGAGCCCGACGCACGGCGACTTGGCGACATGGCGTCTGCGATGTCTCCTGCACTCCGTTCTCGTGTACGTTCTCAGAGCCGCGAGTCGCGCATCGCTTATATATAGTGCATTTCTAATTTCGTTACGTGTCGTGCTGCATATTTTCCAAAATAGAAGCCGAGTGCCGCGGTCATATACCTCCTAGTGTTATTAAATCTCTTCGAACTTAAATGCAATAGCACTCAACGACACGTTTAACAATGCACTGCTTGCAAATACGGTTGACATGACAGTATACATAGCATGCCTCTGAAACATTCAGAATATTTGACTATAGTTACAGTGGTGTCAATATAACCGCCCATGTACGCGCGACCACCTCTTGTGTGCTACTGATGAAGCCATCCAGAATTTTGGTCTGGATTTTTTTTTTATAATTTTTAAAAATTCTTTGGACAAGTATTATCAAAATCATCGACACGACAAGAAGAAGATTTCACTGCGCTAATTATGTTCCGTAATTAACGCCGCTTCGTGCAATTTGATACGTAAGTATAGATACCATCAACAAAGTTGCCGCTTGATCAGTTTTTAACACCTTTCGCTTGCAGGCAGTAATCATAGGTTGCCTCGCCCATTATGTTGTTGTCCAATGAGACGACAAGCGTCCGATGAGACAAAAGCCCTTTTTTTGGAAAGCCTTTTGTTTTAATTGTTTTTATGACCATGCTAGCCGCAGGTGACTGCTGGTCACTGTACACAAAATGCAACCTTAAGGTGATCAAGCGTCGAGTTTGTTGACTGTACGTACCTATATGAACACGAACCAGTTTTTCAGTTCAGTTCAGTTCTAACCTGATTTTCATCCGTATAAAAAATCATAAACTCCCCACTGGTAACAAATGGCTCAATTAAAGCGAAACTTTGTATGACCGGTGATCGATTTCACTTTGTTTTTGAAGCGTTTTGTTTACCGTGAGTCCCAGCGGCGGCGGCGGCGCCACCGTGCCTGACTCGCTGCAAATAAAATATAAATCCCAGCTCAGGAAAATCACAAATTCAATAACTCCTCGCGGAAGAGTGATTTCTTCCCGACAGGTGACTTTAAAAATATGATAGATGATACATGCTGCGGCACGTTTTTTTTTTTATTTTGCTAGCACCTCGCTGTCGCGCCTCGCTGTAGCCAGACGCGTTTTGTTCAACAGATATATCGGCGCGCGATAAAAACCACCACTACATAATATATGAACTGTTCACCATAACTTCTATATACCTATATTTTATGTTAGACTAAAACAGGTATTCCGTCGCTGGTACGGCGATATAGTCAATGGTAATTTGGCTGTTTAATTAATAACCTAAACATGCTAATTCATGGTATTGTTCCATTTTCCAGACATGAAAACTTATATTTTTTATTTATTTAATAGATATAGTACAGCATTTGCTAAGTACGTAAAACTCCACTTTATCTAAGCCAGTGTCACTTTCTATGTATAAATTCCAAGGCAAGTCACAATAGTGTAGTGTAACACACAACGCTATCGGTGCCAAGGACTGTTCTGTTTACACAAAAGTTCCCAGTTCCTTCACTCATCACAAACACTGTTTACCACTCTATAAATATTATCAAACTAGCTGTGCCCCGCGACTTCATCCGCGTAGTATTGGATTATTGGGTTAAAAATCCTATCCTATATGTAAATCCCGGTTATAATCTATCTGTGTTCCAAATTTCATCCAAATCCGTTTAGTAGTTTTTGCGTGAAGGAGTAACAAACATACATACATACATACATCCACACTCACAAACTTTCGCATTTATAATATTAGTAGGACGTACACCAATCAAATTCTGGATCATATCTGCATATCGATTAGCGAAACGGAGATTTATACTTCATCAACTAAAAGGTTCCACGAGGTATCTGTGAGATATTAAGGGGATGGAACTTTACGGAGCCCCCTGCCGGCTGGTGGGGGCGCGGCGTCTGGCCGGGCGGTAGAGGCGCCTGTCCGCAAATACTCCCTCTTATACTAGGGAAACACAAGCGGGAACTAATACCGCACATTCGCTTCAAGTTTTACCATAAGTTGTGTTACTGTACTGGCACCTCTTCATGGGTAACGTCTGCTCCTTTGTATAGTTGTATTCGCTGTTCTGTTGCCCCTTATTATGTTCGGCTTTACATAAAATATAACATCGCGTAGGTGGTGCGGCAAGCGCTCTACATCAACGCTCTACATTTGTAGCGACTATCATCACCGTTTGCTTCACCGCCCCTCATTTTCTGTGTTCAACGAGAACGATTATTGGTGAAATCTATTTGCTAATATAAAACCGAGTGAGGCTACATCTTAATATTCTGATTCTGACATAGAAACTTTGATCAATACGTAAAAGGAGTTAAGAGCATGGAAAAATCCTTCAACCTTGTCAGTTATAATACCATCTCTTTTTATCTAAAAAAGAAAAAAGTGTTACATAGATACACTAAGGTCCGGTTGCTCGTACAATACAGTAAAGTAATAGTTAAAACTTAACTATTGTTAATATTGACCTTGGTAAAGAAAGTTACATCGGTTATATTCGTATTCAGTTGCCCAAAGATTATTTTCGCGGCGGTTAAATTAGACGAGGGTTAAAAGAGTTGTCAGTGCAATTCCATTTTGTTTCCCTTCATTTTTGATGGGGAACTTTTCTTTCGGCTGCCAACACTGTATTAGCTGTCATATTGGCATTGTTTGTTCTGACTTGTGACCACAGAGTACTTTTGTTTGTGACGTTTGGGTGCAAAGAGTATTATAATATAGAGGTTTGGGTGATTCGGTAAATTAAAAATCGTTGTGGGGCTTTTAAATTAATAAAGAATTTTTGTGTGTTTAATTTTCGTAATACAGAGAGACATCCCTCAGCGTTCTATTCAGCTTCTATTTTTATGTTATTTTGTCTGTCTACAGCGTCATAATTTTTCTAATACCTATGAGAATGGGAAATTTATATGGAGCAGATACATGTACCTATAATTTAAGTTCTTATTTTATGTCCTTTTTATTTTTGTTCCTTTATTTATTTTCTCCAAAATAAATTAAAAATAAATTGAAATTAAAGAGATTGATTAAAATAAATCCGTTTTATTTAAAATTTTACATTGAATTTAAAGAGCTAATCTATCAAAATTTGATGATATTAATTCACCTCTTGTACTGTCTTGATTATTAGTAGCCGTTTCATCAACAATATCCATCTCCTCGTAGACGCTTCCTAAACCTGGAGGTTGTTCCTCATTCATCTTGCGACAAATGTTATGCAAAACAGCAGTTGCAATTATTATTGCCTGCATATATTTTAAATTTGTTCTCAATTTACATCCGATTGCTGGAAATCTTCGCTTCCAACAACCAAATGTCCTTTCAATAGCATTTCTGGTTCTAATGTGGCTTTCGTAATAAATATGTTTTCCTGATGTTGCGGGATTTGCTAATGGTGTCGAAAGAAAAGACCTCAAGGCATATCCTCTATCTCCTAATAGCCATGTATCACCAAATTCTCCATCTTCCATTCTGCCTCTTATGTTACTTGAATCAAATATGTGACTATCGTGGCTTCCTCCGGCCATCTTGCCACAATATTTTTGATGTAGCAATCAGCATCAGCTGTGCCGCCATCAATCTCTGAAGCGTGCTCTAAAATCCATTTCCTCTCATAGAAAATAATCAGTTCGTGGTCAAAAATTCCTCGGTCTTTGTGGGAATACTTGATCAAATATGAAATCATCATCAGAGGAACTATCTTCATTAATTAAATCCATAACAAAACGCTCTGATCCCATTTTAATAACTGTACTCGCCAAGAAATATTAAAAATAACCTAAAATCGGTAAACGATTACTACAATTCTAC
Source organism: Notodonta dromedarius (assembly GCA_905147325.1). Lineage (NCBI taxonomy): Eukaryota > Metazoa > Arthropoda > Insecta > Lepidoptera > Notodontidae > Notodonta > Notodonta dromedarius. The sequence goes on from LR990162.1 coordinate 13,838,694, forward strand.
TAACGTCAAAATTTAAACGGCCCCCACCCCATCGGTTATTTTAACCGCCGTCAAACCTGAGATTTAACCCCTCGTTAAAGTAACCGTTGCTTCAACAACGCTTTTTAAATTAGTCCGCCGGTTAATTTTACTATAACCATAACTTTACCCTTCATTTGACGTAACCGACTTTCGAGCAACCGGACCTAACTGTTGTATCGTTTGTGACTTGTCCACTTCCACTTCCACTTCAGGTCGGTCGGTCAAGTCGGTTAAAAATATGATGGTTACTTGTTACAGCCCAATCCCAAACTAAGCTACGCTTTATGGGTACCGTACAATTTGTTTTTAACCCCCGACGAAAAACGAGGGGTGTTATAAGTTTAACATGTGTATCTGTGTATCTGTGTGTCTGTGTATCTGTGTATCTGTGTATCTGTGTGTCTGTCTGTGGCAACGTAGCGCCCAAGCTGATGAACCGATTTCAATTGTGTTTCTTTTGTTAGATAGGTATTCTGATCGAGAGTGTTCTTAGCCATGTTTCATGAAAATCGGTTCAGCCGTTTGAAGATCATCAGCTCTTTTGTAGGTTAAAAAAGCCACATTCACGGCCAAAACCAAGTTCCACGGCTCGAATCCAATCGAAATTTGAGATTATTGGATTTAGATTTATTATATTTTTAAATGATCGTAATAGTCTGAACTGGCTTTTTACAATATTATAAATATGAAAAGTTTCCCTGATTCTGGAAAAAAAATATAATTTATCAATTTTTATATGAGATTTGTGTATGAACTAAAGACGTTCCATAAGTCACGTGTCAAATGAGGGATACGCGCATGCGTTAAACTTTGTTTGTTTTGTTAATGGTCATGGAATATTACGTTATAATAATTATAGAGGGCGCTGCTCCGCTATTGAGAAAAAATATAAAAAAACAAATCTAATTTAAAATAATTTTAGCGTTATTGAAAATTCTTCCCCTGGGCTGCTCCCATCCACCTCAACCAGAGTTATTACATGAAATTGAATCATAATTGATAATATTTTACTAGGAATTAAACCTCCGTGGCATCAATATTTATATTCGTTGTCTATTCTAATGTCAATTATTAAAATGTCATAACAAAATAATGACTACTTTTACGCAGAGTTTCTGTTGATTATTGTATACATTTGATGAAAAAGTCGTCGCATCGGGGGTTTTTAAATTTTCAATTTAGAGTTATTTCGAGTTGTAGAGTATTGTTCATACTTCCTTGTATTATTTCTTTAGCTAATTCCTGTTTTTATTTTTACTTTCCTTGTATTCGTAATTGAACGCACTGTGTTTACCTCGGGTGAAAGACTTATTTTGTCCCTCGAACTATTGGCGCCCTCACTACGCTCGGGCGCCAAACCCCGTCTCCGGACTGAATAAGTCACTTTCACCCTTTGTGTAACAATGAAAATGAAAAATGAAAAAATATTTATTTATCTCTAAGTCTACTTATTTATGTTAATTTGTTTACAAATGAGGTCTGTAGACTTGAGGAGCAGAAAAATAAATTATTTAAGAGTGCTTAGCTTGTGACCCTTAAACTAGGCATTGCCTGTATCTTAAGGGCCACTATTACATCTCGACCGCTTTACGAGAGGTGAGATACCTGAGAACAGATCTGCTTCACCCCACAGCGCGCGTAATTTGCATATAGTAATTGATTCTCGTGACGTGTATCTCTCCGTACGAGCCATAAACCCGCCATAGCGTTCTCTCAGCTCATTTCCCGTGTTTGCACCGCTATGACCGCGCCGTGAAAGGCGTACGGAACGCTATTATCGCCATTGTGAGTTCCGCACATTGAAACTGGGTGAAGCGAGGTGTTTACCATCGCCGTATTATTCCATGGGGCACGTCATATAATGAGGAAACGCGCCAATACAGGGTAAAACGTAGGTTACTGGTACCAGTTTAATGAAGGTTGAATATTATGTCATAACTGAAAATATATAAATTACTATTTTGATATACGTGATGTATGTAACGCTAGGTTTATGTACGATAATACGAGTAATAGATAGATCATTCATACAGGGCGTTTATTTTCAATTACTAGAATTTACAGTATCGGCTACACTTGCTTATGCGAAAGTCAAGCAATCGCGTTCCGATCCGGTGGTAGATTTACCCTCGCCACCTCTCCTGGCAGCGGCCCAAGCCGAGGTCGTGTCCCTTGTGGCGCCCTTGAGCTAGCTGCCCCCCTGCCCCTCTGGCTGGAGCGCACTTGCGCTCGCCCTCTGTCCGGGTGAAGTTGTTATGGCCACTCTGGCCAACAACAAATAGTCATATCAAAAAAAAAAAAAAAAACAAGCAATTATCTATACAAATAAATAAAATTGGAGTGTCTGTTTGTAATATCAAAATAACACCTTTTCACTAAATGCATATGAAAGTACAAGCGACACCTATAACAAAAACGCGATTTAAATTTTTTTTGTCTGTCTGTCCGTCTGTCTGTCTGTCTGTCTGTCTGTCTGTCTGTCTGTCTGTGTGTTTGTTCCGGGTAATCTCCGGAAGGGCTGGACCGATTTTGACGGGATTTTGGCAGGCAGATAGCTGATGTTATAAGCAGAAACTAAGGCTACTTTTATTTAATAAAAAAAAAATGGGTCCTGTCGCGCGGGCTCAGAACGCGGGAGCAGGCTTTTTTGTTAAGTTAAATTCGCCGCGGACGAAGTCGCGGGCTCAGCTAGTCATTAATAATGTTACATAAAATTGCTATAAAATCTTTGCGCGAACCACACACTAACAGGATTGCCACAATACCATATATCCACCACCAGATGTCCAATAGACCTAACCAAATATCGTTAGATCACATCCTTAATCGCTTTGAAAAGTTTGGTTTTATTATACTATATTATTAAAATTTATCATTATGTTGACCCAAAACAATAAATAATATTCATTTAAATAACTGATACACTTGATCCGCAGTTCAAAATCTCATTATGACAAACTGAAAGAGAAAATAATCATCTCAAGTTAGAAAACTCACCATTGCGTTCAGTGAAACTTTTGTCTTATTCAACTACAGAAATATTCTGTCTGTAAGTAAATCAGTAATCGCTGTGCAAACCTCGCGTCATAAGCATGTTGTTTCATGAAGTGCCATCATACAACTTGTTGTGAGGTAACTAGCAGCTATCAGGATTGAAAGGAGCTAATCTGGTGTGCGCTGAAAAAGTTTTTTCATGAGTTGCCGAGCTCGCGGCAGAGCTGCGTCAGGTATTTATGAGCACATTCGCCTCCCTAAAGCCGCTATAGTAAATTGTACATAGAAATTATTTATGAAAAATGACTTATTTTGAGCTTGATAATGTGTTGTGTAAACTTTCCATCAAACGCTGAACTCTCGTTGAAGGAATAAAAAGGATACACAGGAAATAAATACAATACGATATTGCCAACAGTTAACCGAGTTATATAATAACACATTAATATCTAGAAAATGGTTCCTCCATTAGAAAAGTTGGTAGAAATGTATAGATTTATATTACTCTAACTGTATTGTTATCCTTTACTTCCTGTATCGCGACTACTCGAAACTACTACACTTGGGAAAATTTCATAAAACAAGTAATGCCTTCCCAATTCGAGAAAAAAATCGGAGCGCATTCCGTCAGCTCCGTGCTGTTCGAGCGTAACGTCCGGGCCGCTTCTCCCGGCACAGCAACACGCCGCTGCCGACCGGTGGCATCCTGCGATTTAATTACGTGTACAGAACTTTACATAAAGTATGCGAGAAAGGTTTTGAGACAAATACCATGGCTCCAAGGTACAGTTAAAATTTTGGCTTTGTTGTTGGACTGCATAACAGGGCGCTTTCTTAAAACGCTGGCGAACCAACTGCGTGGTGTGTACTCGCTCGTGGAATATAACTTTATATTCCCTGTCGTAACTGACGCAGTGGCGACACCTGCCAGTGTTTATAACAATTCAAGTGGTCACCACCTCGCCGCGCGCCGCCGCGCCGCCGCGCCGCCGCGCCGCCGCCGCCGCGCGCGGGGTGGGTGAGAATTGCTCTCATCAACAATTTACTTTGTTATGAGAACATTCTTGCATACAAAACTAACTGCGTATCATATCAGTAGGTATGAATATCCGACCGGTGGTAGATTCTGACTATTCATAAATGCTTTGTTGGCTTACATGAATAAAAACAATTTTGAGTTTTGAGTTTTTACGAGCTCAAGCGTATAGACTACAGCTATTAAATGCACCCTTAAATATGTTTAACCAAATATACGTAATAATTGACTGTTGTAAATTCGGAACATCGAAGCATGTTCTTATGTTAGTTGTATCCAACCAGTCTTGTGAGCTAGTAAATAGATCTCACTACATAATTAAATTATTCAAACAACATGAAGAGGCAATGTAATAAATGTGGTTGCCGTAGGGAAAATTAGATTAAACCTCAAATTCCCAATCCAACGCTGATATCAAAGAAACTACATGAAATAGTGTTCACCTTCAGCACTTAGGTACTTGAACTCGCGGATTCGCTTGATCATTGAACTTGCGACTGAAAGAGGAAATATAATACGTGATCCCTGTAGAAAGTTGCATAGCTGCAAAAATAACGCTGTTATGGCTCATGCAAGAGGAGTGGAATCAAGCAACGACAGACCATCAAAACACTGTCATATCTTAGCAAAACCTGGCCTGTATGAAAGCTTACCGATCCCCGAGGACAAGCAAGTGCTACAGGTGAACAATACTTAATTAAGTCGTTTGCAGTGTTTGTACCTTCAGGTACCCGCCAACGAGTTCACCCATAGACTGGCGAGCCGTGAGCCGTGAGCCGTGAGCTGTGTGCTGGGTGTAATGCGAGTTGGCGGAGGCGAGGTGGCCGGCTGCCAGCCCCCGCTGCTAATGTTCGCCTCTATTCGATGCCCGCCTATTCTTTGGCTATTGATTGTGGTCTGCCACCGGAAGTCCATTTCCTGAGTCTCGCTCGAGTTAGCGAGCATTCACACGGCTAATCCAGCACCGATATTTTTTACTCTATGTAATACGACCACTATTTGTCAAATTCATGCGAATAACCACTTACTCTCATTTATTATTTCATTCATATTCTACTGATACAATTTGTTAACTTAAAATTTTGTTCTATCAAAATGGTACGCTATTTTATCTTCATTTTAAGTATGCAACGAAACGTAATACCTCATAATATAACGTGGGGCATTTCATTACGACGGGTGTCTTTAAAACAGTAACATTCTTCCCACGTTTTACAACGCTCTTTAATTTACAATTCCTCTCTGCGCTGAGAGCCGCCTCAAGTGCATGACACATTCATCATAATCGTTTTCTACCCACGCCCTCTCTCCACTGCCAGTAATCCTCCGCAGCTCATAGCGTATCACATAAAGAGCCAGGTGATTAAACCAATTAGCGAGGGGGCGCCACCGTCGCAAATCTTGCCAAACAAAGTGGACTGCGGTTGGGAATCGCCGCGCACTCGTTGTTCTTTGAGATCACTCAGCTCCAGAAAAACGAGCAAGAAAGAGCAAGTGTCAGACCCTGGCGCAACGCAGGAACCCACTAACACTACATAGTAACTCATGTGACAGAAACACGTATTCTCACAACGTGTCAGCACACAATTTTACTAAAAATAATCCAGTTTATAGGTAGTTCTTACTTGATTTATTCTGGATTTCGCGGGCCGTAACCTAACATTTTAAAACACAGGGAACACGTGAGTTTTTATAGCTCACAAAACGTCAGGTAAGAACGACTGCTTATTATGAAATATAACTGGAACCTGACGGCGTCTCTGGATGCGCCAGTGACATAGTGACCGCGGCGCGATACGTTGCTGTTAACATTTGAGAAATTGGAACCAAGTTTACCCGAAGAAATCGCGGAAGGAACGCTATTCATAATTAATTCATTCCACATTACTGTTCGCAAACATGCGATGCTGCAGACGATGGTGAAGATATAAAATTATCGCCAAACTAAGCAACGCTTGTACTATGGGTACCGTATAATACCGCTTGTAATACGGGGGCGATCCCAGTAACACCCAGACCAGATAAATATAGAAAAGGCCATTTCCGAAATTTGCCTCGGCGGGAATCGAACCCGCCACCACCATGTGCAGTCAGCCGAGCGGCCTACGCTTGAACCACTGCGCCAAGCGGTCGTCAAATATGTTTTGAAGGACAGGTGAAATTAAAGATCTACGATTTAAACTGGAGTACTACATAATTAAAGTTTCAGTAAGTTTCTAATAAATAAAGGATTTGACAATATTATTGTTTTCAAACATTGTCGATCTTTAAGGCAGTGCCGTCTTCACGCAAAGTCCTAATAGGCCCGGGCCTAGGGCCCCAGGCATGTTGGGGGCCCCCCAATCGCAAGAAAGAACATTGAATAACAAATCGTAAACTTTAAAACCCCCATAATAGTAATAAAAATAAAGTAATTAATTACGTTAATCATTTAATTTATAATAATTATGTAAAATGGTAAATCTATGTAAATGTATATCTATGTAAAATCATTTCACAAATAATAATTTAGGGCTATTTTTAAATAAAGTTTGTCTGGTGTCATTTGAAATAGCTTCTTATGTGCATATTAAGTGATTATGATCTAAGCTTCTATAAAAGCGAATTACAACTATAGTGTTACGCTATAAGACTTCAGGTTTTGATATTCGAAAGGTAATTTTTTTTCTACATTTATTGCGGGCCCCATCGATACTTGGGCCTAGGGCCTCATACCTTGTAAAGACGGCACTGCTTTAAGGCCAAAGGGATGAGAGATGCTGGGCGTGCGGCCAGCGCAACGCGGAGTACTCATAAAAGCATTTCGCTTACAAGAAATGGGTCCAAATGGCGTCCTATACTTTGCGTCGCCTAGCGATTACCCTCGCCGCGAAATATGACGTCGTAAAGTAGGGAATTAAGTCAAACGGGCCGCGCCAGGCCAATTCTTTTTTTGTTGTGTATATTATTGTCAGGAAAAGGTTATTATGACAGAAAAAAATCAGAAAGTTGAGCAGAACAATTCGAATTAAATATTCAAAGTTAAGACAGGACAACGTGTGTCGGGTCAGCTAGTATAATAATAAATAACTCTAAATTGAAAATTTAAAAACCCCCGATGCGACGACCTTTTCATCAAATGTATACTTTACCTAGTTCGTCCAAATAACGCTAAAACTATATTAAATTAGTTTCTCTTCTGTATTTTTTCTCAATGGCGGAGCAGCGCCCTCTAGAATTATTATTGCGTAATATTCCATGACCATTAACAAAATTTAACGCGTGCGCGTATCCATCATTTGACACGTGACTTATGGAACGTCTTTAGTTCATACGCAAATCTCATATAAAAATTGATAAAATATCATTTTTTTCCAGAATCCGGGAAACTTTTCAAATTTATAATATTGTAAAAAGCCAGTTCAGACTATTACGATCATTTAAAAATATAATAAAGCGAAATCGTTTCAGCCGTTCTCAAGTGATGTAAAGATATTATTCCAATGAGCCCAAATTTCGATCGGATTCGAGCCGTGGAAGTTGGTTTTGGCCGTGAATGTGGCTTTTTCAACCTACAAAAGAGCTGATGATCTTCAAACGGCTGAACCGATTTTCATGAAACATAGCTAAGAACACTCTCGATCAGAATACCTATCTAACAAAAGAAACAAAATTGAAATCGGTTCATCAGCTTGGGCGCTACCTTGCCACAGACAGACACACAGATACACAGATACACATGTTAAACTTATAACACCCGTCGTTTTTCGTCGGGGGTTAAAAAGTAATGATTCCCCATGCATTTCATTATGACGTAAATTATTATCATTATTCATTATATTATTATTATTATATGGTATTATATATGTGTTTAAAAAAATATATGTATCATGTAATCTGAAAACAAATACCTATGTCATTTGTAGCGAAAACATTGGTTTTGGGCGCAATTCTGCTGCTAATGCCCCACTCAGACGCCTCTAGCCGGGTGATCGCAATTGAATGGCCCGGCCACGTTATATCACGCCGCCCCACAGCCTGTGTCGGTGTTGCTGTCGTGTCGCCCTCGTCGCGGCGCGGCCTCGCCGTCGTCACGTCATGCGTCTTCAAGAGTCCCTCAGATAGGTAGCTCTTTAATTTATTGGATGTCATAGGTGCTTGTTGGCGTGAAATTATGAATACTTACTGGTGGCCTCTACGTTACATGGTCATTTATTTTTACTTTTGTATTAAAATAAAGCATTATTCTATTCTACTGCTAAGATAGGCATGATACCTTTTGCCAAACGACCGTATACAATCAGTTGGTCGACTGTGCTGGCTCTCTGTGGTGTTTGCCTGTGTGTTCGCCAGTCGGGTCAGGCGGTCACAACACCATATCTTACCGTAACTTTCCAGTGCCATCATGAAGATTCAGAACCGACTGCGGTCCAGAATGAGTTAGGTATCGCATGTTTTGTGATTATTTATGTCTTTCAAACATTTACACATATAACAAGTAACCAACGTCTTACTATATACGAAATATTGACCCGTTGTGATAATCTTTTCATAAAAAATGCTTCATCAAACTGACTTCAAACTATAATATTTGGAACTATTTATGATTTTTACTTGTACCTATGTTATAATAAGTTCAACATAATTTTTTGAGAACAAACTAAGCTACGTAAGTATCTTAATGGCGCATGACTCGTGCTCAAACGTACTTACTTAGCTATTTGAGTATGATACAGAATGTAGGTTTATTTGTTACTAGCTGTGCCCTGCGCGCGTTGCTACCTACGCTGTCAAAGATTGAACGTACCAACTCAAACACCTTTGTGGCCTCATGCACAACACTTTGCTGAAGATCATGACATGATATGCATAGTTTACGATTCTATAAAGGACATACAGACTAACATTAATTTTTTATATAGATAGATTGCAAATGATTTTTTTTGTTGTAAAATAATTACAACTTGCTTTACATTGTTTATTATCATAATAGGCTGATGTAATATGTAAGGAATTTGTCCTATCGGTAAAATAATAAGATAAGAATCACAAAACATGATAAGAATTATACCAGTCTCATTAAAATAAAGGCGAAAAGTGTTTTACCCTGCGACCAACAAAGTGCATATAAAATTACTTAGCATCCTAGAACATAACGTATAAAAAATATATACACAGGCATTACAAACATAGTTAACTAACGAAGTGTCGTCACTTTAAAATGATGCAGGCGCTCAGGTTCACGCCGGGATACAGCGCAAACCGCAACCCAGCGCTAGTTTTCAGTGGCAGCCCCAAGTGACCCTCTGAACATAAAACCTAACGCCCCCTCTCAGGCCTAACGATACACAGCGGCCGACTACATTGGCGCATTGACAGATGGCGGCGGCGCACGAGTGCAGTTTAGTGACGAAAATATACATACAATAACTCCCAGCGTTAATATTGTAATAAATGACGTTACAAAAACATGGATGGACCTCGTCCATATTGAAGAGTCGTACCGTGTCGTACATAACTAAAATTATGTAGTCTACTTTGTAACAAGAGGTTGTTTAGTTGCGTATGGACAGGTATCACGATGGCGGTGAACCACACGTGATACTGAATGCTAATACCGTGAGATTAATCCAGTAATATAGATTTGAACCGAGTCTTGCCTTGAACGTAGTATGCATTGCCGGATGGCTTTCCTTTACAAGCTGTGGTTATCTTGTCGGCAGTTCCGTCGGCCCGCATCCTGGGCGGGCCGGACCTGCACGTGGACATCGGCTCCACCATCAACCTCACCTGCCTCATCCAGTTCAGCCCGGAGCCGCCCGCCTACATCTTCTGGTACCACGAGGACGAGGTGAGCGGACGCAAAGTAATTATGCATCATCTACTTATACTACTAATATTAACTTTAATTTTATGATTTGTGAAGGCGATTGAAAGACATTTAGATCCCTTAGAAGTAGTCAGTTAGAGTCCGCTTCATTACTTATATTATACGTTAGTTTTCTTAAGAATACCCCAGTGAAGAATTTTAAAACTCGATCATATAGTTATGTAGGTAGTTTCTGAAAAAAACGCACACATACAAACCTACTGGTGAAATGCGCATTCAGAGTTATATCCTCTAAAAACGCATGGTATGTGCATATCAATTTGTAAATTAAAACGCTACATCTGGTACGGTCACGGGCGAGTGGGTCCAGCGGTGCGGTGCGGTGCGGTGCGGTGCGGTGCGGTGCGCAAACCCCATGCGGCGGCGATGAGCGCCGCCGCGCGCCGTTTACTCGCTCAGCAAAATACGCACCAGAGGCGGCCCCCCCGCGCCGGCCTCGGGGACAGTTCCAACTATTTCCAGGAACATGTTCTGATATTTCATTATTCATTATTTTGTCCGCTTTTTGTATTCATTATTCATTTTTTAAACTTGCCAAAGCACACTTCGCTTTTATTACTTAATGAAGAAAACAAGAGAATCCTTTTTGATTTAAAGATCATAGACCATCCACATTTCTTCGTCCCAGCCCCGAATTAACTAACGTTAAATTTGAAACGGAGCACTTCCAGACTTGATTAATTGACGAGCCGAGCGCGCACCGCACCAGCACCGCGCCCGCGCCGCCCGCGCCGCCCGGGCCACCCGGGGCCGCGCCGGGACCGCGCCGACCGCGACACGTGCGCTGGAGCCGCGCTTTATTACTTCCATAAATGATTAACACGAGTGAATACTAACACTCTAGTTACAAACAGTTTTAGCCCAGCCACCGCGACAAGCCGTAAATTCCTAATTGAATCAGACTCCAGTACAGTACCCAGGGACGGCAATAACCTTGACCCTACTACATATTGGATAAAGACTTTATTAAACACTATGCCAAAGCGGAGACACACACAAATACCTACATTCCTAGATAGGTATTCTGAGCGATTAAAAATTTTGCGACTGATTCGGTTTGCAGTGATCTGAAATCGATCGGGGATTTAACTGGCACTCACTAGAGCAACATAGGTATATTCGCAAATTACTATGACTTAGTGCAAATGTTTATACATATATAAGATAAAGATCCACAATAAAATCTACGTACCTAGTAGCGTGGTGTGCTCTCTAGAGTGGCATTACGGCTGGAAGCCCAAATGTCCTGCTGTCTATTACGTCCTGCAATAGAACGAGTTTAGCGTCGATCAATTATTAACGGCGAAGCGGGCTGGTAATGGACCTATCCGGGTTTCAATCAAGGTGGCCGGTCTTTAGGTAATTGGATCGCATCCAGGTCAGGGCGCCGAGCACACGCCGAGCGGCGACCGCATGCGAACCGTTTATGATAACACTATACAGCCGGTGTGAGACTGAGATATTTCCGTGTCTAGATCGTCCAGTAACATACACAGTAGTATGAGTGCCGTTCGAGGCAGGTGTGCGTGCGTGTTGCAGAATAAATGTGTGAATGTCGCGTGTATGTTGTCGTGAAGCAGGTGATATCGTACGACTCGTCGCGCGGCGGCGTGTCCGTGGTGACGGAGAAGGGCGCCGCCACCACGTCCTACCTGCTGGTGCAGGACGCGGCGCCCGCCGACTCGGGCCGCTACTCCTGCTCGCCCTCCAACGCGGAGGTCGCTTCCGTGCGCGTGCACGTGCTCAACGGTCAGTACTACCCCGCACTGCTGGTAGTTACCGGCATCACATGCAATACCTTGAATCTAGACAATGTACCTACTTACGAATAAACAATAGAAAATACCTGTCTCATTGTAACAAATAACAATATTCAGTTTCAATCGACAAGTAGATAAGAGTGTGAGCGCGCACGACACGTGCCGCTCCGACTCCACGGGGAACATTGATAAATTGATGAGCACCTCATAACATAACTCCGGCAATCGCGCCGCCCGTAATTACAACATAATTGAACCTCATTAAAAGTCGTCGTCAAGCCGCGCCATGTCACCCGCACTTCAGTTGTTCTTGTTCGCTCGCATAAAATATAACAAATTTGTTTTTAGATTAATCGCACAATCCTTACTTAGTTACAATATTTTTTTCTGTTTGTCTGGTTGCGCTCGCAACACGCAAAAGAGTATTGAACGGATTTTGATGCGGTTTTCGCCGTTTAGTAGGTATTGGGGTCCAACATAAAATCCAAGCCACATTTGATCTAAATCTGGCGGGATGAATCAAAGAAAGCTTGACCTCTCCTCTTAGTGGCCAGTTGGCCACCCTACAATAAGGAGGACATTTAAAATTATCTTATTAACGGGGACGAAATCGCGGTCGAAAGCTATTGTATCATAATGTGCAATAATGTATTGTTGTATTTCTAATAAATGTGCGGTGTTGCAGGCGAGCGGCCGGCGGCCATGCAGACGGGCTCGGCGGGGCTGTCCAACAGCTCGCGCTGCATCATCGCGCTGCTGGCGGCGTGCGCGCTGCACGCGCGGCTGCTGCGCGCGCAGCTCGCCAGCTGATCACGCCGCGCGCCCGGGCCCGCGCCCGCGCCCTAGTGCCGCCCGGGCTGACGTGCGCCAGAGCCGCAGTGTACCGAGTGCCCGACCGGACTGACCGCGACCGCCAATGGGCGCACCGTTTCAAATCTTAATTCAATAGCGAGAACTAAGTTCCCGCACTAGATAAGAAAATAAATACAACTATTGAATAATGTTAGCGTCTAAAATTTTTATGAGAAGCGATTAGTGCGTAACGTCAACACACAGTGATACACTATCACTCCCCCATTGACCTCGCACGACTTCGCGGCGGCTCCCGGGATGGTTAAATTGAATTGAACTGTTTGTTCGGCGTTCGAGGCTAATGAATATTGTAAATATACTTATTTATTGTTGTAACAGAAAAAAATATATAATGTAAGTAATGATATTGTCGTTAGAGAAATTATAACTTAGACCTTTAGTTCAATTATGTCCTTATCCCAAGTGAAGTTTATGGCTCCCAACAAGAATGTAACATTTTATGTATTCTGTTCATCAAACATAAAACGAATCGTTTCTAAAACCATCCCCACACATAGTGCACTAGTCACGAGTGCATCGGCCGCCGGTTGCAGCCGCTGCAGTTACCGGTGAACTACAATATCATACTAATACCTCAGAATATCAATTCTTCTTAACGAATTGTTTTTATTTCTGCAAATCATAGCGCATATTTTTGGTAGATCGTTGAATATTTTGTCGGGCCGCTTGCGGTGCCGCCGCCCATTCCGTTGAACCGACATTGTAATAACACGCAGCCTCGCACCGGCACCGGCACCGGTGCACCTGACCTGTGCAGCGACTCTACAAAACGAACCTAATTTCAAACTAGTCAAGTTATTGAATTATAATTCATGAGTGATACGCGCTAAAGGTGACAACCTGATTGCTTGAATCCGTAGTTTGGGGCAATTGTATGAATTTTATTGTTTGTACATATTTCATTTTCTAATTGTAATTTATAGGAATTATCATTTTAACAATGTTCCACATTTTCTAGGATAAAACGAAGATCTAAGGTTTAATAGTAATTTGCAAATTGAATAGATAATAAATTATTGTACATTTGGTAAATATAACAATATCTCAATAATGTCCTCGGCTCAGAATTAATATTTACATTTAAACGCATTATCGGTAAGATGAATTGACCTCAATGTGTGTAGAGTCTCGCGGGCCATGTGCTCTACATGTATAGATGGGATGACGTTTAAAGCAGTTTAAATATAAATAAAATAAATATCGCCAGACAGACACACCACAGCTGTATGATTGGTCCCTAACTAAGCAAAGCTTGTATTATGGGTACCGTACAATGGACTGGGGGCGATCCCAGCGACCCCCCGACCTGAGCAAATTACGAAAAGGCCATTTCCGAAATTAGCCCCGGCGGGAATCGAACCCGCAACCACCATGTGCAGAGAGCCGAGCAGCCTACTCTCGAACCACTGCGCAAGCGGTCGTCGTTTAAATCGGCCGTTACTTCGGATTTCACGAAACAAATGTAGGAGTGCCAACCAATAACAGTTAACAACGCTGCGCACGCTGAGCCCTACGCCGCTCGCTGGGTTGGTGCCCCTTTCTCAGCCAGACTGAACCCGACGCGATTTTCGCTATAAAACCAAACAGCCAAGTTATTAAAAATCAGACAAACATGTAATCGCATTGGTGAAATTAATAACATTTTCAACTCAAAACTAATGTATAATATAAAGTAGTACTTCAAACATGAATTCGTCACCGCGAGTTAGTGGTCGACCCGTGTCGTTAAGAACTTCCCGCACCTTCGTATGATATGAATACAGTAGGTATGTACTTACATACAATTGTATTATCTTAATACTACCTACCTACCTATAAGATGAAGACATTGTTCTAGCGTTTTTAAGACGTTTAGATTTTAAGTCCCTGACGAGACGTGTAGGTAATTGTAAATGATATTCTAATGAATTACATGTTTTTGTATAGAATAAATTGTAAATACGGTATAGATACAAAGTTTTACAATTAATTCGTTCTAAGTAGACGACGACACTACGAGATAATTATGTATGATACGGAGACTATATGTATGTGAAACATGAAACTATATGTATGCATAAACAGAATAAGTTTGTTTTCAAATAAAATATTTAATATTTAAGGTTACATTTTATTTACCGGTGACAGCGGGCGGCGGGGTGCGCCGCGGGGCGGGGCGGGGAGCGGGGGACTCGAGCACGGGATTTCAATTGGCTCGTAAGATCCGGGTGCGGTGAAGGAAATACCGCAAAACTTGTTTTAAGAACACGTGTTATTTTGAGTCTGAGTGAAAAAAGGTAAGCGGCAAATTGCTTTTGAATAACAACGTTATCAACACGACCCAACGAGTCGAGGTCGTCACACAGAACTGTCATTAGGTACCTACCTACGGGCAAATTACTTATTCGCGTAGAAAATGTTGGCCTTTGATAAAGGTTTAGAGCGTAAATTTTTTTTTTTTTTTGATATGACTATATGTTGTTGGCCAGAGTGGCCATAACAACTTCCACCGGACAGAGGGCGAGCGCAAGTGCGCTCCAGCCAGAGGGGCAGGGGGGCAGCTAGCTCAAGGGCACCACAAGGGACACGACCTCGGCTTGGGCCACTGCCAGGAGAGGTAGCGAGGGTAAATCTACCACCGGATCGGAAAAACCTACGGGCTGTTAGGTGCTCTTAGGGATGGGAAAAAAAAAACATTTTTTTTTACGCTCTAAACCTTTATCAAAGGCCAACATTTTCTACGCGAATAAGTAATTTGGAACAAAAATATCAGTTTGTCACGGTGTTCACTGTTAGACAGATGCTTTTGAAACAATTATACCTATAGATTATTTGAAAGAAAGTGGCATACCCTCACCCGTGTTCCTGCTGTGTGGCTATTGTTGCGTAGTAATAGATATTATTTTTCCTTATAGCACCGTGTTGATGTACATACGTAGGTATGTACTGTAATTCTATTTATCAACCTCCCCTCTGCAGCTGCAGCTTATAGCAACAGATATACTTAAAACAGCAATCGTGGTATGACGGTAGGTATGTGATTAGTAACTAGTGGGCTCTGATAAGCGTTATAGTCATAGTTTAAGCTAGATATCTCTGCATAGATAGGTACCCCATACATAACGGATAAGTAGTTAGTTTATGGTTATAGGTAATCTATGCTCGTCACGCACCACGGTGCATCGTGTCGTGTCCACAGAGGTGTAAGTTATCGTGTCATGTACACGAGTTAGGAATTTCTGTATAAGTACTATCGTCTACTCGGACAATAACAGTAAGTACCTACTCGTTATGAGTTCAAATTCTTATTACTACTACATATTTACTAAGAAGAAGAAATGAACAAATAAAATAATATTTATTTGACATAGGTAGCTTCAAATACAAAAAGAGAAAAGTATACGTATAATTAAAGGTATCCACCAAACTAGTCTCTAGTGTGATTATGTCAGGTATTCTAGCACCTATAGTTACCTATTCGCTTATGGCATCGGCGAAGTTAATTGATGTTTTGTCAAATGAACCATCGTAAACATCATTTGATGAACCGTCGTTCCTTCACCCGTGTCCATCAAATGAACTCTTTTCTCCTCTATGTTTAGTTTTGGCCAACATAACTTGCGCTTGCGGCGGCATGTGGCATCAGAATCCATCGCGCTCAAACGCGACCAAATCGACGCCATCCCGCGCCGGACTAGTTTCTCAACAGCAGCGGTTTAATGTCAATGATACTCGTATATCAATGGGCGCCGCGCGCCGCCTGCCGCCTGCCGCCTGCCATGCCGCCCCACCTGCCGCATGCCGGGGCGGGACTCTTGATGTGTGGCCCGTGCCGGCGACAGCCGCGGACCGAGCCACTCGGAGAAAGGAAATTGCTTCCTTTTGAGAGAAGTACCCGCGAGGACGTTGCCGCCTTTAGACAATTTGACATGTCAAACTCCTTAAGCTCGGACCGCAGGAAATTGAAATTAATTGTATCCTACTAAAGTTTGGACCTAAACGAGAAGTGGTTTACTTTCAATAGGTATATATGGAATGCGTGTATATAATATACACACTGATCATGTACCTATGCGTCAGCCTATTATGCGTAGATCTTAAGAATCAACGCAATGGTGTTTGGATACTTTGCCTATTTAAAATAACTTTCAGTGAATTGTACCTAGTTCATGGACTTCAGCGACGGACTCGGACGGAGACGCGGTCCTACCTATTATAGGTATATATATAGAAACGCAATTTCCAGAGAGACCACTCCGTAACCGAATTAGGTTGTTTGCCTCATCGTTAATTAGAATTCGTGACAAATGCCCCGGAGGTGGTTTTGCGTAATCTTTTATAATTATTATAATTAGCATCGAGCCACCCCGCGACCCGCGGACCGCCCGCGCCGCCCCGCCCACCCCGCCGCCGCGCCGCCGCAACCGTAGCTATATAACACCACCAGATTACAAAATCCTTATTAAAAGGAATTTCAATTAGAATTTATAAACAGTGGCCCGCGACACCAGAGCGAGCCACTCGTGTTTGAGATTTAAAAGCGATTTGTTTATACTTATAATTTCATTATCTTATTTTCTAGATTATTCTCCTCACACTTTAAATCAACTGTAAAATGTACACGATGATTGCCGCACGCCTCTCCCCGTCCTGATAGGGTTCATATTCGGCCAGTGAGTGACCCCAGACGTGGGTGAGGCACCTCCTAGGTACCTATTATTCTTTTACCAAACCTTTTACCTTTTTGCCTTCGTTCAATGTAATAACTCTAAATTGAAAATTTAAAAACCCCCGATGTGACGGACCTTTTCTTCTAATGTATACTTTACCTAGTTCGTCCAAATAATTAAGTTAGCGAGATTTGCGTAGCTCCCGTAGCTCAATATTCATAGCTCATCTCGCAAATTCATCTGGTACAACTAGTTTCGATGCCATATTATGAAAGCGCCATTTACATCATTCGTTTTGGCTTCCTCATTTATAATCTACTAGCTGTGCCCCGCGACTTCATCCGCGTAGTATTGGATTATTGGGTTAAAAAGTATCCTATATGTTAATCCCGGTTATAATCTATCTGTGTTCCAAATTTCATCCAAATCCGTTCAGTAGTTTTTGCATGAAGGAGTAACAAACATACATACATACATACATACATACATACATACATACATACATCCACACTCACAAACTTTCGCATTTATAATATTAGTAGGAAGATAACCAATGCAATGTACAATAAGGAACAGAAAATCTTTTTTTTTTATATAATATATGGCTCTGTCCTTTTGGACAATTCTGCCAATGTCAAGTGAGGTCAATACACGGTATGCACTGGAGAGTTTGGCCAGTGTGAAGCGAAATAAACACCAAAATAACGAATTGATGTTGAAAAATCACCACACACAAAAAACACATACCATTTACAGGACAATCCTACATATATCATTTGTAATTTATGATAACGCAAAATAAAATCTATGTAAAAGTATGAGACATTATCTTGTTATGACATTATAGTCATTGACATTAGAATAGACAACGAATCTAAATATTGATGCCACGGAGGTTTAATTCCTAGTAAAAGATTATCAATTATGATTCAATTTGATGTAATAACTTTGGTTGAGATGGACGGGAGCAGCCCAGGGGAAGAATTTTCAATAACGCTAAAATTATTGTTAGGTACTAGGGGTAGGTACACTAAATGCCGTTAAACGTGTAAAAAGGTTTAATTCGCTCTCCACAAACTTGACAAATACACAGTACTACACTAGTTACTCACAACAAACACTGTTCCGAATCACTTAGCAGTCACACAGTATTCCAGTATAATCGCCTAGGTCACTGGTATATCACTCTTCGTTCGCTTACTTAAGTTCCGTACACCGTCGCTTCCAAGAAGTAACTAACTCGCTGCCCGTCGTCAACACCTTATATACGGAATAAAAATGCGAGCTGGTATTTTCCTGAACATTCTCGGTAGGTATGTAGGTAATAATAATCCCAATCGAATGATCTCGAGACCCATTGTCGGCTTCCCTTTGTATTCGTTCGCGAGTAGGTATTTGCCGCCGCCGTCGCGCCGATCACGCGTTCACTTTATACCTACATACCTACAGTCTCGAACATTCAACTTTTAGAGATCCTTCGTAATTATTCGATGGGGTTCCTCTAGAATAACAATGCGTTTTTGTATCAAGCTGATAAAATAAGGATCCTTCGAGGTATTTGACCAAATAGTTTCTAGGTCGCAACATTATTTTAAACTAGCTGAGCCCGCGACTTCGTCCGCGTGGGATTTAACTTAACAAAAAGCCCGCTCCCGCGTTCTGAGCACGCGCGACAGGTCCTATTTTTTAAAATTTTGTTTTTCTAAAATAAAAGTAGCCTAAGTTACTCCTTAAAACATCAGCTATCTGCCAGTGAAAGTCCCGTCAAAATCGGTCCAGCCGTTTCGGAGATTACCCGGAACAAACACACAGACAGACAGACAGACAGACAGACAGACAGACAGACAGACAGACAGACAGACAGACAGACAGACAGACAGACAGACAGACAGATAGACAGACAGACAAAAAAAATTTAAATCGCGTTTTTGTTGTAGGTGTCATATGTACTTTCATATGTATTTAGTGAAACGGTGTTATTTTGATATTACAAACAGACACTCCAATTTTATTTATTTGTATAGATAAAATATACGTCCTATCATAACGGTACCCCGGTTGTCACTGCCAGCGCACCGCAGAGCTTTCAATTTTCAAAATAATAATGTTTTCTTAAATTTAAATATTTTCTTGTCGGCCAGGAACTCCTATCTCTAGTGGCCAGTGCGCCGACATGGACCTTACAGTACTTACCTACGTTTGGTAACTTTGATATTTATATCTTAGATTCTCTTTGAATCTTTAAAACATTTATAATCCTATAAAATAGATTAGGTATTTAAAATTGTTTGTAATGTTTTTGTAGGATTATATGTATGTATTACCGAAAACAAAGTCCAATTTTCAATATACCAAAACGAAGGGTCGTTTGGGTACCTATATTGAAAATTGAACTTTGTGTGGATTTCTTTACCTACGTGGTGGTGGGCTGGAGGGCGAGGGCCACCAGCCCACCACGTAGGTAGAGAAATCCACACGTGTTTTATCTATAATATACAATGTATTTTCTAGCAAATTCCTATTGTTAACCGCTATTTAAATCCTGACGCAGACTACCTACTCTAAATTATGTAGGTAGGTTATCCCTAACAAATTAAATAGGTAGGTATCGAAGCGTAGGTCAGTTAGGTATAAGTTCGGCCAGACATTGACGTGTCAACACACTATGAATGTGTGTTGATGTAAATACCAGCAATTCATAGCTAAAATGAAACATTTCGGATGACAGCCACACTGTGATACATAGGTACGATACAATATGTAAACAAATTTCTAATAGATTACTTTAGATGTACAGCTGTAACACAATAAAATAATGATACTGATAATCATAATATTATTATAATGATAATCATGTTAAAATAGGTTTAATATAATAGATGACCGCGAAAAAGATATGAATCAAAATACCTACTCTGCGACTCAAACGACATTCATACATACCGTGTACAGATGTAGGTACGTAGTACCATTGCATGTTCACCAGGGACGTGGACACTAGGGATTGCAATACCGGTACTGAGGAGGGCTAGGCAATTCCCGGTACCAGGCTTAAGCCAGTACCGGGAAATACCGGGAATTTCGGGAAATTCGGTACCCAATACAAATGTTGAATAGTTATTAAAAAAACATATTCAACAGGCTAATTTGTGCTTCTTTTAATCAAAAATTAATCGTTCACATGTATATTAAGTATTTTACTTATTTAGTGAACGAATCCGAAATTAATTTCGAAATTTCGGACTGTTTTCAATTTCCAATAGGCAACGTGTTAATTTCGAAATTTCGAACCTAAGATGCGGCCTAGCGGCCATTTGGAGAGGATGTAGGGAGATGAAGATGACTTCAGCCTGATATTGCGAGATGCGTCATTAAAAGTTATAGGCTGATGATTAATAATGTAAGTCATCAATAATTACGAATGAAGCCGAAACTTAGAGGCACCAGTAGACGCCTCAACAAAATCATCGAGACACGAATGTTTTGCATCTCTTTCCTGGTCCTCTTTCTCATTTATCTGATTTTGAAGTACAGTAGATCCTATTTGCTGATCATAAAGCTAAATTAGGCAGACGTAAGTGGGCGATTTGACAAAATAACCAAAATGGTAAGTAAAGATACCCTAGCCGGAAGCAAACCACCAAGATGATGAAGTGACGACATCGTGAAGGTAGTCTAGTAATTTGATGAATAGACTAGCAGGTCAGGACTGAAACCAATGTCTGATAAAGGGAATGTTCCGATTGTTTTACTTCTCTTTTAGCCATTTTGATTTGAACCAACTGGCGTAGGTCCCCTTCAGTATCCTCCACTTCTGTCTCTTTTACGACTTGCACCGCTTAGTTCGCTCCCGCGGTCGTCGTATTTCAATGGTGCTGGAGGTTTTCTATCAGTTTTTTTTCCAATGTTCACCAGGCACTATTCGAGTAGCGGTAAGATCCCGCCTTCTAGTGATATGTATATTCATATTGCAAAGGGTTGGTACCCTTTGCAATATGACGCAAGCTACTCATTTGATGACATCGTTGAATTTGCCTTGCTCTCGAACGGCCTGGTAGACCTTATGTATACGCTTAGTAATGCCGATGTCACCGCCGATCAATGTTATTATTTTATTTATGTTCGAGCATCTTGGGAAAATGGCTGATCCGATTTCAACGGGGGTTTCACTTTAAGATAGCCAGTGGTTAAACTTAAAACATAGAGAACATAATCTCACCCTTTTACCTTTAGGAGTCGAGCTGCTGAATAAAATCTACATTTTGCACTAGCTTGTTGGAATAGTACATTGTTATACGAGTGGTGAAAGTGACTTATTTATTCCCGAGACGGGGTTTGGCGCCCGAGCGTAGCGAGGGCGCTAATAGTTCGAGGGACTTAATAAGTCTTTCACCCGAGGTAAACACTGTGCTTTTCATTACGAATACAAGGAAAGTAAAAATAAAAACAGGAATTGGCTAAAGAAATAATACAAGGAAGGATGAACAATACTCTACGACAAAAAAAATATAAAGATCGGATTGCCGCCTATTTTGTTTTTTTTTTCGTTGGCCGGCCAACTTCATTATTTAGCCATTATTTTTCATTTTCATCTTTTAATATTTTGCCCAAACCTAGATTATTTTAAAGAAATTGCTGAAACTAAATTATAATTAAGTCATTTAAAAATATATATTCTTTAATTAATACTTAACTTTATGTTATTTCAATTTTACATCGTGCTGTAATTGAGTGACTGTAGAAAAAGTTTGAACATGGTTCCATAGAAATGTGAAAATGGAACTAGTTTTTTTTTATAATTTGACAGCTGTCAGTTGAAAGCGATTCTCCCGGGCCAGAAAAGTATTACTTTCAACCCGCTCCTCAGGCAACTTCAGACCTACTTTCAGAGTATGAGTAATGAAAAAGTAGTTTTTTGATAGTAAATTTTGTTGCTTTAATGAAAATTACCCTAAAACGTTATTTTAATATTTTGTTTAGATTTTACAATGATATTTCATGTCAAAATCACATTTACCAAAATGTTGTATTAATTTCGAAATTTCGAAACTGATAATATACGAAACCCCACGTCCTAGTCCGTATTCGCTATGCCTGTGGTGACTTCGGTTATAACGAAAGTCGAAATGGTATGGATATTTGAAAATATTAGTTATGAAATTATTAAGTACCGAAAGTACCGAAATTCCCGGGAATTCTTTTCAGTACCGGTACTAGATAGAAGGAGGAAAATACCGGGAATTCCAGGGAAAAACCAGTACCGGGAATTCCCGGGAGCAATCCCTAGTGGACACCCTCCACCCTGGAGCTTAACGCGACGCCCCGCCGCCGCGCCGCGCCGCCGCGCCGCCGCCGCCGCCACCGCCACCGCCATCCGCCCACGACACACTTTCGTAACTACCTTTCAGCCATACTATCATATTCATAGAATAGCACTATAAGTACGTACCTATTATCCTTTATACATACAATCGCATATTTGTTTCGAGCCTACGGCGCGTAGCATGGAGATCGTAGCGGCGGCGGAACCGTAGCCGAGCCCCACGTCTCGCGTCGCCGCGTAGCGAGTCGCGGCTACGGTTTAGTCGCCAATACAAGCCACAGTATGATTAGTTGGTTTCATGACGATATAAATATTTAATCTGACATGCTCTAGGTATTTCTTGCAATCGTCAAATAATTAACTAAAGTGTTATCCATGTATCCTGCGTGAGTAGCTTTGACAGTAACTGATTTAAGCTGCAAACTTAAGGTTACTAATTGTCTGATTTTAAGAATCTATATTTTAAAGTTTCCACGTTACGATACATTTATTGAGGCCGGTACGGCGTGCGGCCACACATTTGCAGGGCCGCCGGCCGTTAAGAATATTTCAGAGTGCAGAGATTTAATGCTTATTGCACTCCGCCCGCAGCGGCGTGTGTGTGAGTGACCGCGCCCGGTGCGGTGTCCCGGGGCGGGCGTCTCCGCGTGGGTGCCATTCACTTGTCTTTCTTACACCCTGGTATACACACGGAAAACGACTTCTAGGCATCCTACTAATATTATAAATGCGAAAGTTTGTGAGTGTGGATGCATGTATGTATGTATGTTTGTTACTCCTTCACGCAAAAACTACTGAACGGATTTGGATGAAATTTGGAACACAGATAGATTATAACCGGGATTAACATATAGGGTACTTTTTAACCCGATAATCCCGAAATTCTTGCTAAGTTAAAATACTACGCGGATGAAGTCGCGGGGCACAGCTAGTTATAATATATTTCTATTTTTATTGTGTCCTACATCATTATACATATTCAGATGGCGAATTGTTAATCAGAATACGATACATTTTTTATTGCGGCCCGCGCTACTGGTTGTAGGTACCTACCTACGTCCAGTCTTCCGAGCGCCAATATCTACAGCAGTCAACGCTATATAGGAACGTATTTTATACTAGCTGTGCCCCGCGACTTCATCCGCGTAGTATTGGATTATTGGGTTCAAAAGTATCCTATATGTTAATCCCGGTTATAATCTATCTGTGTTCCAAATTTCATCCAAATTCGTTCAGTAGTTTTTGCGTGAAGGAGTAACAAACATACATACATACATACATACATCCACACTCACAAAATTTCGCATTTATAATATTAGTAGGATTATAAACTAGATGTGCCCGCGACTTTATCTTCGTGGAACGTACTTAACAAAATAATTATGTAACAAAATTCTGAGCCCGCGCAACAGGAACCATTCGTGATCTTTATTTTTTCTGTAATAAAAGTAGCCTAGTAGTAGTCCAGCCTTTTCGGAGATACTTTTGGATTTCATGTGATTTTATTTTTTTACGCAGATCCCTAATTGTTTTTCTAAAATTAAAGTAGCCCACGTTACTCTTTCTAACATCAGCTATCTGCCAGTGTAAGTCCCTTCAAAATCGGTCCAGCCGTTTCGGAGATTACCCGGAACAAACATACATACAGACAGACAGACAGACCGACAATTATTTTTTAAAGGCGTTATAGTTATAGGTGACGTGCTGTATGTACTTTCATATGCATTTAGTGAAAAGGTGTTATTATGATATTACAAACAGACACTCCAATTTTATTTATTTGCATAGATAAACTACTTATTAGAAGAGTAAGAACTACGGTGTAGTTAATTACTGTTCTAAAATGGTTCTATCTCCTTGTACGGCAACTGGGCATTCATCAATGAGCGTGGCCGGGACCTAATGCAGAGCGGAGCGACTCCACAGCTCCGAGGCCTCGGCGCGGCGCGCGGCACGGGCTCGCGGCGCGCCAGCCGAGCACCAGCCGATCGCGCGTTTGGTACTAGTTTTATTTGCTACTAGCTGAGCCCGCGACTTCGTCCGCGTGGAATTTAACTTAACAAAAAAGCCCGCTCCCACGTTCTGAGCCCGCGCGACAGGACCCATTTTTTATTGCAATACGTTAAGTACAGAAATAGAACGAATAAGTATATAATTAAAGCCAAAAATAAGTATCGCCAGGAAGAGATAAAAAAATGTAACAAGAATATTAGAAAAAATTGGGGTAAAATAAACTCATGGGTAGGGAGGGAAAAAAGTAGCTTAGACAACATTATTATGAAACACTTAGGTAGATTAGGCAGTAGAATTGAAATATGCAATAAGTTTTCCACTACTTTTACTCAAGAAATCTCAGATATAAAACATGTATGTTATCATAAGTTTATGAATAGGTCTAGTTATGTGAATAATAGTCAAGTGTCAATAAGATTTAAAAAAGCTGGTCCAGAAGATGTTTATAGAATTATCAATTTACTAAGCTGTGAAAAATCTGCAGGCGTAGATAATATAAGGGTAAAGGAGATACAGTATCTGAAGTCCCACTTAAGTCCTGTATTAGCCTTATTTATAAATCTGTGTGTAGAAAAAGGACAATATCCGGAACAATTAAAAACAGCATTGATAAGGCCTATTTTTAAGCAAGGTTCACACACAGATTATTCGAATTATAGGCCGATAGCTATACTTTCAGTAATAAATAAAATTGTGGAAAAGTATATTGTAGGCCAAATAAGTATGTTTTTGGAGAAAAATAATATCTTAACAAATGCTCAACATGGTTTTAGACGAGGTAGGGGTACGGCTACAGCTCTGGCGAAGTTTTCTAATGATATAAATGAGTACCTAGATCAGCGGAAGCAGGTGGTGGTAATCTATATTGATTTCAAAAAAGCTTTTGATACCTTGGAGCACCACCAGCTGCTTCAAGCTATGCAGGAGTGTGGGGTCGCGGGGCCACTTAATGCATGGCTCCGCGCGTACCTCACAGGCAGGACGCTGAGAACTGTGGTCGATGGAGTAGTTGGGGATGCTAAGCATATCACCTGTGGCGTGCCCACCGGCTCGGTGTATGGCCCGGTAGGATTTATTATGCATGTTAACAGCATGTGCAATGTGGTGCAGAACTGCACTATATATATGTATGCAGATGACACATGTCTGATGTATGCTGATGAGGATCTTAATATAATAGAAAACAAAATTCAAGATGATTTCACAAATATTATAAAGTGGGCACATGATAACGGAATAGTTATTAACATAAACAAAACAAAATGTA
This sequence comes from Notodonta dromedarius, assembly GCA_905147325.1. Classification (NCBI taxonomy): domain Eukaryota; kingdom Metazoa; phylum Arthropoda; class Insecta; order Lepidoptera; family Notodontidae; genus Notodonta; species Notodonta dromedarius. The sequence goes on from LR990162.1 coordinate 13,864,499, forward strand.
TGCATATACGCTCGCCACACAATAAAAGTATTGGACGCCCGCCGCGTATTATAGGACACAGCTATGAATGCCTGCATAACGAGCACGACGGCTGTGTATCACGGTGTGAGTGTGCGGCTTTAGAGGTGGTGGGGGAGTACAAGTATTTAGGCCTAGTAATAGACACCAATTTCTCTTGGAAAACCCACATTGTAAAGCTTTGTGATAAATTACGATCTGTTCTTGTTAAACTTCACCACCTCAGTGTTGTTCTGAACAGGCATACTATGTTTGTTGTATACTATGCGCTGGTAGACTCGCTGCTTTCCTATGGACTGGCATGTTATGGACGCACGTTTAAAACATATTTGGACAAGATTAAAGCCTTACAAATCAGATTTATGAAAAAAATTGTTGACAATAAAACAAAGCAACGCTGTAAATTAACCAATTATGAGGAATTGTTTGTCGAGTGTAAAATCCTGCCAGTGCATGAAAGGGTAGCGTTACTAGTAGCAGTGGATCATTACTGCCATCAGGAGTACAAAGTCAGAACTGTGCAGCTAAGGCCTCGAGGCGCAAAACATTGTAAGACGTTTGAGGTGCCCACTTGTAATAACTATTATGGACAAAGATGTGATACATTTTTAGTTCCAACTATATTCAATAGTCTACCTACAGACATCGAAAGTGCTTCTACATCAAAACGGTCATTTAAACATAAAACGGCAAAGTTTCTGCTAAGCATTTCTTCTAAACTTAAAGTATAGTTACATTAAATATATTTTATAATGTGTGATTTTGAGTGAAACATAATTATTATTTTATTTTATTGTACTTATTTCTTTTTTTTTTTTGAGAACATAAACCATGTTTTAAAATGGGAGCTTCGACTGCCAACAAACTGCTGTGCAGTTTGGCAGTAGTACTGAATTGTTATTATGTTTTTAAAAATTCAGAATAAATACTTTTTCTTTCTTTTTCTTTCTTTTCTTTTCTTTCTTCTTTAAAATATTTTTTTTCTAAAATAAAAGTTACCTAAGTTACTGCTTATAACATCAGCTATCTACCAGTGAAAGTCCCGTCAAAATCGGTCCAGACGTTTCGGAGATTACCCGGAACAAACACACAGACAGACAGACGGACAGAAAGACAAAATCGCGTTTTTGCTATAGGTGTCTTATGTACTTTCATATGCATTAAGTGAAAAGGTGTTATTTTGATATTACAAACAGACACTACAATTTTATTTATTTGTATAGATAGGTAAGTATATAGTTCAATATTATATCAGTCGCTGAACTCTACCAAAATATTATATTTGTTTATCGATAGCAGGTGTTACAATTATTGGAAACAACAACCGGCGTGTGATTTGTACCGACCGCGCGTCGCACTTACATTACATCCCACCTCTATACCTACGTAACAAGTAATATAAACAACATGAAAAATTACCGACGCTCGCAATATTCCGCTCCAAACAGAATAAATGTCAATGCTCCAACGATTGTATGAAAAAAGTGCTCTCAGCCGAGTCCCTGAAGATTGATGACGTAATGTCTGCTGCAGGGCCCCGAGGAAGCCTATTCTGCTGTGAAACGCGAATACGCGCCATAAAACCTCACATTACACAACGCGCTTGCAAAAATCAACTTTATGTCCTCTAACCATATTTTATTTTCAACAACAGCCGTTTTTACTTATAAGTCTTCCTGTTGTGCTACGATCCAACGGACTAGGTACTTTACATTGCTAGTAAAATAAAGCGTTTTCCGACATCCTCAAATCATAAGCAGTAATGTATGTGTGGGAAACTGAACTCGATTTCGCTGAAAGCAGCGTGATTTATATTGGGCTGCGGTTTTACTTCCGTACGTAGGTAGTTGGATAGCTCGCCTTCGGCATAGATAGGTTGGTAGTACCTACCTACCTACCTATAAGGTATCTATTATGTGCCTCCAGTGCCCAACTACTTCATTACAGTGAATCACATCCGCCCGGTAGATACCTAAGTATCTATCTAAATTGTGTCCAAACAGAATTAATAAATAGGGTAGGTAGGTACCTACGACTTTTTTTGTCGCTTTAATTTTTTTATTCGAATTATCAAGACAAAATAATGCTCACACTTGCAAATGTGTCTGAAAGTCTGGAACGATTAAACGACCTTTATTTGTGTCAAATATCATATGAGAGGCTGTCGTTCACGTAGTGAAGCTTGCAGAAGTTTTTGACAAAGAGAATACAATAAGACTACGTGTTTTTATCAATGTTAATTTTGAAGCGAAGCTTCTTTACGGACGTTCGGGGCGCTCGCTACCCGGGCACTCAAACGGTGAAAAGCGTAACGCGTAACGCGTTACACGATGACGTCAGAGCTGCGGCGCCCTAAGCTTTATATTAAATATCGCTTGAAGGTTAGATAGAACATTGGTAATAATTTAAATATATCTAAAAATTTAGAATACTTCACAATTTCGCGTGTCCATCAAGCGTTCACCCATCTTAGTACTGACCGCGTCAGACGTTGCTTAACTTCGGTGATCGGACGAGAACCGATGCACCCAACGTGCTACGGCCTTTGTTAATAAGGTTCTGAATAAAGTAACCGATATCTACAATTACATAATTTGGGTTAAGCGCCATCTTACGTCAAATCTGATAACTATATACTGACCAAGTTCACAAATACATATTTAAAACATATTATATTTTATTTGCCCTATTTTAGATTATATTTCTATTATATAATATTTATTTTTACTTATACAGTTATTTTTACATATAATTAACACCTAAAATCAACCAAATAAAACACGTAAACACGGACAAAACAGTAACATCAACTTACGCGTATTTCGGTCTTCACGTACACATATTTTATAAATCCTCACATTATCCGGCTAAATAATAGTTGAAATAACAATATAATTCACTCAATACATTATAGATAACCCTCATTTACATAATATAATAATGATAACATAAAAAATAGTATCGGCGAGGTTCTTCGTGTTGTGACCAGCGCCCTCTATTTTTCGAAATAAGATAAGACGTGGATCTTCACATTATCCGGCTAAATAATAGTTGAAATAACAATATAATTCACTCAATACATTATAGATAACCCTAATTTACATAATATAATAATGATAACATAAAAAAAATAGTATCGGCGGGGTTCTTCGTGTTGTGACCAGCGCCCTCTATTTTTCGAAATAAGATAAGACGTGGGTTCAAGCTTTATATAAGATTTAAATATTGTCCTGTAGAAATTTTGCAATTTCTATTTATATTTGCAATTTATATTATTTTAATATAATTAATTGAACACCAACGTATAATGGTTTAATTTACCATAGAAAAGGACGAAAAAGGTACAACGATATACAACTGCAGATAGGTACATCAACCAATCACTTTAGATGTCTGATATGGCTAAATAGGTACTTACTTACTAACAACAAAAGATGTCCCATTTCGTTCAATAGGTACGATAGTCTAAATGAAAATCTATAATAAGCTAGCGAGACATAATTCAAGGTACCCACCCAGGTAGGTGGGTACCTATGCCTAATTTCATTTCATTTATTTTTATGTTACACTCTGCCTATCCTGTTTCAAAACCCTATGCACGCCACTTATAATATATCTAATATCTACTGCAAAGCTTCGCTTCTTTCGGGCGTCCCTATTATCAGTTTATTTACGTTCTGGCAACGCTGGCCCATATAATATATACTAACACCTTACATACTACATTCCAACCTCAGCCTTATATACCTACTAACATACATTTCTATATCTATACAAATAAATAAAATTGGAGTGTCTGTTTGTAATATCAAAATAAAACCTTTTCACTAAATGCATATGAAAGTACATACGACACCTATAGCAAAAACGCGATTTAAAAATGTTTTGTCTGTCTCTCTGTCTGTCTGTGTGTTTGTTCCGGGTAATCTCCGAAACGGCTGGACCGATTTTGACGGGACTTTCACTGGCAGATAGCTGATGTTATAAGCAGTAACGTAGGCTACTTTTATTTTAGAAAAACAAAAAAATGGGTCCTGTCGCGCGGGCTCACAACGCGGGAGCGGGCTTTTTTCTTAAGTTAAATTCCACGCGGACGAAGTCGCGGGCTCAGCTAGTTTATACTATAACTAATAATAAATAAATAATAAATATCGCCAGACAAACACACCAACCGTATGGTCCCAAACTAAGCAAAGCTTGTACTATGGGTACCGTACAATGGACTGGGGGCGATCCCAGTGACACCCAGACCAGGGAAAATTACGAAAAGGCCATTTCCGAAATTTACCCTGACGGGAATCGAACCCGCAACCACCCGGTGCTGTGAGCCGATCGGCCTACGCTCGAACCACTGCACCAAGCGGTCGTCCCAACCGCACCAACTAACACTAAACTTTTTGTCATGACGGCGTCAATCACCTCGAAAGCCTCTGAACACCACCCTTCGTCCACTAAGCCTCCTGCACGAAAGTTCACCGTTTCAGTGGGGCACCTAACCACAAAGTCCTTGCAAATAGCGTAGTGACGAGAGACCAACAGCTGAACTCATAATGAGACATTGCTCTTCACTCTGATATACCCTGCCAGCAATGTCCTCCGCCTTGATTGATGGGACGGTGGAGTGATGGTGGGCACCGCAGCACGCTACAGGAAGTTGGGTCCAGTTGATTTTAGTTTACACGCTGCGTGAGTCTCTTCTTCTGCCGCGTGATGAAGCCTTCTTCATCCCCGTTATCGCGGCGTACACACGCAGCCAGGGGCCACGTTCGGTGGATACTTTTCGGATGACAGGCCCCTGGGCAACAGGCTTGCTGGCGGCGCGGCGTCGGTTTAAGTATGCTTTCCTTGAGAACAATTGTAAAACCACTCCGTGCTATATAAACACGATATTGTAAACAAAACCGCGCACCAATAAAAAACTTCTTAGATTTGCAATTCTGTGATAACTTGTTAAAGTGTAATTTTTATCTAGGACCGACGGTTTAGTGGCAAATACGGTTCAAACTGTGACCTTGAGGTTAATGATGAATGAGGGAAATGACTGAGTTCAAACTGGGGTAATTCACTAGAGTACGACCGACAACTATGACATCAACAATCCCGAGGTCAAAGTTCATTTAAGGTCAATGTCAATGACCGGTGGCAAAGGCCATTCAAGGCCAATTTCAAAGCTCATTCAAGGTCAGGGGTAACTCACGGACAACCGTCACTCAAGGTCAACGTCCACCTGCGTCCTTTTCCCCACCCTTATACTCCCACATCCCACCGGATCCCGAAGGTGTGATTAGGCGTTCTTTTTAGGTGAAATTTTTCTAAGTCCTATATTTCTTAGCGCCCCTGGGTAGGTATAGGTACACTGACCTTGATTTTTCTCAAAAATGGGTCGCGCGACGGGTTTACCGAACCGGATTTATCGACGAAAGTTATTTTATAAATACAAGAATTGTTTGAAAATAAAACAACCTACAAAGTGAATTGTCAACAGCTCCAACCAATGTCAAACTTCGTTAATGTTCACCCATTCGCTAGGCTCGGTCAAACGGCAAAATTTCGTAGTATTCTTAGAGTTTTGAATCCGTGTGGAACGGGGAGAGAACTGTTACGAACAAAACAATCATAATGAACACGACGCGCGACGGGAACGAACTTTGGGAACAGAAATACCTAACAAAATTAGCAAAATAAACGCACGCAACGCACGGCTATAGGTAGGTATTCCGTGTGTTTGCGGCGCGGCCGGCGTTGAGGTGGCATGGCATAAGAAGTGTAAGTACAGAGTTTTGACGTAGGTTGTTAACCTTTTGCTCCCGGAAATAGATCCATTTACACTGTGGCTCGTGCGTGCGCATGCGCCGGTGTCTGGTGACACTCGCCTCGACCCGCGCCGCGTAGGTACCTACATGTTCGTAAATTAATAAATTATATTACCTACTCGTATTCGGTAACTTCCGAGTAGGTAGGTATGTATAGGTACCTGGATATTTACGGCGTCGTTGTTCACTATTCTCTATGGTTCAAATTCCTCACGCATAATCTAACATGTTGTAGGAACCTACTTACTTACGTAGAAAATAATAATCTTCCATTCAATTAAAAGTAAATAGGTACCTATATGTACATACATACGGTACCATGGTGTACACCAAAAATCAGTGAGGCACGCGTCTTGCGGGCACAATCTACTTACCTAGGTAGGTACCTATGTGCGAGTCATAAATTCTAATCATTATCACTTGCTTACGGTGAAGGAAAACATTGTTAGGAAGCCTAAATATCTTAGAAAATCTAACCAATTTTTGAAAAACATGTGAAATTCTCCAACCTCACTGGGACAGCGTAGAGGATTAGGGTCTGAATCCCCCTCGTATGAAGGGGAGGCCCGTGCCCAGAAGTGGGACCTTAAAAGGGACTAAATTATTTATTTATTAAGAAGGTACTTACTTACTTATTTATATTTTTTTACAACAAAATAAAAATAAGTAAGTAGTACATATTAGTTACCTACTTATAATATAGTAAGTAATTTCTAGAGATACTTACGCTTATCATTCTGATTGTAGGATCGTTATCTTTCACTAATAAGGTGGGACCTGGGTAAGTACCCAAAATATTAAACATTATCAGTATTATCACGCCCGAACAAGATCCGCATCCGCACGTCAAGAAATAGGATGTAGGTACATAGGTATACAAAGTTACGAATGAGCACAGATTTATATTATTGTTTTATAGTCTAAGCGAATGAGATTTAATAAGTAAAAAGTAGTAAAAACGTTTAAGAAACTGGAACCGGACTACGGAATTACACGAATGATATCCAGAACACCCAATAGATAGCGCTAGTAGTATTTATAAACGCTGAAATAATTACCTACTCGTATACATAGGTAGGTAGTTTTCAATTGTTTTACCGTCGCTTGGTACCTACCTATATTTTAAATTGTACCAACTAAGTATATTTATATATATGAACTCAGAATGGTGCTCCTCTTACATTAGACATCCCACTCGATACTACAACAAAAATACAATTTTTGGATGTAACATCCGTCATATTGATTATGTTGTTCGCATAAAATGTAGCCTACGTAAGTAAGTACTACTAGGTACCTGTGTCGACCGAACCATGAACCGATTAGTCGGGTAGTTTAGGCGCTACGGTGGAACAAAAAATGGTACTTAAGTACATAATACATACTTAAGTACTTACATAGACTGCTAAAAAAAATATACTTAAACCTTCCTTATAGCTTTGCTGTAGTCGGGTAAAAATAAACCTCGCAAGCCGCCTTGATTGAATTAAGTGGCGAACACATGCACGGGTGAGTGGTAGGTGGTTACCTAGACCCCTAGGTATTTAGCAGAATTCCTCTTAATATTATTGACCTGTTTAATAAAATAATATTATTTATTGAATGCCAATGATAAAGTTGAATAGATATAAACCACACATTAAGTAGGTACTTATCTACCTATATCACGGCCAAAAAGAAGCGATACGATAATCAGAGGTTATTTAATAAGTAATTGAGTTGTTTTTAACGTTTCGCTAATAAACATTACGGTTTCCGACACACAATTAACTAGGAATTTATATACCTACCTACCAGGATTGGACATTATTACTAAAATAGTTATGACTAATAAATACCTAAGTAAGTAAGTAAGTAATAAATACCTATTAATACTTACCACAAACCTATCCAAATGTTACCTGTTTTTTCAATGTTGCGCGGTGTCTACTTTAATTTAACTAGTTTTTGTTTTATTATTCAGTGTTACATTAGCAATGGTTTGCATAACATAGGTACCTACAAAAACCACTCAGGTTTATAATTGTGTTAGTAGGTAGGTAAGTAGGCACTTATAAATAACACCACTTATCAGTCTAGATCAGTAGTTCCCAAAGTGGTCCAGGTGGACCCCAGAGGGGTCCACGGGAGATTCGACGGGGGTCTACTTTGGCGTGACAAAAAAATGTGGGTTCACAATTCGTAAGCCCCGAATTCTTAAGCGTCCACGAAAATTTATCTGCTTTCAATAGTGAAGAACTAAAATGTTGACTTGACTTCACCTATCAATATACGAGTAGGTACTGTACTAGGCAAATAAGATTTTAAGAAGCTCAGCGACTACTTCTTGTAAAAACTTGCATACCTATTCCATATTCAGTACAACGTGTGGAGACTTGCACGGAGACGAAATACGACGTGTGGTCTATGAGTAGGTACCTATTATAATGGTTGTTACTCAAGTACTTATACTATCACCATACTCACTTAGGTATATTTTTACTAAGTAATAATATTCTGTTGGAGCCTCTAATTACTTTAAAGCAAGTGTTTTGAATTCATGAGGGTGCTTACAAAATGCTACGCCCTAATGAATAGGTAACTGCAATAGCATTGCAGTTCTGCTAACTCTTATATTAACTGCTAATTCTTATATTACTAACTAAAAATAGCCCATTATTTAGTCATTATAGCTTGCTCACAAGGCTCATGGCAATTAGCGATGACATTGCAATGTCGCAAGCAAAAAGAATATATGTACCCAGATACCTATATTCAGTAGGTTAGAATCACAAGACAATAACCAGTTCATATGCTCTTGTAACAGATGTCGTGGCAAGGCGTACACCAGCCCGCTGCCAGCTGCAGTACTGCATCCTATGAGTATGTAAGTACTGCTCCACTCCTACAGCCCACAGCCCACAGCCCACAGCTCGTGAGTCGACGTCTCGTGGTAGCGACTGCACAGACTGCGAGGCCGCCGCTGGCCGCCTGCGGGCGCTCGCGCTGCTCGTTGCGTGCGGTGCCCCTCGTTTCGCCGTTAGCGTCAACCTTCACGACACTTAAGTAATCATCACACTTAAATAACAAATAAGGTCGATGAGGGCATTACCGTCATATTTTTTTCATAGATGATTTTGATTAACCTATCTCATGTTCTTAAATTATGTACTTACTTAAATTACACCTATTTAGCAAATGAAATCGAATAAATACCTATTTTATTGTCTTAAAAAAAAAATTGTGAACAATAGCATGCTATTTAACTTGTGTAATTAAATACCTAAACGTGTTTAAATAAAATGCCCGTAGACGGATTTTCCCGATTTTTTTTTTAATTTTATTTAATTGACTATATGTTGATGGCCAGAGTGGCCATAACAACTTCACCCGGACAGAGGGCGAGCGCAAGTGCGCTCCAGCCAGAGGGGCAGGGGGGCAGCTAGCTCAAGGGCGCCACAAGGGACACGACCTCGGCTTGGGCCGCTGAGAGGTGGCGAGGGTAAATCTACCACCGGATCGGAACGCGACCTCGACTGAGAAGATCCGGCAAGAAACTCAGCGGGCTTGTCGGGTGCCAAGGTGCGTCTAGGTAAGTAGACGCAGCTTCTAGCGGAAGCGGGGGTTCGTCGACCTCGCCGGCGAGGTCGGTGTCTGGTGGGGAGTGTGCGTGTGTCGTTCTCCTCGACATCTGAGTCTAGGAGAGCGGTGAGTGGGTCGGGGGGGTCCAGCAACACATGCCGCGGCCTGCGGCGGCATGCAACTGGCGCGTGTGTAGGTGCATAATCGGCGGCGGCGACGATTAAGGCATTGGTGTGTTCAGAAGCCTTCTTGAAATAGCGTTCGGACGCTATTTTGAAGTGCTTCTGGATAGAATCGAGGCGTAAGTCAGAATGAAGGTCTACGTTCCTTACGAACCACGGGGCTCCGACGGCTTGGCGAAGGAAGCGGGACTGAATGGCCTAGAGGCGACTAATGTGCGAGTTGGCCGCGTGAGCGAACACAACGCTTGCATAAGACATGATAGGGCGTATGCAAGCTTTGTATAGTGTCACCTTATTTCTAAGGGACATTTTACTCCGCTTGCATAAGAGATAATGAAGGCGACCGAGCACAAAGGCGGCTCGATTGCGGACGTTTCTAATGTGAGGACCGAAGGTCATGGAGCCATCGAGAGTGACCCCGAGATATTTAACTGATTTGGACCAAGGGATAGGCTGCTTGTACAAAGAGACAGTACCTAAGTTGGAGCGAGTATTTTCCCGATGATTTGGGGCTATTCCGTCCAGCAGCAATTTATTTTAGAATCAGACAGTTATTTTAAATATATGCTATTTGTAAACAAATATATGAGGATGCCATTCAAAACAGTTCGGTTGGAACTTGAATATCTAAGTAAGTACCTATATAAGTAAGTGACTAAGATAGCAATACTTCTAGCTCTATCGCGTGCAAATGGTCCACAACCACAATAACATTATGGTACACATGTGCGTTGAAAGTAGTATTCCGTGATAGTATCTATTATTAAACCACGACAGAAAATATCTCCTTAAACACGCAGTCCCTCGAATTTAGTACTTCAGTGCTTAAGTACGTAGGTATACATACTCTACCTATATGTGTTAAAATCAAATTGATTGATTGCTCCGCTGAATAGTTGGTAATTGAAACGACCCTCAAGACCACCACTGCCCGTCCACCAGTTGGTTATATAGACACTATACCTATTAATAAATATGCAATGAATAATAAACTTGGTTTAAATTGCTATCTCGTCACAGTAAGTAATTGGTGGAATTCTATATGCTGCTGACTAATAAGGTATGAAGAATACTACATACTTATGCAAGTCTAAACTAGATGCAGAACATTAAACCGACTTCTTATAAATCTGGATGCACCAAAAAACTAGAAAAATAGCATTTGGAGTCGGTGCCAATTTGTTTTAGTGGTAACCTACGTAGTTACGTGTTGAAATGCGAGTTACCGTAAATAGTTCATAGGTATCTCTCAATCTCAAACTACCACCGGGGCGGGGGTGTATACCCTTTCAAACCAAAAATAATATTCAAAATCGGTCCACAATTCACGGAGAAATCGGTGAAAATACATAAAAATAATTCAGACGAATATAGAACCTCGTCCTTTTTTGAAAGTCGGTCAAACACACTTCCCTCCCGCCGAAATCTGTAGGTAGGTGGTACGTACTTATTAATTCAAGCTCAATGGAATGAAAACAAATTACTTATGCTTTCCTAAAACACGTCTCAGCGCCCCCTTTTTGATAATATTATTAAACTTAAACTCAAAATAGTTTTTCTTCATGTAAGCCAAGAAAGCATTTATGAATAGTCAGAATCTACCACCGGTTCGGAATGCTGCTTCCACTGAGAAGATCCGGCAATAAAATTCAATGGTTACTCTTTCTTATCTTAATTTGACGATATGGAACAACTGTTTTAAACGTGCCAGACTACCTCTTTGGGAATTAATTACCAATGGGTTAGAAGCAATTAGCATCATTCATCATCAACAACAAGTAGCATCGATATCGGTATTTTTATTTTATCGTAATCACAACACTAGGTATCGATAACATTTAGTACATCCCTAATGTCAGCCTTTTTTATTTGTACCAACATGTTGGCAGCCCTACAGTTGTATTTATAAGTCTGTGGCCCTACATTATTGTTACAATGTTGGTATTGTTTTTCTTTATAACTTTTAGCTATAGACAATATTCGAAGTGCCGTCTCTTAAACGTAGTGGTCACATTCTCTTTGGGTCTGTTGGACATTTTGTGCCCGCAAACTGCGCACACGCGTGCTGCGCCGCCGCGCCGCGCGCCGCCGGCGCGGCGGCGTTGCCGGCCGCGAGTCAGTGAGCCTATTCGCACGGCTGAATGCCAATTTGTTTAAATTACAAAATCATAAACCCCTTATGAAGAAATAAGAAGGGTGTTATAAGTTTAACATGTGTATCTGTCTGTCTGTCTGTGGCATCGTAGTGACCAAGCGGATAAGCCGATTTAGATTTTGTTTTTAATATCGAAAGGTATCTGAATCGAGTGTTCTTCACTATGTTTCAAGAAAATCTGTTCAGCGATTTGAAGATTATCAGCTCTTTAGTAGTTTATGAAGGGATATGAACAACTTCCACGGGTCTGATCAATTCGAAATATGGTACCCTGTTTCTTCAATGATATTACAAGGACACGGTAACCTGTACCTGATGTTGCAGCATCGCATGGAATCTGCAGGATACTCTACTCGTCACCCACTTACAGCAAAGATATCGTGTTTGGGTTCATTGGAAATTGGAATAATGGATAAAACACTGTTGATCGTAGCATGTCTACTAGTGATAGGTATAAAGTATAAATAATTAACTGAATATGTTCACATACAGCATGTATGCACATGTACTTACGTTCTTACTAAATACGCTTACTTATTAATCACTCACTTAATACCGCACTCATTGTTACAAATAGTAATTTGTGGGCACAGGGGCTGATTACACTTAAAGTAAGATGTAGGTAGGTACCCATACCTTATATTATCCAACTAGTAATAAGTGTTTTTGTCTGTTGCTCTAAATAAATAAAAAATAGGTATAATAATAATAAATAAATGTGATTGGGTCGCTAAAAGTCGTCGGTTTGGAGGTTTTTAAATTTTCAACTTAGACTTATTTTAATTTATCATAATACATAAATCTCACATGATACTTATTTCATAAGTACCTATCTATAAATAAGTAACTCTCACGCACCCACGCGTACACTACAACCCAACATACAGTTCAAGTTCGCGTCCTCGCGACCTCACCGGCGGCACCGGCGGCGGCGGCGGCGGCGGCGGCGGCGGCGGCGGCTCCGACCCGCCGCCCCGCCGCCGCTGCGCCGCTGCGACGCTGCGACGCCCTAACCGAACAGGTACGAGTAGATAAGCGTCACGATGATGCCCAGAAGCACGGGCAGCTGCCATGAGCTCAGGATGCTCGTCTCGGAGTCCGCCTTGCTGTCCTCCCAATTGACGGTGCGCTTCTTCAACTCCACCTTGTCCTCGTCGACGAGGTCGCCGAGCGCGTATTTCTTCATGAGCTCTTTGGCGTCGAGGCTATGGCCGACGTCGTCGAAGTCCTCAGAGGCGTCCTTCCCGGCGACGTTGAGGAGCACCTCGTGCCCGCCGGGGTGCTCGTCCAGGAAGGCGAACACGTCGTACACCACGTTGTCGATGATGAACACGGTCTCGGTCTTGGGGTCGCGCTTGGCGATCTCCTCGCGGGTGAACTTCTTAGCGGACATGTCGTGCGCGTGCGGTGCGGTGCGGTACGCGGAGGCTGAGCGCGACTGCGTGTGCGACTGGCGACGTGGAGCAGCGCGCGCGCAGCAATCGAACCGCGCCCCGCGCCCACACGCTCCCGCGCGCCTTCCCCTCCCTCGCCTCGCACTGATAAACGCTATCATGTTGTTGTTGATCTATCATCATGACGCACCGGTTTATAGACATTGTAAAATAGAAATATTATAGATGCAGATACCACAGTAGTGTGTCTAGCAACTTCAAAGATCGGGCACCACTTTCCACAGCGGAGAACAGCCGCCATGTTATGTTGTTATGTTATGGTATGAGTGTATACGCTAGGTGAAAGTGAAGGAATGAAAGCGTAAAGTATCCAGCCAGTGAAGCTAGCGTGCGTGTAACTAGTGCGGTAAAACCTGGACTTCTAGCTGCTATCGTAGTGAAGAAGACATCAACGCGACGTGACGACGACGTTGATATTCGACTTTCATAGATACTTATTCTGATGGCACTCTGCAATTCTACACTTGCCACTTGGCCCAATAGCACTTTGGGAAGTTACAGCAATATGGCAATTAAAGCGTTTGAAACCTTGTTAGGTTCCGTGATCGTGTGCCATAGAGTCGATATAAAATCAATTAACTGTGTGGTGACGCAACCTAGGATGATTTAACCCAGACCCAACTTATCGCACGGAAAACAAATTTTATATACTTAATTTATCTGCACTACCTAAGGCCACAGTTTCAAATTACAATATTAAATGCTGTTCCACAGCCGCGCTCACACACGGCAAGGAAAATATCAAACCAGTGCGCAGTCTTTTTTTGGAAGTACTTACCAACTAGTACCTACCGATCTGACAGGCAGGTCGTCGGCCTTGCCAACTTACTAGTCTTTCAGAGTTACTCGGAAGGCAAAACTAATCTGATAGGATCACTGTGATCAGTCTGCATGTTTCTCAAGAACTCAAGACTGTTTTATCAGTGTTACGGCTATAAGTCAGTTGCTTGGTACTACTTAAATCTTTAATTTTTTGGTTTCTAATAGGGACCTAAATAGGTATCTATGGAAATAGGTATGGAGCCCGCTTTGCGTTAGCCCAATTCGCACTTGACCGAGTTTTTATTCAATCATAACGTGCATATTTTTCTAGATTTTTGAATTTTAAAACATACCTATATAGGTAGGTATATTACGTTTCTACCCTTGACACTGTTTGCGAGTAGGCAGTGTAATACATATTATTTAAAAAATGGACGCAGATTAAAGGTAATTATCCTAATAAGAAAGGTTGGCGTTATCTGATGAATACATTCGAGTGACAGCATGGTGTCCTTTTTTCACGTTTGACTTTGAACTCGTCTATTTGTGGTTGAAGGAAAAGAAACCGCTGATCTTAATCCTACTAATATTATAAATGCGAAAGTTTGTGAGTGTGGATGTATGTATGTATGTATGTATGTATGTATGTATGTATGTATGTATGTTTGTTACTCCTTCACGCAAAAACTACTGAACGGATTTGGATTAAATTTGGAACACACATAGATTATAACCGGGATTAACATATAGGATACTTTTTAACCCGATAATCCCGAAATTTTTGCTAAGTTAAAATACTACGCGGATGAAGTCGCGGGGCACAGCTAGTATGTATTATAATTGTACTCTCGCCTCGGTACGAATAGTCGTAAGAGGCAAGCCAGGCTGGGAGCGGATCACCTTGACTTGACAGCTACGCGTGCCGCCGCCGCCGCCCGCGCCGCGTCCGCGCCCGCGCCCGCGCCCCGCCTCGCACCGACCGCAGTCGCACACACCCGCATGTTTACTACTTGGTGCTGGTGCACATGACACGACACACCGTAAACAAAGCGGCTGCAGCGAGCAATGGACAATGCAGCGACGACCATAGAAGCTCACAATAGGTACCTATCACACTATCTATGGGATATAAGTAATGTTTTAAAATTGAATATCGACTAGGTATCAGATCAGTACCTATCGGGTCTTTATTTGATGAAAATTCGCAAAAGTCCACATAGCTATAACGAGCAACCACGCCCGAACAATCAGTTTACGTCTGATACGTAAACATAACGACCTTACCTATTGCTCGGTACAACCAAACGAACCATACGAAAAAAGCCGCAAACCCCATTGTTTACGGGATGAATTAAATAGTGTTTCCATACAACATTATAATATTATCAACCGCGCCGTTGGTTAAGTTGTTACCTCATTATGCAGTAAGTATTTCTCAAAATGGGCGATATTGCCCCGGTTTGTGGGCGCTGGAGTCTTTCAAGGGGTCAGTAGAAAGGAAGAGAGAATTAAAAATCAAAGGGCATTATGGCAATCTACGGGTGACGGAAGACAAATTTTATTTATAAAAAGCCAACTTTAAATGCCCTCCTAAGAAAAAAATACAGTCCTTAGTATTTTCTCAATACTAAAATAAAATACAGTCGAATCATATTAGGTATCCACAAAATACTTTTTTATAATAAACAGCTTCCAGCAAAATTAAATTTTAATAGTTTTTTACTTCCTTTAATTGTTACTTCTTTGTACTGTAGTTGTCCCTTAAGGAAACACGCATAACTGCACTTATTTTCTTTCTTATTCTTCTAAGATTCAAATAAAGTAATAAAAAAGATGTTTGGTCTTTCCCTGGATATGCACTTCCCCACAACGACGTAATTTTCGGTGTCATACCTAACCGTGATCAACTGGCGCGGCGCGGCGCGGGCGCGGCGCGCGCGGCCCCGCGGGGTGTAATAACAATATGACGTGTTGCCATCGTCGCGTCGGTCGATCACACACAAATGTCGCGCGCGCGCAGCGTCTTACGACAGATTCGACATGATAGGCACTAGTGGCGTAGCTACGGTAGGGCTAGTGCTCCGGGGCTACCAAGCCCTAGGGGCCCCTAGGCCTCCATGAACAATTAAAAAAAATATATAATATAATATCCTAGTTCAATAAGGAATTTTCGACTTTTAACTTTTTGGCGACTAACCAACAAACCTTGAACGTCTTGAACTGATATCATAAAAAAATATCCCACCAATGTTTTAATATTCCCTGCAGTGTGCGGTTAGGTTCTTATGATAAAGATTTAGTTCAGTTTAAAAGGCCCGAATTTCATTTTGCATCGGGGCCCTTGGTTACATAGCTAGGCCACTGGGGTACCTATATTTTTAAAAAATAAAAAGTATTCTAAGGGAACAGAATCGAGTGTACAGACAAACGCCTCATTTACGATGCATTGATTTCTACGGTCGCGGATCCTGAATAAGAACTTACGCGCTTCTGATATTTTTGTATACCTTGTAGAATTAATATTACTTATATTATGTACATCTGTAGACAAAAATAAACGAATTATTTTGCATATTATAAAAATACAACCTTTATTCCATAAAACATCGCCGCAAAGCGGTGCTACGCGCCGCATGCACTATGTGGAGTGGAGCCCTAACCTATACTTATATAATACAGTTACATTATTTAGGTACACTGTGCCTTAAAAATGGCAATGTCCGGTAATCAAGCGGCATCCAGACATCAAGTTAGTTTTGAACCGCTATGATAGAACACGTCTATGTCTATCTATATAAAGTCCAGTCCCGTAACCTACACAGGCACTTATTTCCTAAACCACAAATATTAAAGTTGTGAGGGTAGAACTAGAATTCGAAAACTCACAATGACTTGCATTTTTAGCGACCCGCGGCACGACTCGGGGAGCCGGGAAGTAGGGGGCCCGTACCGAGGGCGGCTACTGGAGCAGGTACATGTAGAACAGCGCAGCGGCGAGCGCAAGCGCGGCGGGCGGGCCCCACACGCTCAGCAGCGCGCTCAGCGTGACGGGCTCCTCTGGCTCTGGCAGCAGGGTGGCGCGCCGCCTCACCTCCCGCTTGTCTTCGTCTACCACCTCGCCGACGAGGAACCTCTGGCGCCACTCGAGCGCGATGTCGCTGTGGCCGACGTCGTGGAAGCACTGCGACGCATCCTTGCCGCCGTTGTCGAGCAGCACCTCCGCGCCGCCCGGGTGGTCGTCCAGGAACTCGGTCACGTTGTACACCAGGTTGTCGATGACGATCACCAGGTCGTCCCTCCGGTTGCGAGTTTCGAGCTCCTTGCGCGTGAACCTCGCGGCGGCCATGGCTGGCGATTGGCGGCTGGAGGCTGGCAGACGGCTGGCGTCTGGCGGCTGGCGGGCGGCTCGCGCGGCGTCCGGGCGGGCACTGCGGCGCGGCGGGGTACCCGGTTGCGCGTCGCCTCGGGGCTCGGGGCGCGTCCTTCGACTTTAAAGGCTTGCTTGACCGATTAACATATATCACTGGTGGCCGGGAAGTGCGCGGGCGCACGACCACTGCCGCAACTGCGTGAGTGCTGCGCGTGCGCCGCCGCCGCCGCCGCCACCGCCGCCGCCGCCGCCGCCGCAGCCGCCCCGCGCCGTCATCCTCGAGCATGTAAATGCGCCGAGTGGCGAGCGCGCCCCTCATCCATATGTAAATTATGTATTAGGTAGTAAGCGATTTTATTCTATGAATACCTGTTTAGGAATGTTTTCTACGCGCAATAATAGCGTAATACGGCATTTTTTTGGGTTCCGTACCTAGATAGGAAAAAACTGAACCCTTAGAGCGTTTTCACATTATCCGATCCGATATCGGTGTCGGACGCTGATCCGATATCGGGGTAAGTAAAATGTATGAAATATGTACCTGTCTATATCCGATATCGGGCCGGACAATATGAAAGACAGGTACATATTTCATACATTTTACTTACCCCGATATCGGATCGGCGTCCGACACCGATATCGGATCGGATAATGTGAAAACGCTCTTATAGGTTCACTTTGCTGTTCGTCAGTTTGTCTGTCAAGACCCTTTTTCTCAGAAACGGATAGTTATCAAGTTGAAACTTATATCCAAAACCAGCGCAGCGTTAGAATCATGAAATTTTGTCAGAAATAACATTTTATACCATTAGTATCCACTAAGGAAGAATTTCGGAAATTTTCACCCTTAAGTTTTTAAAATAGGGGGTGAAATTTTGTATGGGTAAATACAACAGACATGAAAATTAGTATTAAAGTTACTCATTGAATTGACCCACAGTCCCCCCGTGACCACGGCTGCTGTAAAGCAACCGAAACGTCGGGAACATTAAAATTAAATAAACGCGATATAATCCGTAAAAATAGTTTTATTTCAATGTGTAGTATTCGCGTAAATATAAGAAAACAATATATTAAAGTTACTCATTACAAATAAAAATATGTTTTTCAGCGTTTTATAAAATAACCCACCCCTAAGTGTGTAAAATAAGGGAAAACAGTTTGTATTGGGGTCCCGAATTTTTTTGAGCTGACAACATGGCTTTAGGTAGATCTTGCAGTAAAAACGAGCACGGTGCAGAAAATCTGGAAAATATCAGAATACTAGCACATGATACGAAATTGAAATGAAAATTATAAAAAAATCAGTGCCGTCTAGGGACGCCCGAAAGAAGCGAAGCTTTGCAGTAGATATTAGATATATTATAAGTGGCGTGCATAGGGTTTTGAAACAGGGTAGGCAGAGTGTAACATAAAAATACCTTGAATTATGTCTCGCTAGCTTATTATAGATTTTCATCTAGGCTATCGTACCTATTGAACGAAATGGGACATCTTTTGTTGTTAGTAAGTAAGTACCTATTTTCGTATTATTTCAAAAAGTAGTTTTATTAAGTATTTACAATGACATAAAATGGTAGGTATTAATAAGAATAATATAGGCACCTCAAGTTTGCGGAAATAATTAATATACAGAAATTGCTGCTTCCACCAGCGCCATTTCGTAAAAACATTAACGCACATGAACAATACTCAATAAATGAAGCTAAAAAATACTATTTCATAAAGAAACAAATAAAATTTTGTTTGGATAGGGATTCGAACCCACGGAGTGCGTATCTTACAGTCGTCTTCAACCACTACGTCATTTCATCTTAATTTCATTTAGCAAAATCATCAACTATATGAATATTTCTATTCCGTAAACTCGTTCATCTACCAATAATAATAGAACTAGTAGGGAACATTCATTGCTGCCTAAAATCATTGGTTTTAAATAATTTAAAGTAGCAATCATTTCCATGCCTAGTAAGTACCTATTTAGCCATATCAGACATCTTAAGTGATTAGTTGATGTACCTATCTGCAGTTGTATATCGTTGTACCTTTTTCGTCCTTTTCTATGGTAAATTAAACCATTATACGTTGGTGTTCAATTAATTATATTAAAATAATATAAATTGCAAATATAAATACAAATTGCAAAATTTCTACAGGACAATATTTAAATCTTATATAAAGCTTGAACCCACGTCTTAACTTATTTCGACAAATAGAGGGCGCTGGTCACAACACGAAGAACCCCGCCGATACTATTGTTTTTATGTAATCATTATTATATTATGTAAATGAGGGTTATCTATAATGTATTGAGTGAATTATATTGTTATTTCAACTATTATTTAGCCGGATAATGTGAGGATCCACGTCTTATCTTATTTCGAAAAATAGAGGGCGCTGGTCACAACACGAAGAACCCCGCCGATACTATTTTTTAAGTTATCATTATTATATTATGTAAATGAGGGTTATCTATAATGTATTGAGTGAATTATATTGTTATTTCAACTATTATTTAGCCGGATAATGTGAGGATTTATAAAATATGTGTACGTGAAGACCGAAATACGCGTAAGTTGATGTTACTGTTTCGTCCGTGTTTACGTGTTTTATTTGGTTGATTTTAGGTGTTAATTATATGTAAAAATAACTGTATAAGTCAAAATAAATATTATATAAAAAAACATATAATCTAAAATAGGGCAAATAAAATATAATATGTTTTAAATATGTATTTGTGAACTTGGTCAGTATATAGTTATCAGATTTAACGTAAGATGGCGCTTAACCCAAATTATGTAATTGTAGATATGGGTTACTTTATTCAGAACCTTATTAACAAAGGCCGTAGCACGTTGGGTGCATCGGTTCTCGTCCGATCATCGAAGTTAAGCAACGTCGGACGCGGTCAGTACTAAGATGGGTGAACGCTTGATGGACACGCGAAATTGTGAAGTATACTAAATTTTTAGATATATTTAAATTACTAGCTGTGCCCCGCGACTTCATCCGCGTAGTATTGGATTATTGGGTTAAAAAGTATCCTATATGTTAATCCCGGTTATAATCTATCTGTGTTCCAAATTTCATCCAAATCCGTTCAGTAGTTTTTACGTGAAGGAGTAACAAACATACATACATACATACATACATACATCCACACTCACAAACTTTCGCATTTATAATATTAGTAGGATTACCAATGTTCTATCTAACCTTCAAGCGATATTTAGTATAAAGCTTAGGGCGCCGCAGCTCTGACGTCATCGTGTAACGCGTTACGCGTTACGTTTTTCACCGTTTGAGTGCCCGGGTAGCGAGCGCCCCGAACGTCCGTAAAGAAGCTTCGCTTCAAAACGAGTAGCAAATGGGTCTACTAAATCACGAGCTACAGCCGACCAAGTTAAAGCTAAGTTTACTTCCCCTCGTTTCTGAATAGGTACTGAGAATATTCAGAAAAAAAGGGAATATATCTACCTTGCCTACTACCTATATGCTTAGGATCAAGGTGGTAATAGTCATGATTGTGATGATTTATTAACAATTCTTCTAAACGGGTAAGCAGTGATGGGTACCCTGATGATAATTTTATCATTTTAAAATTGGTACTTAATACCAATCTAGGACCCGTATTAAATCGATCTCTAGTCTGAGAGCGATCTTGAAAATGTAATTCTTATGTCATCCCAGTACACATTGTCATGCCAAACGCGTACCCAAGTTCGCACCGAGCGACTTGAGATTGATTCATTAATACGTGCCTAGGTCAGGATTATTTTTTATATTTACCCGAAAGCATAGCCAGGCTTAATAGTCCAGGTGTTTTAGGTAAGGCTTTTTTACCACCCATTAAACCTAGCCAGGCAAAACAATCAGTACAAAACCTCGCTCGCATTCGCTTGAACTTGGCTTGACACGCTCCCGCGTCCCTAGATCCAATAGGAGTCCCTGTGAATGATCTCCTTTAAATGTGGTATTGTAGGTATAATGGGACCAAGAGGCATGGATGGATGTATCATAAGTACCTATTGCAATCTCTAAAGAATGATTCGCTTCACGCTTCGCTCTAATCACGCTGCTCTAACAAACTATTCTGTTCATTTTGCATGAGTAATATAACTTACTAGCTGAGCCCGCGACTTCGTCCGCGTGGAATTTAACTTAAAAAAAAATTAATATAACAAAAAATGTTCGTTCAGTTTGCAGAGTTTACGAAAAGTTAATAATTATGTTAATCAATAATGAAGTTAATAAAGAATGAAGTGAAAGTCCCGTCAAAATCGGTCCAGCCGTTTGGGAGATTACCCGGAATAAACATACAGACAGACAGACAAAAAATGTTAAAACGCGTTTTTGCTATTGGTGTCGTATGTACCTTCATACTCATTTAGTGAAAAGGTGTTATTTTGATATTACAAACAGACACTCCAATTTTATTTATTTGTATAGATAATCTGTGTGAGTAATTCATGCCAAGAAAGAAGCTCAGAAGAATATTCGCAATCCCAACGCGCTGCAGCGAATCATTTATTCTTTGCCAAGAAGCTAGGAATAATGTTTCGCTGCCAAGAAATCTTACCATAGAGAAAGAACTTTAAACTTCATTTCTTTTTCCTTCGCTCGCCTGTGGAGCAGGCTAAAGTCAATATAGTGTTTATACAATACGTCTATGATTTATGACCATACTGCCCAAGAAGCTGATAGATGTACAACAATCTATACAAATAAATAAAATTGAAGTGTCTGTTTGTAATATCAAAATTACCCCTTTTCACTAAATGCATATGAAAGTACATACGACTGCTGAACCAAAAACGTGATTTAAAAAAAAATGGTATGTCTGTCTGTGTGTTTGTTCCGGGTAATCTCCGTAACGGCTTGAGCGATTGTGACGGGACTTCCACTGGTAGATAGCTGTTGTTATAAGCAGTAACTCAGGATACTTTTATTTAAGAAAAACAAAATTTTAAAAAATGGGTCCTGTCTCGCGGTCTCAGAACGCGGGAGCGGGCTTTTTTGTTAACTTAAATTCCACGCGGACGAAGTCGCGGAATCAGCTAGTGTTATATATAAAATTCTTGATACTGCATCGTCTTACGTTTTTAACACATAGATGTGACTTTAGACTTCATGGTCATCTGACTAAGGATGCGTCCAGTTAGCGTTCACAACGATCACGCTCACGACCGCAGTTTTTCCCGATCCACTTACTTGTGTTGTGACCTTAGACCATTTATCTAACATCTCTCTGGTTGTGACCGTTACTGTCGTAAACTCACGTGGAATGGGTTATAGAGCGTGGAGGTAAATAATACAAACAGCGAGTTAGTAAAAAGAAAGCAAAAGATTTAAGAGGTTAGGTTATAATCTATAAGCCTTAAAAATAAACTTAAATAATTATTGTTTAAATCGATTTATATTGAAAAAAAATACATTAATTTTTTTATATTTAATATTAGTGGTGTATTTAATTAATTTACGTTCAAATATCATTAAAATATCTTTAACATTCACTTCTACTAAAATATATCTTTCCGCATGAAATAACTTAAATTTCAAGGTCGCTTTCTTACTTCATCTGCATCTTAGATACTTTGAGTTTTGATAATCCCGCTAATTTTCTCAACGATCACTACGACCCACCTTTTTAGATGGCTCGTCGTGAGCTTCGCGTGAGCGTTAGTCATGACATCATGAGTGACGTTTTCGCCGCGATCACAACGACCGCGGTCGTTATGTGGAACGCATAGATTATAGTTAAATGGTCTAAGGTGGAACGGCTAAAGGAGAATTTTGATCGTTGTGAACGCTTAGTGGAACGTAGCCAAACACATGAATAGAATTGACATTGACAGACGTCAGAGAAGATTTTGTCAGCTGTCATCTCGTGGACCGTCCGTAACACTTCACTCTTGCATTTCATTTTTATGTTGTTTGCTAAAACGCATAGAGTACCTTGTATATACTAGAAACCTATCTCTAATCTGTGCTAGAAACTAAAACGTGAGTGGACGGGCTATTGCTGTTTGTTATGATTTGGACAGTTGTTCTTGGGCAGTAAAGTAGATATCAGTATTCATAATGGATAACATAAGATCATGGACCGCGGAGGACGAGGCCATAATCGCGACGAACACGGATGCGTCGGAGTGCAAGCGCTGCGCCGTGGAGCTGGGCTACTGGAAGGACGACTACATCTCATACTTCGTGAAACACACAGACAGAAAGGCACCGGAGATCAATCGCGGATATTACGCTCGCGTCAAGGCAATGGAGATGTTCATTCATCAATTTTTAGAGGTATGCAGAACATAGTGCCTACTTATAGTAAAAAGTGCATTGGACGACAGTCTATTCATCATAATAAGACGAAAAATAAGAACATAGTGTAGATTTTATAGCCCGCGCGTGACAACAGTATTGCATCTATGGGACTCTGCATATGAAAAATATGGGGTTACCATATACATCTGCATTTTTCCAGACATTGAGCTACACTTTGCATTAACAAAATGTTGATAAAGATTTTATTAACTACATTAAAACAGTTTCTTGTCTCCTAAATAATCATATGTATAATATAATTATAATATTTATATTAATATATTAATATTATAAAGAGGAAAACTTTGTTTGTTTGATTGTAATGAATAGGCTCCGAAACTACTGAACCGATTTGAAAAATTCTTTCACTGTTGGGAAGCTACACTATCCCCGGGTGACATAGGCTATAATATATTTTCAAAAAAATTTGGGATCCTTACTAAAACTCGAATAATGTAACCGCAATGTACCCGTGCGAAGCCGAGGCGGGCCGCTTGTTACTCAATAAAGACAAAGTTTTTGGCAAACACACAAACAATAGGTCTGATAATGGTGCAGGTTGAGAATGTTGGCAATCTAAGCACTCTGGAATTTTCACAAATAAACCAGAAAAAAAAATTAAATAAATGACAAACCAGATAATAATAAAAGATATGCAGCTGCAGTTGTGCAGATTGGTAAGCATGCATCTTGCAGTCCTAGGTTCAACCCTGGCTCTCATCTCTAGATTTTTCGAAATCTATGTGCGAATCACAATTTTTCTATATGATTATCTCTTGCTTACAGTGAAGAAAAACATTGTGAGGAAACCTGCATGTCTTAGAAAATCTAAGCAATTTTCGAAAGATATGTGTAATCCGCCAACCCGCATTGGGCCAGCGTGGTGGATTGCAGCCTGTATCCCCCTCGTAGTGAGGGGAAGCCCGTGCCCAGGATTGGGATGTCAAAAAGGGCTAAATTATTATAATATTATTATTACCAGAGACATGTGTTTCAACAGGCCATACTCATGGTTAGATTAATCCCACCAAACTCATGTTAGCTTTAGTTGATGCAAGCAGGCTAGGCAGTATAAACAATAATCCTAGCAAATGAATCCTAAAATCCCAACTAGGCATGGAAATGATTGCTACTTTCATTCATTTTCAGTCCATGAAATTATGTTTTTCTTTCCCTGTTCAAAAATTCAAAATTGTTTTTCTTCATGTAAGCCAACAAAGCATTTATGAATAGTCAGAATCTACCACCGGTTCGGAATGCTGCTTCCACTGAGAAGAGCCGGAAAGAAACTCAATGGTTACTCTTTTCAATGAATGAAAGATGGTGTACATTCTCAAGAACAGCATAAAAAAATAATATGAGCAGGCAACACCATTGCCACTAAATAGCTAATAGTAAATAATAATCATATATGTAATAATGTAAATAAAATGAGAATGCTAGTTTAGTGTGATGTGCATACCTACTCATACTTACATCAAATTAAAACGTTTACGAACCAAAATAATAATTGATAAAACAGGGGTGGATATTATGATAATTGCTTTGGTGTCATGCCTTCCATGCTAAGTAAATAAATAGTATTTAATGACAATGTTGTTAAGAGGAAAGTGAGTGGACCAATCCCCGCAAGCAGCGCCCGCGCACGAGCATGACTTGAAAAGCGGCATCACTCTCCTCAACCATAATAGAGGGAAGAGGGTGACCCGCTCCACATAAGTTGCTGTTTCACATATGGTTTTTCACAGTTATTCATGGTGAATTTACACTATGACTCTGAATTGTATAAAGTCACTGGTTTATAATGTCACAAAGTCACTGGATTTATAATGAAAACCAGGAAGTACCGAACAACAACAGTACTGAAGCAATTTAATTGCAATGATTTTTATACGCTACCTGTGAAAATATGTTCATCACTAATCCCAACTGAACCTGATTTGATCTGGAACCTTTTGTGAAAATTTCAGCGCTGTGATACCAAGTGCCAGATCATCAACTTGGGTTGTGGTTACGATACTCTGTACTGGCGCCTCAAGGATACCACCCAGGCTGTGGGCAACTTCATCGAGCTGGACTTTCCAGCACTCACTTCGAAAAAGTCTCACATAATCAAGCGTACCAAACAGTTGCTGCAGAAAATATCAAATGAAGGTATGGAACACACTACATACCTCTGCACCCTATCCAAATCTAACTCCATGACAAAAATCGAAATAATCCAGTTATTGTTACTGTTATTACAAACTGAAATTAAACAATTACATAGTAATTATTATTCCTATGGTATGTACCAAGGAACTTATACCCTGAATATGGAATGTGCATTCTGATGGGGTATCCATGGTTCATTACTACAGTCAGGACAATTTAATTTAATTAAATATACCAAATTAAGAAATACAGATCCTTAGTTTTGTCTGTTTATGAATGCCTCAAAAACTGCTCAACTGATTTTAATGATAGTCGTATTACATTAAGCCAGCGTTGCCCAAGATTATCATTCTTACGAAATCCAAAGAATATAAACGTAATCTGCAAATACCAAGATATGGAATTCTTGTTATATTCTATTACTAGTGGAGGCCTGCAGCTTCGCTAGCGTATTTTCTGGATGTCGACAACAGCGCCACTGGCTCCAACTATAGCTGATAATCTTCCAGGCGATAAAAACCCCCATTGTATAAAAAACAGCTTTGTGTGCTATACTTGTATTGCTATCGTTTGTTACGTGTATTACACATGCACAATAATTTGTAATGGGTAAAAATCGGTGGTTTAAATTAACCACAGTTTTTAACCCTTTACACGT
The DNA here is from genome assembly GCA_905147325.1 of Notodonta dromedarius. Classification (NCBI taxonomy): domain Eukaryota; kingdom Metazoa; phylum Arthropoda; class Insecta; order Lepidoptera; family Notodontidae; genus Notodonta; species Notodonta dromedarius. Next base: position 13,890,950 of record LR990162.1, read on the forward strand.
AAGGTACGAACAAGCAAACAACCCCTAAAAATCATTATCATGCTATATTCTATGGTACATATTATAAACAACACAGCTTCTACGGCCGCCGCTATCTCGCCTCTGAACGGATTTCCTTAACATTCAATCCAGTGGTATATATTAGTTCCGGCCAAGGGCTTTCATGTTCGACACGCATAACACAACTTGGAAATATTATTTTTCATTACTCATACTCTGAAAGTAGGTCTAAAGTTGCCTGAGGAGCGGGTTGAAAGTAATACTTTTCCGGCCCGGGAGAATCGTTTTCAACTGACAACTGTCAAATTATAAAAAAAAAACTAGTTCAATTTTCACATTTCTATGGAACCATGTTCAAACTTTTTCTACAGTCACTCAATTACAGCACGATGTAAAATTGAAATAACATAAAGTATTAATTAAAGAATATATATTTTTAAATGACTTAATTATAATTTAGTTTCAACAATTTCTTTAAAATAACATAGATTTGGGCAAAATATTTATAGATGAACATGAAAAATAATGGCTAAATAATGAAATTGGCCGGCCAACGAAAAAAAAAACAAAATAGGCGGCAATCCGATCTTATTTTTTTTTTCGAGTTGTAGATTGTGGTTCATACTTCCTTGTATTTTTTCTTTAGCCAATTCCTGTTTTTATTTTTACTTTCCTTGTATTCGTAATGAAAAGCACAGTGTTTACCTCGGGTGAAAGACTTATTTTGTCCCTCGAACTATTAGCGTCTCTCGAACTATTAGCGTCTAAACCCCGTCTCGGGACTAAATAAGCAACTTTCACCACTCGTGTAACAATGTACTATTACTTGACACTGGCAAAATGCGAAGAGCCTGCTTAAATGCAAAAATAAAGTCCAGTCCCAGCATATAATGCAACGTGGCCGTGTGTGCAGACGGCGAGGTGATGATCCGGTCGGGCGACCTGCACTCGGACGGGTACCACCTGCTGGGCTGCGACCTGCGCTGCCTGCAGGAGGTGCGGCGCAAGCTGGCGGCGGGCGGCGCGGCGGCGGACGCGCCGACGCTGCTGCTGGCGGAGTGCGTGCTGGTGTACCTGCGGCCCGACGCGGCCGAGGCGCTGCTGCGCCACCTGGCGGGCGCCTTCCCTCGCTGCGCGCTGCTGGTGTACGAGCAGTGCAACCTGGCCGACAAGTTCGGCGAGGTGATGGTGCGCAACCTGAGCGCGCGCGGCTGCCCGCTGGCGGGCGCGCGCCAGTGCCGGGCGCCCGCGGCGCAGGCGCAGCGGCTGCGCGCGCTCGGCTTCCAGCGCGCGCGCAGCTGGGACATGGAGGCCGTGTGGCGCGCGCTGCCCGAGGGGGACCGCGCGCGCGCCGACGCGCTGGAGATGCTGGACGAGCGAGAGCTGCTGCAGCAGCTCAACTCGCACTACGCGCTCAGCGTGGCCACGAGCGGCGACCTCTTCGCGGACATGGACCTCAACGCGTAGGCGCCGCGCCGGCACCGGCCGAGCGGTTTACTCTTGTAAATTTACGAGTAACGCGAATGATTTTGCGATTTTTATGTTTGTTACTTTGAAAAGTATGACCCGCGGTCGTGCGTAGCCCGTTGTCGACTCTGAGGGATCGATTCTCAATATTGAGATATGATTTGCGATAAAATCATTACAGAAAGTGGGCATAACAATAGTCAACTATACAAAACTAAAGTCATTTGATGTGTGTATATGTATGTAGGTATTATTATGCAGAAAGATGAACACGGAAATTATTGTTTATATGATTGTAATGAACAGATTTTATTTTCTTATATAATATTCGGAGTTGGCTTTGGATAGTACCCATATACATTCAGGCTTTCGCTGGTAAGTAGAGTTAACACGGTTTTACTTTATACCTATGTGAAACCCACGGTGAATACACATGTCCTCCTCACACAACTCACCGATGATTTTATTATTGTCCGAGTCCGTGTCCACTGTGGACGGAGCCGTAATGGTGGGACTACGACAGCAGATGAAAAGCGATGCAGTATTTTATTAGCTTCGACGTCGGCATCGAACTGTTTGCAGCGTACCTGTAGCGACCGGCACGTACCTGTAGCGACCGGCACGTACCTGTAGCGACCGGCACGCAGCTCGAGCGCTAGGACTGGAGATCGCAATGACCGCACCGACGACACGCTCATACAATCTCAGCACCGCAGTGGATCGCGTCGCCGGGCGCCCGCTAAACTTAATAATAACTACGCGGTAAAAGCTCTGCTTCTACGGTACAGTTTCGTGTCGATCACTACCTTTGTTGCTCTATCCTACTAATATTATAAATGCGAAAGTTTGTGAGTGTGGATGTATGTATGTATGTATGTTTGTTACTCCTTCACGCAAAAACTACTGAACGGATTTGGATGAAATTTGGAACACAGATAGATTATAACCGGGATTAACATATCAGATACTTTAACCCGATAATCCCGAATTTTTGCTAAGTTAAAATACTACGCGGATGAAGTCGCGGGGCACAGCTAGTGATATATATTTATATAATTCCAGATGACTTATATCTGTTATCAGTGTGTTGTTTATAAGGAGGCTCGCTCATACTAGAGCGACTATCGGCATCCGACCGCAGAAGGCGGTGCCGCGGAGTTGTTTACACAGCGCGGGACGCGGAACTACGCACACCGACGTGGCAGTGACGACTAAAGTATTGGATTGGAACTAACAAGTATCGCCCTTCTCTTAGGGCAGGAATTTAAGAACTGGTTTCCTAAAGTTTTCCGTTTCCGCTCTAGCCAGTGGTGCCGACAGCATGCAACCCCACGGTTGCGGTGGTGATTAATAAAAATGATGATCATGATTAAGGGAACTACTGAACATTATAATTCGATGTCGATATAATGTAGTATGTGTATTGTTGTTTTACAATAGCTCATCTTCTATCACTTCGCTTATTATAAATATATTATGTATTCCATTATGTACTTGCCTACAAACTCTGTCATATCGCATCAGTGATTTACATGTATTTCTCTGTGAAATTATAATATATCTAAATGTTGAACAAAAACTGCTAAGTAACATTGTGGTACCGTAGGATACACTTAATTGTGAACTGGTAATAAATACAATATCCTATTAGTCGTACGTTTATTTAATTTGGCGCAAATCGACCTGAGGCTCCCATGACAGTCGCAGACAACTCGATCGTAGCGAAATGAACGGCCGGCGAACTACCACGGATGAAGTTGGTCGCGGCGATAAATTTTATCGATAGTTTTTCTCTATAGATATTTTGTTAGTATCAGAGTACTCAAAAGTATCGATACTCTTGTTCGTCTTCAATAGAATTTAGCTTTTCGCCGGTTGACTTTATCTGTTACTTCACATTTCTGCCGGGATCCTCGCAAACACAAATTGTGGCGAGTATCTCGCCATATACACACCCCAGCTGGTGTACACAATTCAGTGTCTACGGTCACCCGCCCCGACGCGGTGCCCTCGCGTCGTCCCGGCGGCAACAGTAAGCCTGGATCACTAGCCGCCCTCGACCGCAGCGATAGAGACTATGCGTCCCGCGAATCTGACGAAAACCGTCGGGCGCTAGAGTTGCGGCATGCAGGCGGCGATGGCGCGGCGCAGCGCCTGGCGCACGTCGGCGCTGCCCTCGCAGAACACGTGCGTGGCGTGCCGCTCCACGTGCACCAGCGTGTCGTGCCGCGGCAGGTGCACGATGCAGCCGTCCGCGCCGCGCTCCACGCGCGCGTCCGCCACGCCCTCCCGCGCCAGCGCGCGCACCAGCGCGTCCACGTCCGGCGCCGCCCAGTCCAGCCGCGGCGGCGCGCGCCCCGCCGGCGGCTCGCCCAGCTCCACGCGGCTGTCGCGCACGCGCAGCTCGCACGCCAGCGGCGCCGCGCGCAGCCCGGCGCGCAGGTCCCGCGGCGCCGCGCGCGCCGCCAGCGCGCCGCTCAGCCACGCGCGCGCCAGCCCGCGCCGCACGCCCGCGCGCCGCGCCGCGCCGCGCCGCACCACCAGCGTCGGCACGTCCGCCGAGATGTGCGGCCGCGCGCCCGCCGTCGCCGGCGCCGGCGCCGCGTACTGCTCCGGCAGCGCCAGCTCGCGCGGCCGCAGCTCGCGCACCAGTTTGTTCGCCTGCGAGTAGTTGAGCGAGGTGTCGATCGGGCAGTGGAAGGCCTTCATGGCCAGCGGCTGGAACGGCGCCAGCGCGTCCGCGTACGGGAAGTCCGGCTCTGCGGGGAGGAGACGGGTCAGCGCGGTCGGGCGGGCCGGGCCGCAAGGGCGGCGAGCGGCGGGCGGGTACGCACCAGTGAATATGATGGCGTGCGCAGGGTTGGACGCCCACAGCTCCACCAGGTGCACGGCGGCGCCGAAGCGCAGGCTGGGGTGCCCGCAGAACACGACGCACGGCTGCGAACGAGACGAGGGCGATAGTACGCAGTAGAGGCCGCGGCGCTGCAGCCGCGGGGGGGGGGGGGGGCTCACCTGGCGGAAGTCGCTGCTGAAGGCCAGCTCGTGCAGCGCGCGCGCGTGGCGCAGGCGGCCGGCGCGCGCCAGCGCCGCGTGCGGGAAGGGCTCCTCCGGCAGGTACACGCGCGCCTGCACACGTGGCGCCCGACCACACAGTTTTTGAATTGTGACTTGGGAGTTTTCACGAGGCAGGATCCCGGGGCGAGCCGCCAAGAAATCGCATTATTCCGAACCGTTGCCAGGAAAGAATTACGCGACTCCATATCCCAACCCAATAAATTGCGCCCGTTCGGACTCATCCCACGGTTATGCGCTACGCCTAGTTAGGTGTTAAGGTACAAGGGTTTACCTGATTTAATTGTTTTATTGTACGCCAATATTTCACCGAAGCTTCAAAGACACCAGACGGTAGAGATCAGGAGATTTTGTACTATGAAATGAAATGAATTGCGATACTATCATGCGCTCCGGGAACCACTCGCCTGCTTGCCGACGGAGACCCACTCCGCGAGTATGTTGCTGTAGGCGAGGCTGGAGTCGGCCACCGGCGACACCACGTACAGCGGCACGCTCGCCAGCCCCGCGCCGTCCAGGTGCGCGGACAGGCACTCCAGCAGGTCGTACAGCACGCCGCTCGGGTACACGGGGCACAGCACCGAGCCGCCGCCGCGCAGCGTCACGGTGGCGTGCACGCACAGGTCGCCCAGCATGTGGTCGGGGTTGTGCGCCGGCGTCTGCGTCAGCGCCGCCAGCACCAGCAGGTCCGCGCCGCGCAGCGCCGCCTGGTTGATGGGCCGCGGGTGCGTGGTCAGCGTGCTGGAGCCGCTCACGTAAGCCACCTTCTCGTGCGCCGAGCGCAGCACCCAATTGGCGGAGCCGAGGCAGAAGCCGGAGCTGACGGCGGTGGCGTCGAGCGCGCCGTACACGTCCACGCGCTCGTCGTAGCCCACCACGCGCACGCGCGCCAGCGAGCGCGCGATGGCGTCGGGCGCGAACAGGCGGCGCCAGGCGCGCGGGCGCGCGGCGTGCGCGAGCGGCGGCGGCAGCACGTGCAGCAGCTCCTTCCAGCGCCGCGCCGCGCCGCCCGCGCCGCCGCCCCCGCCGCCGCCCGCGCCCGCGCCCGCCACCCACTCCGCCAGCTCCTCCAGGTAGAAGCGCCCGATCTGCAGCGTCGGCTCTGTGGCATACACCTGCCCTTTGAAGCCCGTGTCCTCGGTTATGAACGGCAGCGCCATCATGCATGTGTAGTTGGAGATGAGGATCACGTCCAACTGCGAGAAGTCCACCACCTTGTCCAACGGCGGGCAGAATTCGGGAATGCTGTCGACGAACACGCGGCCGCAACATTCCTTTAGTTCCTGCGGTGGAGTGTGAATTTGATCATGAGTAATATTGTTACGTACTAGGGGTAGGTACAAATAATGCCGACTACGTGTATAAAGGTTTAATTCGCTCTCCACAAACTTGACAAATACACAGTACTACACTAGTTCACTATCACTAGTTACATACAACAAACACTGTTCCGAATCACTTAGCAGTCACACAGTATTCCAATATAATCGCCTAGGTCACTGGTATATCACTCTTCGTTCGCTTACTTAAGTTCCGTACACTGTCGCTTCCAAGAAGTAACTAACTCGCTGCCCGTCGTCAACACCTTATATACGGAATAAAGATGCGAGCTGGTATTTTCCTGAACATTCTCGGTAGGTATGTAGGTAATAATAATCACAATCGAACGATCCCGAGACCCATTGTCGGCTTCCCTTTGTATTCGTTCGCGAGTAGGTATTCGCAGCCGTCGCCGCGCCGATAACGCGTTCACTTTATACCTACATACCTACAGTCTCGAACATTCAACTTTTAGAGATCCTTCGTAATTATTCGATGGAGTACATCTAGACTAACAATGCGTTTTTGTATAAAGCTGATAAAATAAGGATCCTTCGAGATATTTGACCAAGTAGTTTCTAGGTCGCAACATTACCCCCCTCTTAGTCATGCTCGTCCCGAGCATCATCTGTTCCATGATACCGAGCTAATCTGTCCACATGTACTACCTTTGGCTTTCCTCGAAGTCCCTTCTTAATGCGATAGGTCACATCGTTGATCCTCGTAATAACTGTATAAGGTCCTTCCCAGCGAGCCTGAAGCTTCGACGACTTCCCTTTTCTGCGCAGAGGATTATGAAGCCACACCGGTGTCCCTTCTTCTAAACCGTCGGTGCACCCACTTCGGTCGTACCGGCTCTCCATCTTTCCCCTGCTCGTTGTCTGCCGTCCCTTCACTGACGCACATACAGTGCATTTACGGCACCAGTCCTCGACTTCTTTCCGATAACACAGCCAATAAAACCGCTGGCGCACCTTAACCAGGGTTTTCTTGTATCCAAGGTGCCCACCAGAAACACCATCATGAATGTGCCGTAGAAGAGGGGCTACCTTACTCCGCGGCACTATCACTTGCCTGGTTATTTCTTTACCGTCGGTAGATTCCCATTTCCTATACAGAACATTATTTACCAGGGCCCAACTGTCCCACTGGGCCCAATAACTCTTCGTTGTCGGACTGTAGACGGACACGTCGCTCCATCGAGGCCTGTTTCCACTCCGTTTCCAGTTCAGTATAGGTTGTAGGTCATCATCTTCTTCCTGCGCCTTCTTCATACTGGGTCCAGTCCATTCGTCGTCAGTTCCATGAGTCCTTGTGAGCTTAACCTCTTCCCGGACTTCCTTGCTCTGACGATAAATTTTACACGGGCGCGATCCTCGTAAATATACTTCTTGATCAGGAAACCTTAGCACTTCTTTGGCTACATCCAAAACACACTGTTGATTCTTCAAGAAGTCCAGTCCCAAAATGCAATCATTAGTAATACTTGCAATCAACACTGACTGACGGTATACCCGGTTGCCAATTCTTATCTTGACATCTGTCTCACCGAGGATGGAAACTGGCTGACCAGTGGCTGTCTGCAGATGACACGATGGCGATCGCTTTTCCCACATTATAGTGCGTTTCAGTAGCTCTGGTTTCACAATTGTACGCGATGCTCCTGTATCCACAGTTAAGCCGCAAGGTTGGTCGTTCAAGGTGGCCTCGACGATCAAACTATTCCCATTGCAAACTTGGGTGATGGTAACGGTCGGCGCCATAACTTGACCTTGGGTTTCAGACTCGTCTGTGACCCTTCTCTTCGTCGAAGGACATTCCAGGCGAATATTACCCTTACCACCACAGCCATAACAAGTTGGGACGTACCGAGGCTTCTTTTCCTCTTTCACCACCTCCTTAACCTCCCTGACCTTATTTAATTTCGTATCCTGCCGAACAGCTTCCACCTCGAGAGCATGAGCCAGTGCGTTCTTCATGGTTTGGTGGTGTCCCAACCGTACAAAGGTCCTGACTTCTGTTTCTCGAATGCCATTTATAAACAACTCCAGCAGGTTCTCTTCGATCATCGCTGGTTTGGATGAATATGCATGGCGAACCAGCCTCTCCACTTCCAATGCCCATTGTTGGAGACTTTCACCAGGCTTTTGTTTCCTCTCGTGGAGCTGCGCTCGATAAACATATTCCAGGTGTTTTTCACCGTAGCGTGTATCCAGTGCCTCCATGAGAGTCTCCAGGGTCCTTCCTTCCAACGGCAGATTTTCCAAAACCATTAAAGCATCTCCCCGTAAGGCCAGCGCCAGGGCCGCAAAGAACTGCTCGCGGCTCCAGGAATTTCCTACTGCAAGTATCTCAAACTGGTACTTGAAAGCTGTCCACGAGGTAGTCCCATCAAAGCGCGGGAGATCGAGCTTTGTGGCTGATGGTGAAGTTACTGAAATAGGTCCTTGAGTCTTCAGCCTCATCACTTCCTTATTCATTACCTCCAAGCGGCTTTCGAAGGTCTCAGTCTTCAGGGTTACCTCCTTATTAAGCACATGCAGGCGGTCTTCGAGGGTCCCAGTCTTTACATTAACTTCTTCGTTCAGCACCTGCACGCGATCTTCGAGGGTCTTTACTTTCGCACTTAAGATGGTGTTACCTGTGTCTATTTTACTTAAGACAGCCTCCTGGTTGGCTTCCATTATCTCTTTAATTTCCCGCCGGTTCGACTCTTGTTTGGCCTCCTGATTGGCTTCCAGTGCATGCATCAGTTGTTTAAATTCCTGCCGGGTAGCCTCTTGGTGGGTCTGGATCATTTGCTGACTAGCCTCTCGATTGGCCTTCATCATCTCCTTGAACTCCTGCCGGCTAGCTTCTTGGTTGGCCTGGAGCATTTGTTGCATAGAGGCCATCAACGCTGCCAAGTTCAATTCCGATGAGCTTCCTGCTGGTGCTGCCTCAGCTCCCGCCGAAACACCGGCATCAACTGGACGCTCTTCCTCTTCACGGCTACGTTGACGTGCAGCATCCATCTCCACTTGACGTCTGGTTCGTGGAGTACGCCCTTCTTCCTCTCGCGGTAGTAACGGCATCCCACTTCTGACACCAATTGTTACGTACTAGGGGTAGGTACAAATAATGCCGACTACGTGTATAAAGGTTTAATTCGCTCTCCACAAACTTGACAAATACACAGTACTACACTAGTTCACTATCACTAGTTACATACAACAAACACTGTTCCGAATCACTTAGCAGTCACACAGTATTCCAATATAATCGCCTAGGTCACTGGTATATCACTCTTCGTTCGCTTACTTAAGTTCCGTACACTGTCGCTTCCAAGAAGTAACTAACTCGCTGCCCGTCGTCAACACCTTATAGGCTTATATACGGAATAAAGATGCGAGCTGGTATTTTCCTGAACATTCTCGGTAGGTATGTAGGTAATAATAATCACAATCGAACGATCCCGAGACCCATTGTCGGCTTCCCTTTGTATTCGTTCGCGAGTAGGTATTCGCAGCCGTCGCCGCGCCGATAACGCGTTCACTTTATACCTACATACCTACAGTCTCGAACATTCAACTTTTAGAGATCCTTCGTAATTATTCGATGGAGTACATCTAGACTAACAATGCGTTTTTGTATAAAGCTGATAAAACAAGGATCCTTCGAGATATTTGACCAAGTAGTTTCTAGGTCGCAACAATATCATTGGACTTTGACAACCAACATTAGCATGAATCCCAAGTTGTATAATGGATTTAAAAATAAAACCATGGACTGTTTTGGTACAGTACAGCACAAGAAATGGTAGGGGGGGGTGGGTGTTGCTGCCCCCTACCAGGGTGTGGGTGCCACTTGTTTGGAGTGCATATATTTTTCAAATTTATCCCAAAGAAGGATCTTGAATTAATGATGGAATATCCAAGCATAATTAAAAAGAAAACATTTTCCTTACAATAAACTTATATATCTATAATAATATAATCATTAAATTTTCCTTCCCCCCCTTAATAAAAACCCGGCTATGCCTTTGTGAACACCTATTTTTATGGAGGATCACAGTTTGAATGTAATGAACAAACACTGACTGTAGTGGTGCAAGTAAGTGAAGTATTGGTAATTGTACCAACCCCTTCGAGCAGAGGGTCGTTGAGGTGCGGCGGTGTGTAGTTGGGCAGCGAGGCGAGTCGCGTGCTGGGTACGGGTGGCAGCGGCAGGAAGTTGAGCACCGAGTGCGCCGACAGCCCGCAGTCCAGCATGATCAGAAGCTCTTTGAACGACAGCACGAAGCACGGCTTCGACGCGTCGCTACTCAGACAATACTGCGCAAACACGGGTTCACCGTTCATTGACATCAAATTGACGCTCCTCGTGCAGTCTTAATTAAGTTCACGTTTCATGAGAGGATCGTCAATATCTTCAATACTTTACCGTAGTTATTACTTATATGGTCAGCATATTCAAGTTTATGGATTATAATGCTATTTGACTTTAAACAAACATAATGATGACTTTACTGAACACTTACCAGCTTCATGATCTCTGATGTTTTTCTTACCACTAATATTTCACACTAATTATTAATTAACCCTAACCTATAATAAATCAATTACCTAATTATAAGTATCTTCTAAAGACTGCGTTAGTATACCAATCTTTGATACCAATTAAGTTTATTGTAACTATAAACAAATTAAATAATAACTAAACTCGCGTCTCCTGAAGAGCACAGATTAGAGATATGTAGCAAGCTGAAGAGCAAAGAGCATTTTGAAGTTTCATATAAACACAAAGTACTCTGTGATCCAAAGAGAATGTGATCTGAAAATCTGAACAGAATCACAGAGTACAAACCAAACCGTGAGTTCGCACTGGACGAAACATATTGGCAAAACATACTGTTGTCTCTATTTTATGACAACAGAAGATAGAGACAACAACATGTTTCATGTACATGTTTCGTCCAGTCCAGTCCAGTACTCACGGAAACAAGGAGAATACAATCTGTGAATACACCACTAGTAGCTTGAGGGCGCTCCCAGTACCGCGTGCGAATTTATTCAAGCGACCGTATGTCAAGGTAGTTAAGGTTTATATTAAATTGTTGTCTTCAATTGCTCTCCGCCGCGTTTCCAGCGGTGTGCGCTGGGCCTTTATGTTCATCACCTTAGACCTTTTAACTATGGACGAGTTTTACAATGATCATTCCCCTCTGCCAAGGTATAAGACCAAGAAGGTCTAACACGTTTATAAAAACTGTTTACGGAATCGATTTTATCAAAGTCAACATCGTTTTCGCGGTGTAAGGAGCTCCGTAAAAAATGCCGATCCGTGCTGTTAACCTGTGCAAGAAAAGGTCAAACGCCTATTATCTACAAAAAGACACAGTAACGTTTCATATGTAAGTGTTTTTGGTGTAATTAATCCCTTTTTTCTAATAAAATATAAAATGTGATAAAAATCGAAAACATTATCGATTAAACAATCGAGTACGAAATAATTGAAAAGTGTAGTATGGTATCTCGAGTTCGCCATTTTGAATAGTGCTGTGGCAGGGATAATTTATGATTGCGGACGGGTATCGATAAAATTATATTTTTTAGAGTTTTATTATATATTTGTTTTAAATTATATATAGTAAAAATATAATTACTTATTGTTATTTTTTTAACTTATCATTATTCCACTATTTTTCCTGATTTCCCAAAGATTCTCAATTAAAACCAAATGGGAAAATCTTGCAATAGAAAGAGGGGTTGGGAACCTACTCGCACAAGTATTATTTGTTCGGTACACTTTGTTTCGTCGCAATTCCAATGTTTATCTAATAAACGACGAAAATTAGTAGATAATGCCGTACCAATATTATTTTTTAGCTGATGCCGTAAGTATTTTATTTATACTTCTACTGACATGATTCTAAAAAAATATTTCACTGAAATAATATATACGTGAAGTGTTTGTGGTGTGTGAATTTTTTATTAGTAAAATGAAGCACGTCACGCCTCCTTTAGTTAACACCTCTCTGTTCATCACAGATTAGAGATATGTAGCAAGCTAATGTTCATTTACTTGACACCAAGAAGCTTAGAACGACACTGGAGAGTGCACGTAGAACTATGGAGTGAAGACAGGTTTTTTTACATACATACATACATTTTGTCCCTCTCACACTTCATCTGAAATTGCCATGATAAACACAAAAAATACCCAAACTAACGTGTGATGAGCCAAGATTTCGCAAGTCCATGGTTTTCGTGTCTGTTTTTTTAAGGATTTTATTTACATATTACATATGCGTCAATTTGAGAAAAATATATCAACCGTTCACTTTCCTGATTGTCGGTAGCTGTTATTTTAATAATTTAGCAACACTGATAGAACACTCAATTTGACACTATGGCCAAACTGTCAAAGATTTTCAAGCACGTCGCATTTTTAAATTAGTTTAATGCTTAAATAAAAGTGTATTCTTGTAATTTAAACGATGTATTGTGTTGTGCAAAATTGCAGAAGTGTATGGATACCAAACTCAAACATTAAGTTACACGGGTAATTGTATTTTACGCTAATAACCGTATTTAACCATATTTATATTATTTTTAATGGGAGACATAATAAAACATCAATAAATTATTATTATTAGTATTGTGTGGCTATTGATTAATGATATAACAGTTTATGTTGTACTTTTCGTACTATATTCATTTAGTTTTTACATGAACATTTGACCTAAGAAGGGTGACCATCATCTCACTGTATTTCAGATTTTCTGAGTAAGGAAGGATACATAAGTATTATACTAATCATATGTTCCAAAGTAAAAAATATCATCTTATTACATTTATATGAGTACCCACCATATATTGTGATTGTGCTAAGTTTATAAGTACCACAATCACAATAGGTACCTATTTTATGACGGGTGCGTATACCTAACTTTGCCCCTTGCACACTTCGACCCTAGGCAGGAGCCGAGCCGGCGCGGCGTTCGGCTCGCATACGTGCTCGCGCTGCACACTGTGGTATTTGACTCGATTTTCGAACATGGTCTTTTTATTGCAGAATTAGATAATATTATAGATTTATAACGTTAGAGTAGAACTCCCGTGTGTCATTTCACTTATTTTCAGAGTTATGAATTTAAAAAAAAAGACGCTCTTTTTTTCGGTGAAAATTTTAAATAAAATTACTGCTCTCAAATTATATGATTATTTAATGATTTGATTTCAGTGTATATAAGAATATCTAAAGCTGCATTTTTTGAAGTAATTTTGGTAATTATATATGCAGTGGAACGCGAGCAATTAATTATTTTAACATTTTAATTCTATTTTTTTTACTCCTAAACTAAGCTGTAGTAGCAAATAATTTTGATACATCTAGAATATATATGCCATGAGCAATATGTATAAAAAAACCGAAAGCTAATCTCACTTGGTATAGAAGATACAGTGACTTAAGTTTTTCGAAAATTTTCGGCGAAAGTTCGGATGATTTTCATCGAAAATTTTAAACAAGTTATTAACATGCAGTACTATAAAATAAGCTTTTATTACCTTTTCCTCAATTAATTCAGCACTGTGAAATTGCTGATTGTCTTCTGCCAAACCTAAGCACTCATCCAGCATCTGATTTTCAGCATCTGTTCTTGATTCTTTATTGAAGTCGGTATCCATTTCTAAATGTTCTTCGTTGACGTTGCTGGCATCTAGTGGTTTTATTAAGGCTAATGCCTGCTGTGGTAGTGGTAATTTTTTTCTGCCTGTTACGCATCCGTATATTTGAAATTAGTTGGTCGGACGACTCCAGAGCCCTGTTAAACAAATCGATCATAGTTGTCATGCGATTAATTTTTCGACAATGATGCTCTCGATCAAGTCTCCAGAATTTATTTCTTGATTCTGCAGCTTGCTCGGATAACATGCCAATAGGTAAATCCGTAGATTTCATAATATTTGCGCCGTGGACCAGTATTTTATGTAGTGTGACGGGCATGGGATACCATTCGTAGTACGAGAAAAAGTCCTACAGAAATGATTGTATTTTTCATCATCTGTCGGCAAGCCGCTAGACAGCACTATTAATATAGTGTGCAGATCATCAAGATCATCAATATGCGTAGCATCTGTACAATAAGCAGTGTACATTGTTAACACATAAGTCTTGTAACGATCTTGACTGCGCTTTTGATATGTCATTTTGTACTGGTATGACATAAGAAACATTGACATTTCTAAGATCGCTCTCTCAGACTTGAGATCGATTTATTAATATGGGCCCGAAACCGTCAGTCCTAAACTTGAGATCCGATGTTGTCACCCTAAAGAGAGATGCAACAAACACGTGACGTTATTCAAGGTCATATTCCTTTGCTTCAAAACATTGTTCGTGTTAAAACATCCAGTGTTATGTATAAAGTTCTTGCTTGACACTGTAAAGCCGGGTATACGAAAAAAAAATACTAAAAATCTGTGGTTCTCTGAATATAATTCTCTTTGGTTCTCCATTTTTGTATTATATTATATACTCTTTGATTTTTGTTTTGATTGAACATTATCTCTAATCTGTGTTGAACATTGAATGTAGTAAAACATGTTATTTTAATTTTATAAACTATGAATAATAAAATTACATTATGTACGTAGGTCTCTGTAAATAATTTAATTAGGCGTCAGCGCGAGCATTTTATAGAGGTGACAGTTTTCGCTAGTACACAGGTACCTACCAAACAATGTCTACCTTTGATAGTTTACCAGTAATTGTAGTAGGTGCTGTAAATGACGAGACTGCCGTAAACATTCTATCAGGTTTGTGTTTACCACTGATTTAGTTTGCCGGCCTTGCCGAAGACAATAATATATTGTCCCTGCGTCAGACGTATGCAACGTAGTATTCAAGCAAACTGCAGTAGTTGATAATTTATACACTAAGAAAGCGGTTTGCGGTTCCTCTTCAACTTCCACATATAAAAATAAATTGTCAGCCCATCGCTAATGTTGTCTTCACCTTCTTCTTTTTGTGTTGTATCTTTAGGGTCCATTCTGTTATAGTTTTTGACCACTTCTCCCCTGCGCCCCTAAGAATATGGCCGGTCCATCGCCATTTTAGTTCCATAGTTTTTCAGTTGATGTCCTCCAGTTTTATTGCTTTCCTATGTTTGGTGGCCCTTTTCCTATCCATCAGCCTGTGCCCCAAGATACTCCTCTCCATACTTCTTTGGCAGGTTCTTATTTAAAAACTTCCACATGTAAATTATACAGATCAGAGAGAGATGGGCTTATCTTGCAAATCTTTGTAGGAAACATATGCCGGTGCCAATCGAGTCTTAATAGCAGTGTGTAGTTAATAAATATGTGAAGAACTGGAATGTGCGTTTGCTTAGATTCTTTTTATTATCTACTATAATTATATACTTATACTTATTAAATCTTCCTCTTTGTTAATAAGAATAAACTACAACCCTTATTGCAGAACTGATAGACAACGAAGTGACGGACACTTACTGCAAGGAGCCAGGGACAGCGGACCGCGTGTGGAGAATTGTGAACAAGTATTATACAGCAGATGTGAGGTTGCATGCACTGACAGATGGGCAGCGGCCAGAGCTTGATATGGACCATGTGGAGGCACACATCATTCACATCACAGAAGATGAGGTCCTACCTACTTACTTGGCTAGCCTTTATGGTACACTGGTACTCATTTGCAAAAGAGGCTTCAAAACTTGAAGTGGAAGATGATTTGTGTCACTGATAGCATTTTGAGTCCAGGAGGAATTGAACAAATTAAATAATTTTTTCATCTCACTGGCTAAGAAAGTATAAAAGTTATTTGAAACTCAATGTGACAAACTTTGGTGTACCCTTGGATGTACCTGACTATATTTCTTTCTATTAAAGAAAAAAAGCCATATTGACACATTCAAAACATAGTTTGTCCTTACAGTCTTTATATTAGTGATCCATTGGTTCACTTTATTTTGAGTTTGAATACCACTAAAGTTTTATTTAAATAGATAGTAACATAGTTTGTCATTGCATTAAAAAAAAAAACAAAATAAGAAAAAAAAATCTACAAATTAAAAATTTGTAGGTATATTAGGTATTAAAATGAGCATTTCTTTTTGTTATTTCTTCTATTCACATCATTTTTGTTTGTTTTGTGAAAAACTTGAAGTAAAATTTAAAATATGAGTGATTCCAGCAGCAATGAAGATATGAATTAAACACCAGCGAAGTTACTGGAAACTGCACATAATGACACTGAGTTTTCTTCCTGACAAATCATGCAAAAAGTACCTAAAAGTGTACAATTAGTTCACTGCATGGAATTGTTTTTTCTTGCATCTGACATTTTCCTGGCTTTAGTGAGATGAAAAGTTTTGTTTTGCATGACTACAAAATTGTTTGGATCTCGTGCCTTTGAATCCCTCGCTATGCTTAGGTTTATATTTTCGAAACGAATCCCAGAAACCTTAGCTTGCTTGGTATTCAATACATGGACTCGCTCCAAATAACAACTTTGCAGCCTTGCATAACAAATATCGTCGGTCGGCTGATGCGGATATCCTCGAGTGATCGAGTGCGCCGAGCGATTCGACGCGACCTCTCCGTGTTTCCTTCCAGTTAAAGTTGGGAGCGGGAGTGGCCGCTGCCGAGCGGCGTGCGCGCGCGGCTGCCGCGGCGTGGCGCGCTAGCGGCGTGCGCGTCGTGCTGGCCGACGCGGCGGGCGAGCCGGCCGCGCTGGCCGCCTGGGCCGCCGCCGCGCGCGCCGAGCTGGCGGCGCTGCGCGGGGGCGGGGAGGAGGGGGAGCCGGCCGGGTGGGAGCGCGCGCGCGCGGCGCTGCACGCGCACGCGTGGCCCGGCCTCGTGCGGCGCGACGCGCCCGCGCCGCCGCCGCCGCCCGCGCCGTCCGCGCCGCGTGGTGAGCATGCATTGGCTTAATATCGTTGAAGGGGCTTCCTTTTAAAGATTAAACGCTGCCGGATTTCGTGTTACGTCAGGAGCGACGATCTGTTCACCCTCGACCTCCCGGCCGTGGATGAATAGAACTGTTTTATTGTTAACGTAAACTATATGAGCCCGTACCTCATAACCTTGGACCTAATATCTTTTTTAATACATTCATGTGTATGTTATGGGAAACCGTGATATGGAATAAAACAAATCCGGCTGACAGACAGCACAGCATAAACCAGTTTGTCCAGCTAGAAGCATGAAATTTAGGAGGAGCTCTGTACTATGGTGAGCACTAAGAAAGAATTTTTGAAAGTTTCAAAAAGATTTTTAAAGTATGAACGATTGTATAGAAGTTCAATCGGGCATATGGCTAGTGAATAAATTGCAATAGTACGAGAGAGAGGTAGTATAATAGCACGGACTTCCTGCTTGACAGGCGGCGGAACATCGTCGTCGGAGGGTTCGGCGGGGGAAGAGGAAGGGGAGGAGGAGCGGGCGGTGGAGCGCGCCGAGGCGTTCGCGGTGGCCCTGGGCGCGCTGGGCGAGGCGCGCGAGGCGCGAGGCGAGGCGCGCGAGGCGGGCGAGGCGCTGGAGGCGCGCCGCGACCGCGCCGAGGCGCTGCTGGGCGCCTTCTGCCGCGCGCTCGGCCTCGACCCGGACCGCTGCTGAGCGCCGCCGCCTCGCCCGCCTCGCCCCGGGCGCTCCGGATATTCGACGCATGTATTGGTAGGTCCCCACTAGATGATGATAAATACGCGTCTATGGAGCTACGCCTCTGTCAACTCTTATACTTCTCTTGGCTTTTTTTTACCCGAGTGCGCAGCGCAAAGGAAGGCAGTGGCGGATTTACAAATTTCGAAAGTATAGTCTATAAAGTTTTGCCGCCCTTGCCTGTACAATTGTCATGTCCTAGATTATATTTACAATCCAAAAATGTTGATGCAAATTATGAGAGGGGAATGTCATCTGCAAAATTTGTTGCAGATTTCTATCTTGTAAAACATCAGAAAACCGTCATGCAGACATATTTTTGACTTCTATGAGGTATAAAAAAAAATCGGTCCCCAAAAATCTGCCGCCCTAGGCTCCAGCCTACTCAGCCTACTGGTACCTAAATCCGCCACTAAAGGAGGGTAATGTGTTTATCAGCCTATGTAAGGATGTTATGTCAATCGATTCGTCTTAATCTTGTGAGTGTCAAAAATACAATATCTCGACAGCCAGACGACATATTGTGAAAAAGAAAAAATTGAAAGACTACGAACTATGTTAATGGTAGTATTGAGTAGATTTATAAAAAAACTATCTTAGGTTTCTCATAACATTTTTCATTTCGAATGACCATTTATGATCTTTAACGATTTAAAGTTAGTTTGCAACCATTTTTACTAAAATGTTCAATACTAGGTTTCTACATATAAATTGATTCATAATATATTCAGTAGTTTACACATCCGCAAGCTACTTTTAATAGTCACCATGATATAAAATCCCTCAAACGAAATTACAAGATTGCGAAATTTACCGTCTTATATAGGTACCTACAAAGGTAACCTACCTATATAACTAATGTTAATGTTTTCATATAAAATACCTAATCGTTCCTAGAACAGTTTCTCTGTTTCTTCTATGGTCTCAGATTTCCTCATACTGTCCTAGTAAAAAAACTCACACTATAAAATAGTACATTGTTACACGAGTGGTGAAAGAGCGTAGCGAGGGCGCTAATAGTTCGAGGGACAAAATAAGTCTTTCACCCGAGGTAAACACTGTGCTTTTCATTACGAATACAAGGAAAGTAAAAATAAAAACAGGAATTGGCTAAAGAAATAATACAAGGAAGTATGAACAATACTCTACAACTCGAAAAAATAAATAAAGATCAGATTGCCGCCTATTTTGTTTTTTTTTTCGTTGGCCGGCTAACTTCATTATTTAGCCATTATTTTTCATTTTCATCTTTAAATATTTTGCCCAAATCTACGTTATTTTAAAGAAATTGTTGAAACTAAATTATAATTAAGTCATTTAAAAATATATATTCTTTAATTACTACTTAACTTTATGTTATTTCAATTTTACATCGTGCTGTAATTGAGTGACTGTAGAAAAAGTTTGAACATGGTTCCATAGAAATGTGAAAATGCTTAGACCATTTATCTATGGACTACACTTACATGATCATTCCCCTCTGCCTAGGTATAAGAACAAGAAGTTCTAACACGTTTATAAAAACTGTTTGTGGAATCGATTTAATCAAAGTCAGTATCGTTTTTGATGTGAAAGGTGCTCCATAAAAAATGCCGACCTGCGCTATAAACCATTGCAAGAAGAGGTCAAACACCTCTAATCTACAAAAAAGCGGAGTAACGTTTCATATGTAAGTGTTTTTGGAGTAAATAATCCCTTATTTCTAATAAAATAATTAAAATATAAAATGTCATAAAAATCGAAAACATTATCGATTAAACAATCGAGTACGAAATAATTGAAAAGTGTAGTATGGTATCGCGAGTTCGCCATTTTGAATAGTGTTGCGGCAGTGATAAATTTATGATTGTGGACGTGTATCGATAAAATTATATTTTTTGGAGTTTTTATTTTATTTTACTTTAAATCATATATAGTAAAAATATAATTACTTATTGTTATTTTTTAACTTATCATTATTCCACTATTTTTCCAGATTTCCCAAATACCCTCAATTAAAACCAAATTGGAAAAATCTTGCAATAGAAAGAGGAGTTGGGAACCTACTCGCACAAGTATTATTTGTTCAGTACACTTTGATTCGTCGCAATTCCAATGTTTATCTAATAAACGACGAAAAAATAGTAGATAATGCCGTACCAATATTATTTTTTAGCTGATGCCGTAAATATTTTATTTATACTTCTACTCACATGATTCTAAAAAAATATTTCACTGATATATACACGTGTAGTATATATAAGTGATGCAGTAGAAGTTTCACCTTGTATATTGTCGTAAAATATTATTTATTTAAAATGTTTCATTACCACAGCGAGGGATTTTTTTTAAAGTATTGCATAAACGATAAACCATCGTACTGTATAAGATACCATAATATTCAAAATAATTCATATTTTGTATTAGATGAAGAAATGCACACGTCTATGCAATATTTTTGTGATGATGAGCAAGTAAAACTATCGATATATCTAATTAGAAATATCGATATTGGTTTCTCCCTATTGCACTTAGTGTCTTACACTCGTAAATTCTTGCATGTTGACGTATTTGACCGATTAGTGTGCGTAAAAGTTACTAGTGTTGAATATTTATTTAAGTGTGCATTCATAATGACACAATTTTTTTTTTAGTAATTGTGCATCATTTCTTTGTAGTGGTTACCTCGTCCCCCCCATAATCTGACAGTATTTTTTATTAGTAAAATGAAGCACGTCACGCCTCTTTTAGTTAACACCTCTCTGTGAAAATGGAACTATTTTTTTTTTATAATTTGACAGCTGTCAGTTGAAAGCTATTCTCCCGGGCCGGAAAAGTATTACTTTCAACGCGCTCCTCAGGCAACTTCAGACCTACTTTCAGGGTATGAGTAATGAAATAGTGCATAATATTCCTTTTTCGCGTGATCATGGCTTTATTCAATTCCGATGAAGCTTTTGTCACGCATGCTGAATGCTGATCCGTGCCGAACGCTCGCGCCGCCCGCCGCCCGCCCGAGGCTGTCGTCTCCCAGCAGCCGCTCCCACTGATATGCTCGGCTCATTGATCGGCTCGGTGTTCCTCGCGCGGCGGCCTCCACATCACTGTGTCAAATTGAGGCTGCCTCGCCTCGCTCAGTCAATACACGGCCAAGGGCGATATCATGCTGCCGATTGTCGTGCGCGGATTCCAGCGATGCGAACGATCAACGAGCTCGCAGGTGTGCGCGAACGATATGTACTTCACAAAATAAGCATCAATAAATAGTAATAGACGAAGAGAATCTTTCTTATTGGTGCACCGAGACTAGATAAGCTCGCTAGGTACTATTATAGTTTCGCTTCAGTTGGAAAAGCGCGCTCGCCGGAAACACTCGCAATGACGACAATGAGGCGATACCAAAATGTCAGCCGCTGTAACGATATCGATGACAATAAAAACAGTGTGATAACATTTAGTACCAAATGTATGAGATTATCTGTCCAAAGATAGCGTGTCACGCCCAATGGGGACGTTTACTGATTTCCTTACATAACTAAAATTCTCGCGAGGAATGCAACGATACCGTATCTGCGAAGGAAGCGTGCGACAGATGCGACTTTGGTTTAATCCAAAAAATAAAATAAATTTATATCAAAACATTTCTTTTTATTTAATAACAGCTGTTCTATTACATTCGATAGTAGCCTATCCGGAACGCAAGTAGGTTGAGTGGCGCAATATCGGAATGGACTGTACTAGGGATTGCTCCCGGGAATTTCGCTACTTTCGGGACTTCATAATTTCATAAGTAATATTTTCAAATATCCATTCCATTTCGACTTTCGTTATAACCGAGGTCACCACAGGCATAGCGAATACGGACTAGGACGTGCAGTTTCGTATATTATCAGTTTCGAAATTTCGAAATTAATACAAAACTTTGGTAAATGTGATTTTGACATGAAATATCATTGTAAAATGTAAAGAAAATATTAAAATAACGTTTTAGGGTAATTTTCATTAAAGCAACAAAATACAATCAATAAAAAAAAATACTATCAAAAACCTACTTTTCCAACAGTTTCGCTAATGGAAAATTTAGATTACATTCAGCAGCTCGACTCCTAAAGGTAAAAGAGTGATGATTATGGACTCTACGTTTTAAGTTTGTGAAACCCCCGTTAAAATCGGTTCAGCCGTTTTCTCAAGATGCTCGAACAAAAATAAATAAAAGAAAACATTGATCGGCGATGACATCGGCTGATCGGTGTAATTGGCAGGAAACTTACTAAGCGTATACATAAAGTAGACTATAGGCCGTTCGAGCAATGCAAATTCAACGATGTCATCAAATGAGTAGCTTGCGTCGTATTGCAAAGGGTTGGTCATGTCACTAGAAAGCGGGATCTTATCGTTATTTGAATAGCGCCTGGTGAACATTGGAAAAAAAGTACGATAGGAGACCTCCAGCACCATTAAAAGACGACGACCGCGGGATCGAACTAGATGGTGCAAGTCGTAAAAGAGACAGAAGTGGAGGATACTGAAGGGGACCTCCGCCAGTTGGTTCAAATCAAAATGGCTAAAGAAGAAGTAAAGCAATCGAAACAATCCCTATATCAGACATTGGTTTCAGTCCTGACCTGCTGGTCTATTCATCAAATTACTAGGTACCTTTACGATGTCGTCACTTCATCATGTTGGTTTGCTGGGTATCTTTACCATTTTGGTTATTTTGTCAAATCGCCCACTTACGCCTGCCTAATTTAGCTTTATGATGAGCAAATAGGGTCCTCTACTGTGCTTCAAAATCAGATAAATGAAAAACAGGACCATGAGAGAGATGCAAAACATTCGTGTCTCGATGATATTGTTGAGGCGTCTACTTGTGCGTCGAAGTTTCGGCTTCATTCGTAATGACTGATGCCTGACAGCCTATTACTTTTTAACGACGCGACTCGCAATATACGGCACTGAAGTCATTTTCAACTCCCTGCATCTAGTTCCTGGTTTCCACATCCACTCCAAATGGCCGCTAGGCCGCATCGTAAGTTCGAAATTATGAACACTCTGCCAATTAAAAATTGAAAAATGGTCCGAAATTTCGAAATTAATTTCGGATACGTTCACAAAATAAGTAAAATACTTAATATACACGTAAATTATTCAATTTTGATTAAAAGAAGCACAAATTAGCCTGTTAAGGTGAAGGCGCCTGTCTAGCCCGCGAAGTTCAAATTTTTTGAGTTCTTTTAGAAATTTTTCAAAATCTGACAATAATAAAAGACAAATTTTGTAATTCGCGAAAAAGACCGTGTGCAGTGCATTTATTAATACATTTATTTTACTCTAAATATTATCACGGTGGATATGATACTAGTAAATCACTAAATATACAAAAATTGCCAGATTATCTGGATAGCTGTCGTTCTTGAAATGTTTTAGAGTAAGTTGGATATATTAATAAATGCACTGCACACGGTATTTTTCGCGAATTACAAAATTTGTCTTTTATTATTGTCAGATTTTGAAAAAATCCTAAAAGAACTCAAAAAATTTGATCTTCGCGGGCTAGATGGGCGCTTTAGCCTTAAGTATGTTTTTTAAATAACTATTCAACGTTCGTATTGGGTACCGAATTTCCCGGTATTTCCCTGTACTGGCTTAAGCCTGGTACCGGGAATTGCCTAGCTCTCCTCAGTACCGGTACTGCAATCCCTAGACTGTACATGGACGCCGGCCGGCCGTCGACCTCACGTTGCAAGGCCGACCGAAAATCACGCCACTGGGCGGATCGCACGGACTACCACGAATCGCCTCCATCGGTTAAATACAACATCCAATAAAATCTCTGAAATGCAACAAATTCTCACAACGCAGGCGGCTATACGCCACCCGCGGCGAGCGCCTAGCCTCGCGAAACTAACAACTAATAAGGCCAACACCCACGAGGGTCCCCCCCCTCGCGTACCTAACTAGAACGATGTCATATAATATAATACTATGCAGCGACGCGCGACGCGCCGCGGGCGGACCGTCAGCAGCGAGCCGCCTCCGAGCCGTGCAGCAGCTCCGGCGCCAGCAGCAGCGCCGCGAAGTACTGCGCCGCCAGCCGCGCGATGTACTGGTCGCGCGCCGCGCCCGCCGGCCACCAGCCCTCCAGGAACCCGATGTGGCCGCCGCGCGCCGTCACCGCCAGCGCCACCCGCCCGCCCGCGCCGCCCGCCGCCTCCGCCTCGCGCACCGGGATGGCTGCAACACGCCGCGCGTCAGCAGGGCCCGCCCGCCCAGCCGCCCGCCCCCCGCCGCCCCGCCCGCCCCGCACTCACCGTCCCGCGGCTGGAACGGGTCGTCCGCGGCGCACAGGCACAGCAGCGGCACGCGCACGCGGTGCAGCTTGTCGCGCAGCGTGGCCGCGCGGTAGTACGCGTCCACAGACCCGAAGCCGAAGTGCCGGCTCGTGAAGGCGGCGTCGAACTCGCGCACCGAGCGGGCGCGCGCCACGGCCGCCCAGTCGGCCTCCAGCCGCGCGTGCGCGCGCACCGTGCTGCGCAGGTTGCGTGCCATGTGGTAGGACAGCAGCGCGTTCAGCGGCGGCCGCTCCATGCACTCCGAGCCTGCGCACGCGAGAGCGTCAGCGGGGCGGGGGCGGGCGGGCCGCGCGCCGCCCGCGGTGCGTACGGACCTTTCTCGACGTCGAGGGGCGAAGACACGACGAGCGCGGCGTGCACGCCGGCGCGCGCGCCCTGCTCGGCCAAGTAGTGGCCCAGGATCAGCCCGCCCAGCGACACGCCGGCCGCCAGCAGCGGCACGCCGCCGCTGGCCGCCCGCACGGCGCCCACCACCTCGGCCAGGTCGGCATGCGACACGGCGCAGTACAGCCGCGGCGTCTGCAACACGCGCGGGGTCAGCGGACGGGCGGCGGCGGCGGCGCCGGCGCTGGCGCTGGTGGGGCGGTACTCACGGTCAGCGGCAGGCCGCCGAGCCCGCGGTTGTTAAACACGACGCAGCGCGCGCGCAGTGCGGCGGCCGCGGCGGCCAGGCAGCGCACGTAGTCGGCGTCGGAGCCGCCCGTGAGCCCGGGCAGCACCAGCAGCACGGCGCGCGCGCTCTCGCCCGTGCGCGACCACTCCGCGTGCAACCAGTCCAGCGCCACCTGTCCGCCGTCCGACAGCACCAGCACCTGCCTACCCGCAACCGCACGGATTTATTCATTATTTATATTATATTCACTTTTTGAGTATTGGTGCTTATAGCTCTTTAAGCATTGAATTTTATGTGATGACAGATGAATATTATAATATTTGCAAATTATGTTCATAAGTATTTATATCATTTGCTTAGTGATTTCATTATAATTAAATTGATTAATTATTCCCAATAAATGCTAAGATTGAGACTGGACTTTAACATTTACAATTTAGACAGTATTAAAGTGAGCACAATTACTTGTAGAGTACACTGTAATACTTACTTCGAATATTGTATAGAAAGCTTTCATTCAATTCTCATTCAATTAGTATAGAAAGCTCCCATTTCATTGCTGTTCCCAGGAAAATATACACCACTCTTCATATTTTTTTTTTTAAATAACTATCAAGCTAGTTGCCGGCTCTTCTCAGTGGTGGCAGCATTTCAAATTGTTGGCGTGATTCACGAGCCCAGTGACAGATGACAAGGAAATATTGTTAGTCAAGTGTTCGTGTGACATGTACCGCTCGTAGGTAACAGGAGGGAGGAGGCGCGAGCGCAGCACTGAGCCCAGCACTGTCTGCAGGCGCGACTCGACGCACCACGGCGTGGGCCAGTAGCGCTCGCCCAGCAGCGGCACGCTCGCCTCCAGGAACCGCCGGAATTCGCCCTCGTGGCACACCAGCACCGGCTTCTGAACACACATAACATCGCGCTACTTATTTATAATAGGCAGGTAAGCTCTCCGACATGCGACACGCACGAGCTGCTATCAGGGATAATAGCGACCTCCTAGTGAACGCTAGGTCAACCGACACTGTATTAGATAGATACATAGAAATTACTTACCTTGACCACTTCCACTAGATAATAGGTTATGTATAATATTGACAATGAAAGCCCGACCAGCAGCTCCTTCTTTATTTCGAATATATACATAAACACACCCAGCATGTTTAGAGCAAGAGTAAACTTCAAAATAAACAAAAATAAAAAATAATAATACGCTTAGATACCAAGTAAATATACTACACTGTCTGTCTTCACAGATTAGAGATATGTAGACTGTCTTACGTAGTATTTTATTCTCTTTGCTACACTGCAAAGATAATGTAATAGAGAAGAGTCGGGAGCCCGAATATTATTTTTTTTCGTGTCATCTGACTTTAGGTCCCACTTTATTGCCATGTTCACGAAGAAAATATCTGTCAACGTTAGGGATGCGCAAATACGTGTCGATAGTATCGATGTTTTGCGGCATGACTAGTGATGTACTTATCGATAATTTGTACGAAAATTAATATTACATTCCTCTTAATGTATAATTCCTAGCCTTGCCCACAGGTCCGTTCACACAGCTTTAGTCTGTCCTAAATGTTGATCACCAATCCAAATTGAATTAAGATCCGAATCTGCTAGTTGTTATAGAATAACATGTGAAATTTACGAATGAATATAAATAGTATAATCACAGAACTTAAATTTTCAATAGTATTTAATAAAAAAAGAAACACCTTACCCTTTTTGACTTGTTGAGGAAGTCCAAGTAATAAATTAATTTGAGTATCAGAAAGAGGTTCAGCAGATAAATTTATTATTGAGATAGTCTGTTTCAGTTGATTCAATGTTTCTATTGAAAAATATACCAATTCTTCCTAACCAACTGCTATAAGCCATGCATAGTAATATCTGTAAAAGTAAACAAAGTTGAATTGAATTGTGAAGGAAAACAATCATGAGGAATACCGCAAGTCTGAAATAACCCAACCAGTGCTTAAAAGATATGTGGTCTGCCAACCAGCAGCAAACAATCGCAATTCGTAACTGTATTTGTCTTTTTCTTTCACATGCAGATAGGTAGGTAAGACGCTCGCGTTCGTGCACGTTGTAAGGCACCTGTAAAAATCTTTTCGTTTCTGTTCGCTCGCGCGGCGCACAGGTTACACATGGGTCGCGATTACTTGATTAGCCACGTTAGTATTACCGTACAAGCCTCGCTCGTCCGACGCGGGTCAGACGGTTGCTTAAACAACCATACGAGTCCTCACCGTGACCAGCGATCAAATCGTTTTGACTCGATCATCTTGCTAATTGTTCGCGATTGATCCAGTTTGCAAGAAATGATCGACTAACACAGCTCTGGCTGTGGTGCTACCATAATTATAAATATATAAAATCGGTTTATTAATTTTCATGAATGGCAATTCCAGGGTCATTGTGTAGCCTTAGGGGCGCTATGACTTAGGTTAGGTTAGGTTTAGGTTTAGGTTAGGTTAGGTTAGAACAGTGATCAAAACGAAAACAAATTTTTTCTCGAAAATTCGTCTAAGTCCTGGCTCCATAGCCCCCTAACTGGGAACTAACATAACCTAATGACACATTCGGATTCTGGCGCTTCGCCGGCCGCTGCCGCGGCACGCTCGCTTCGCTCGCTCGGCTCGCGCGTTTTGGTCACTGTTCTAACCTAACCTAACCTAAACCTAAACCTAAGTCATAGCGCCCCTTAGGCTACACTCCAACCAATTCCAGGTACAGTTCTACCAACCTGACAAAAGTGGGATCCCGCGCCATTCATTTTATTTTTCTTCTTGGTTGCAGCCCCGTGCACTGAGACGCAGTGCAACAAAGTACTCTGTGCTGAGCAAAGAGATCAGAGTTTTTTTTTATAGTTAGTTTAACGGCCCTGGGTACAAGCCCTTTTGAATCTAAGAGAACTGAGGACTGAGTAGTGTTGCTACAGATCCAAAAGCTGTAATTATCGAAACTCACCGTCAAAATTATCGTTTTCAAGAAAATTATCGTACATCGTCATATTTTCGCTTCCAAACCACGGCAGCAAAGATAAAGGAAAAACAAATAGTTTTTTTGAAATAGTACACCTCAAATACTACTCTTATAAATGCAACAAGATGATATTTTTACTTAAGGCTGAAGCGCCCATCTAGCCCGCGAAGTTCAAATTTTTTGAGGTTTTTTAGATTTTTTTCAAAAACTGACAATAATAAAAGGCACATTTTGTAATTCGCGAGAAAGACCATGTGCAGTGCATTTATTAATATATCCAACTTACTCTAAAACATTTCAAGAACGACAGCTATCCAGATAATCTGGCAATTTTTGTATATTTTGTGATTTACTAGTATCATATCCACCGTGATAATATTTAGAGTAAAATAAATGTATTAATAAACGCACTGCACACTGTGTTTGTCGCAAATCACAAAAAAATTTCTTAAATGTTTTCAGATTTTGGATAAACTATAAAAATACTCGAAAATTTTGAATTTCGCGGGCTAGACAGGCGCCTTTACCTTAAGTAGATATTTTTTACTTAAATAAAAAAGAGTATAATTATTGTAAATCGTTGTAATTTTTTGTCTGTAGATTACATTTTTTTTTTCTTATTTTTTAAATAATATATTCCCATCCTTCTTCCATCTTTACATATTTTTTTCATAAAATTACGAACCTAGGCACATTATAATACATGTGACGACATTCAAGGTATATTTCTTTGATTCAAGGCATTGCATGTATAGCAAATTACAATTTCCATTGTTATATAATATTAATAATCTTCTAGGTTGTAGTAACGAAGAAAGAATATAACAATAGTCGCCTCTATTTTACATGTAAACAAGATATTAGTGAATATGTGACTGCGTTTCACTACATACAATTTATTATATTTTCTTAACTTTTTAACTTTCAATGGAATAATATATTTCATAAAGTTACAAAAAAATGTGTCTATTTATTTTAACTGTGCAAATTATTACGGCATTATTTCGTGTTTTTTGCCTAGAAGGGGCAGGATCTATAATTTGAGGTTGATCACATTGAACTCGCTAGCCAAAAGTAGCTATAGAATGTCAAGTATAAGTTGGCACTGGAGAGCGTCGCTAGTGTCGATACAAGACTGTCAAAATGAGTTATTTTTCTAAAGAATATTTTTAGTTCCTCTTTTGGCCACCGGCCAAATAATGTTTGTTTAACTATAGCATAGCATTGGCTGTAGCTTGTACATATCTCTAATCTGTGATTGGCTGATTGGCTGGCTGTGCCACCGTGCGAATTTGTGTGCGCACTGTGCACAAAAAAGTTTATTTTGGTTTTTAATTATTATTTATTTTTATTTTTTATTTATACCTAAAACGTAATTGGTTTTATATGAACAGTATCTGTAGCACACTAGAAATAAATCTTAATTCACTTTTAGTAAGAATAGTAAAATGAAGGGAGCTAAGTTGGTGTTGTGTGCTAATCGTTGCGTATCGGGGAAGGCTCCACTGCCCTCGCACTCGCTGCCGCTGAGAAGGTAAGTATTCCACGTCCAGTCCTAATATCACAGAGCTTCTGTGCTCCAGATTTCGCCTATTTTGTCACCTTGGACTTTGTACCGCAACCTCAATTTAGAAATAGGTTCAATATCACTAAACTACCTATGTAACTAGGTAGGTACCTTATTTCAAACTGTTTTAATATTGGTTTGTATTCATTGTAATTTTAGTTAGGTAAGTATTTTAGATACTACTTTTATTGGAAGTTAAAATATTAGTATTTCGGGGGAGGGGGGGGGGGGGGGGGGGGGGAGGGGTTGGTATATTCGCAATTGACGGAAAGTTTCAGTGTCAAAAACAACAGCTTCCAACCTTCTAATTTATTTGTAAAAGAAAATCGTCAATTGGGCATACCTCCCCCCGTGGCTACTTTGCTGAACCAAGAGGTACCTAGGTACAGTCCAAGGTTAAAATATATAGGCCTGGCTTTTGCCTGTAATTACTTTACCTATCCTATGTGTTAATTCAGGTTATAAAGTTACTGGGTCCCAAATTTCATCCAAATCCGTTCAGCTGTTTTTGTGTGATTGGGTACCAAACATCCAAATCTACAAACTTTCACATTTATAATATTTATTGAATTATAAAGATAACACTAAAATCTACATCATCATCTCAGCCGAAAGATGTCCGCTGGACATAGGCCTCCCCAAGGTTCGCCACAATGACCGGTCTTGCACTGCCCTCATCTCACTGAATATATTTGTAATTAATTGTAATAATGGGAGTGTTTTAACATAGTGGCCACTTACTTGATTAAGATTGGCCACTTTTAATTAAAATTAAACCTGCATACACCAAGATTAATGAAAAAAATTTTTTTTACACCAAATAGACAGCATTATAATTGCACTTATTACTTATACACAGTATTTTTAAGTCTGTGACTTATTAACACTTATAGCATTTATTTATGACATTCAATCCTACTAATATTATAAATGCGAAAGTTTGTGAGTGTGGATGTATGTATGTATGTATGTATGTATGTATGTATGTATGTTTGTTACTCCTTCACGCAAAAACTACTGAACGGATTTGGATGAAATTTGGAACACAGATAGATTATAACCGGGATTAACATATAGGATACTTTTTAACCCAATAATCAAATACTACGCGGATGAAGTCGCGGGGCACAGCTAGTTGTGTATAATATTCAACCGTACAATCCAACTTCAAAATTTTTAGATTATCTTTTTTATTAAAAAAAAAAAAGCCTCACCTAGACCTACCGACCATCAGTCACATAAAATTCTGTTGTTGGCAAAATCATCGACTACCTAACGATGAAAGCCATATTTTAAAAAAAGAAGAAGAAGAAGACATTCAATTGTTTGAATTCCAATTATTTATACATTATTGTATCCTCTTTGGTTTTTACATTCAGTATGTATAGCACAGAGATGTAAGATTGTAATAATCAAAGAGAATATAATCACTATGCTAGAATATTAATAAGAGTAGTTTTTGGATATGAATTTCGTTGCCGAGACAGCTCACAATATAAATGCTGTGTTTGGAGAGAATAACCAAAGAATTAGCGTCATGGGTTGTTTTTTGCACTGAATTGATAAAAAAAGAAAAACAGTGCCGTCTAGGGACGCCCGAAAGAAGCGAAGCTTTGCAGTAGATATTAGATATATTATAAGTGGCGTGCATAGGGTTTTGAAACAGGGAAGGGAGAGTGTAACATAATAAAAAGTTATTGGTTGATGTACCTACATAGATATTGATAATTATAGGTACTGTGATACCGGGGTTTCAATAATAAAATCTTATTCCTTGGTAATACTTTAATTTATTAAACTTATATATTTCTTTAAATTTAAATACGTCCTATTACATCAGTTCCCCGGTTGTCACTGCCAGCGCACCGCAGAGCTTTCAATTTCAAAACAATCATGTTTTCTTAAATTTATTATTTTCTCGTCAGCCAGGAACTCCTATCGCTAGTGGCCAGTGCGCCGACATGGACCTTACAGTACCTATCCGAAGAGGCCTTTAATTAAAAAATGCTAACAGGGTCTATTTCCGACTGAGCCACTTAAACATTAGAAATGGAGGTGAAATTATCCACTTCGAGAAAAGTTATTTTATTAGGTTGTTATCAAAATAGGGCATCGCAGCTGCCACTCTGTATACCTACATATATAACGTAACGGTACTGACGCTTCAATAATGAGAATCCGGCAATTTTTGCATAATAATATCTATTTACATTCAAATATTAGTTATATACAAAGTTTTTATTTTAACATACTATTATCGAATCGCTCACAAATATTTGTGAACTTGGTCAGTATATAGTTATCGGATTAAACGTAAGATGGCGCTTAACCCAAAAAATGTAAATTGCAAATTTAAATATAAATAGCAAAATTTCTAATGGAAAAAAATATTTAAATCTTATATAAAATAAAAAATCAATTGCTTGTGTGAAGGTTTGAACCCACGTCTGTTACCATTTAATGCACAATTTCTAAGGAAAAATATTCAAATCATATATAAAACAAATATTCAATTAAAAATAATATAAATTGCAAATATAAATAAAATATAAATAGCAAAATTTTCTAAGGGAAAAAAATATTTAATCTCATATAAAACAAAAATTCAATTGCTTGTGTGAAGGTTTGAACCCACATCTGTTACTATTTAGGCCAGACCTATTACCAACTGAGTCACCTAAACATTAGAGATCATGATGAAAATATCCACTATAAGGCAACTAAAATCTATATATATAGAACTCAAAGGTGACTGATATAGTGATCTATCAACGCACAGCCCAAACCACTGGACGGATCAGGCTGAAATTTGGCATGCAGGTAGATGTTATGACGTAAGCATCCGCTAAGAAAGGATTTTGATTAATTCTACCCCCAAGGGGAGAAAATAGGGGATGAAAGTTTGTATGAAACTTTGTTAATTTTAAACCGAGCGGGCTGAGACTTTGCATGCATAAAGCTACTATGACGTAGACATCCCCTAAAAAAGGATCAAATTCCACGCGGACGAAGTCGCGGGCTCAGCTAGTATCGTATGTAATTGTAGATATGGGTTACTTTATTCGGAACCTTTATCAACAAAGTCCATTGCACGTTGGATGGATCGGTTCTCGTCCGATCACCGAAGTTAAGCAACGTCGGGCGCGGTCAGTACTAAGATGGGTGACAGCTTGATGACACGCGAAATTGTGAAGTATTCTTAATTTTTAGGTATATTTAAATTATTATCAATGTTCTATCTAACCTTCAAGCCATATTTAGTACAAAGCTTAGGGCGCCGCAGCTCTGACGTCATCGTGTAACGCGTAACGCTTACGTCACAATTTTTACGGTTTTAGTGCCCGGGTAGCGAGCGCCCCAAACGTCCGTAAAGAAGCTTCGCTTCAAAAACTAGAGAAATGGTTGCCTCATGAATTAACTGATATGCAAAGATTGAAGCTTGCCTTGCTCTGATGATTAGTTATAGAAATAAAAGAATTTTAGAGATAATTGTGACATGTGATGTAAAGTGAAATCTGTATGATAATCACCAACGGAAAATGCAATGTCTGAACCCAGGTCTAATACAGGAACAATGGACAATGCCCTCAAACAAAGCTTACCTATTGAAAAGTTATGGTAAGTGTTTAGTGGACACTTCGTGGGGAATTCACTAGCTTTTTGAGATCCAGTGTATTCATAGCAGCAGATGTGTATTGTGAACAACTCTATTCAAACAATGATGGCGAAACATTCAGAGAAACAACCCCAACCTGTCAATCGATCTTCGCGACTATTGCTCCATGATAAGGGGCCATCCATAAATTACGTCACACGTTAAGGGGGAGGGAGGGGGTCGACGAAGTGTGGCATTGTGTGACAAGGGGTGGGGAGGGGTCCCAAATTTATTGACATCACATTTTTTCAAAATATAATATTTTATATCTAAGTATAACAACACTAAATTAAACGTAAATTTGCAAAATATGTGACATCACACTAGGTAGGGGGGGTCCCACAAATGTGACCAGGCAGCTGTGACAAGGACGGGGGAGGGGTCAAAAAATAATGAAATTCGTGTGACGTAATTTATGGATGGACCCTAACGCCCTAGCCCTCACACTGCTCTAAACCGTTTTGATATAACAAACCTACATTTGGAAACCGTATGTTCCTAGCCCTAATCAATTAACATTTTTGTCGTAATTTGGACAATTTCCTGCAAGGAAAAAACCTTTCTTAGGAAGTGGTACAAAAAGTCTTCATACACTTCAGGTCCTGATTCCCAGAGTTATATTCCCATTTCCCATAAATAATCTTTCATCGAGATGGTTAAAATATATAGATAACTAGATTTGCCTGCGGCTCCGTATTGTCCGCTTGGTTTCGTATTGCGGGTCTGTAAGCCGTTCACGGATCCAGCTGCTATAAAAAGCGTATACTTTGCTTATGTTAGAAGTATTTTGGAGTACGCTAGCCCAATATGGTCTCGGCATTATATCATTTACAGGCACCGACTGGAGCGAATTCAAAATCACCTAAACTTTCGCTACCGCAAATGTCCGGCTTCTTATGAGGATGGGTGCACGGAACACGGTCTTTTAACTTTGGATCAGAGGCGCAACGTCTTAGACATGAGTCTGGTATCCAGGGTTGGGGACCATGTTCCTGGGTACCGCACACGGCATACACGTCTGCTTGACGAGCCTCGACACTACACTAATTATGCAAAAAACTCTGTGCTCTCCCGTCTAGCACATACTTACAATACAAATTTTAATCATATCGATTTATTTATGGGCACAAAGAATACGTTCAAAAAACAAATTATTTCAAACTTGACACGATATAGTAATGTTAATAGACGATTCCCATATATTTATATATACATGCATAAGGCCTAGATGCCCTCGCGCATGCGTATCTAGGTATCTACGTGCTGACCAATCTAAATTCTTAAGGGTGCGTGTGGACAGTAAGGATACTGCCTGCTATATCTCAGGTCACTAATATATGTTCAAGTTTTTATTTTAATAATTCAAGTATAATTTGATTCTTTCTATGTTGTATACTTACACAGTCATTATTATGTAATACTTTGCAGATATAGTCTATGCTGAGTGGTTCGCAGCCTAGCACCTCGCTTTGTTAATTACTATCAGTTAATTAAGGAAAACCTGTTATTGGCTTTATTTTTATATAATCTGCTATTATGTACAAACTTTTTGTGATGCTGTTGGTTTTCTTTTCAAATAAATAAATAAAAAAAAAGTAGCCTAAGTTACTGCTTAACACATCAGCTATCTACTAGCGAAAGTCCCGTCAAAATCGGTGCAGCCGTTTCGGAGATACTCTTTGATTTCATGTGTTTTTATTTGTTTACGCGGAACCTTAATTGTTTTTCTAAAATTAAAGTAGCCAAAGTTACTCCTTATAAGATCAGCTATCTGCCAGTGAAAGTCCCGTCGAAATCAGTCCAGCCGTTTCGGAGATTACCCGGAACAAACACACAGACAGAAAGACATACAAAAAAAAATTGAATCGCGTTTTGTTATAAGTACCGTATGTACTTTCATATGCATTTAGTGAATAGGTGTTATTTTTATATTACAAACAGACACTCAAATGTTATTTATTTGTATAGATAAGTAGTCGAAAGTAAAAAAATAGTTTGATATCATACTAATATTATAAAGAGGAAAACTTTGTTTGTTTGATTGTAATGAATAGGCTCCGAAACTAATGAACCGATTTGAAAAATTATTTCACTGTTGGGAAGCTACACTATCCCCGGGTGACATAGGCTATATTATATTTAAAAAAAAATTAGGGATCCTTATTAAAACTCCAATAATGTAACCGTAATGTACACGTGCGAAGCCGGGGCGGGCCGCTATAATAAATTTTTTTTTTTTTTAAACAGGTGTTTGAATTATTCAATATAGAACTGCGATTTTATACCTTCATTTAATCACATATTTCTGCATGACCGATCGCCATCAAACAGGGAACAGCTGAGTGTAGTAGGCATGTGGCGCAGGTGTGCGTCGGCGGCGGCCCCGGCGGCCCCGGCGGCCCCGGCGGGGGCGCGGCAGAGCGCCTCCTACACGCTGAACCTGTTCCGCGGCCGCGTGGAGCCCGCGCAGGTGTTCCCCTTCCCCGAGCCGCTCGCCGAGGACCAGCGCCAGATGCTGCAGGAGCTCGTGCCGCCTGTCGAAAAGTTCTTCCAGGAGGTGAGCTTGGACGACACTCGAGCGCGCCGCGACCGCACGTCAATCTAATGAGATCGAGGAAACCTGTCATTATTATACCTTCAGCTTAAAAAGCGCGAGTATTGTCCTTGTATATTCGCAGTGTATACGGGCTCCATGCTTGTTTCTTGCTTCTTTACTTAGGTACTCCATCCCATTGCTGGGCCAAAGGTCTCCCCATTTTTCTTCGAAACTATTTTGTTAGAAACTAAGTTACCAATCATTAACAGCCCCTAAGGTGGCGCCGACGCGCGGCTATAATAGCACCGCACAACGCTTCGCCGACTCTTTGAAAAGCCATCGGTAAACGTAGGTAGGCAGTAGGCACGGTGAGGCAAGCGTGTGATGTGAGGGCGGGCGTGTCGCAGGTGAACGACCCGGCGCGGAACGACGCCGACGCGCAGATCGAGGCGGGCACGCTGGCCGGCCTGTGGGAGCTGGGCGCCTTCGGGCTGCAGGTGCCGGCCGAGCACGGCGGCCTCGGCCTCAACAACACGCAGTACGCCAGGCTCGTCGAGGTAGGCGGCTATACAGCGGGCAGGGGGGCGCCTGGCGGGCCCCTACTTAGAAGAGGGTGACGGCCTACCTTCATCATGTAGTAAAAAACTGGACAAGTGCATGTAGCGCCACGCACAACGAAGGATTCCATACCTTTTTCAATAGCGAATATTTATCGTATCTATAACCAAGGTAGTAAAATACAAGAAACAGAGTTGTATTTGCGGTTAATTTTTGACTCTCAGAATTGAGTTCATTTAAATACGACGGGGAATCAACTTAGCTTTAACTTGGTCGGCTGAAGCTCGTGATTTAGTGAACCCATTACTCCTGTTATAATTTTCATGTGTTATAGTTTCATTTTAGGATCTTAGTTTTCTGCATAGTGTTTCAAGTTTTTACAGCAAGAATTACCTAAAGCTACGTTTTCAGCGTAAACAAATTTGGGACCCCAATACGGACTGTTTTCCCCTAGTCACAGCCTTAGTGGATACTTACGGTATAAAAGGTACTTACTGACGATACGAATGGGATGTCACCACTATGTTACTATCGTCACTGGGTCACCAACTCCTCGAATGCTATACTCTGTTCGCCCGCCTCATTTCTGCTAATCTCAAAAACCACTAAACTCATCACTTACCTGAAGGTTACTTTAGCTTCCATTGCTCATTTAAAGAAAGTCGTGGGTGGACCTAAAGCGACATATTGTTTCATAATAAATATAAATTACGGATTACGTGACAAAAAATGTATAAACAGGAAATTATGTAAAGCTTTTTGTTGTGATTGGTGCCGCCACACACTCCCACCACTGTTACTGTTGTAAACCAGGATCGACAATGGTAACCAATAATGACGTCGAGGTTTGAGCCTCGACGAGTCCCGGTGAAAAGTTAAATTGTCTTGGAACTCGCACGCATTTAATCGAAAGAAATAATAGGAGAAGTTCGTGATTAGAATGATTATGTAAGGCAGTTGTAAAGAAAAACAGCCTCTCCTCACAGCTTTGAGTAATAGTGAGCGCATGTCACCGCTCGATGGAGCGGGTGAGCGGGTGAGTGTGAGCGGGTGAGTGGAGCGGCTGCGCCTGTGGCAGGTGGTGGGCGCGCACGACCTGGGCGTGGGCATCACGCTGGGCGCGCACCAGTCCATCGGCTTCAAGGGCATCCTGCTGTTCGGCACGCCCGAGCAGAAGGCGCGCTACCTGCCGCGCGTCACGGGCGGGGAGTACGCCGCCTTCTGCCTCACCGAGCCCTCCTCCGGCTCCGACGCCGGCTCCATCAAGTACTGTGCATTTTAGTACAGGATTCAATAAAAGCGAGCGCGAGTGTCTGTTTACATGTTACCATCTCTCGCTCAGTTGCAGCACGTGCGCACTGACTAGCTAGACTAGCTTTAAGTGTATGGAGATCCATGGTCAACAAACTCTCACCCCCTTCGATGCTGCCGCGGCTATATTGCGATAAGATTCGGCGACAGCGCCAGCAGCAGAGTCGTAGCGACACGCATGTCTAACGAATTCCATATTTTTTGTTTTACCTAATAATCTGCCTGTAAACGCATTTTCATGCAATTATGTCACATTGGTGGCCGGCCTTCAAAGCCATCTCCGCTTGTCTTTCCGAAAAATTCTAGATTAGTACTACAGTACTAGCAGGATGAAAATCCGAGTCCATTGAA
Organism: Notodonta dromedarius; assembly: GCA_905147325.1. Lineage (NCBI taxonomy): Eukaryota > Metazoa > Arthropoda > Insecta > Lepidoptera > Notodontidae > Notodonta > Notodonta dromedarius. The sequence goes on from LR990162.1 coordinate 13,928,386, forward strand.
CGCCTCGGGCCGCGCGCTGCGGGTCCGCGCGTCCAATGCCCGCCTCGCGGCGTGTCGTGTTGCAGGACGCGCGCCGTGCTGGCGCCCGACGGCGACCACTTCATCCTGAACGGCTCCAAGATATGGATCAGCAACGGCGGCATCGCCGAGATCATGACCGTGTTCGCGCAGACGCCCGTCGAGAAGGACGGCAAGACCGTCGATAAGGTACGCGCATGCTAGGAAAAAATCCGAGCCCACCGGATGTCCGATTCTGATTAAAATTTACGGCCCCCTTCCGATGTTTCTGCCAACCACCAGTAAATAAGCCAAAGGATTCATTTAAAAACAGTAGTTTTTCAACTCCATGTCGCTCGATTGGAGTGCACTGGCGTTATCTGACACTTCTCTTCGGACAGTGTCATTACAAAGCAACTACATATAAAAAAATCAACCATCTTTTTTCAGCTTAGAATAAAATATTAATAGGATGATTGAAAAAAAAACAAATCATTCAATCAATTGGATGGTTTTTGTTGCCCACCATTTTGCTTTCAAAGCGGACAGTCCCGTTTAAGTTTCGTATTGGTATTCAATGTGTTTGTTACACATACGAAAGCGTTCTACGATACACAGGTTTGATATTGCTATTTGTTACTTGACTCTGGTTAAATATCTATAAATGCAAGTTCTCACAGAAGACCGGCGTAAAGTAGCTGTTAGAGCTGCGTGTCGTGCGATGAGTGAGAGAGACGGACCCCCTCCCCCGCCCCACTCCCCACTCCCCACTCCCATTGTCAACCAACTGGGTGGGCAATAGATTCAAAAATATTTTCCTAAAAAAATTCCACCGAATTAAAAAAACCTGGATGCATTAAAAAGATAGACCTGAAATAACTTTAAATAACTAGGGACCTGATAATTTATTTCATTTGGGCTCGGTGCCAATTCAAGTAAGTAAGGCGTAGGTAACTAACCTAAGAAGTTGTCCTAACATACTGTAAAGATAGTGGAACTGACTCCAAATGAAATAAATTATAAGGTTTTAAGTTTTTTTTCATTATTTTGAGTAGAAACTACGTATTGAATTGATGTTACCCATAAATACTCGATATCTCAACCTACTGAACCGATTTTGATGAAATTGATGACCATCACCACCACCTGGACCATTAGGAGAGTATACCCATTCAAACATAAAAAATATTCAAAATCGGTCCATAATGACCGAGCTATTAAAGATACATAAATAAAAATTCTAGCGTAGGTCGCTCGGCTCACTGCACCTTGACTGCGGGTTCGATTCCCGTCAGGGTTAATTTCGGAAATGGTCTTTTCGTAATTTGCCCCGGTCTGGGTGCCACTGGGATCGCTCCCAGTCCATTGTACGGTACACATAGTACAAGCGTTGCTTGGTTTGGGACCATACAGTTGGTGTGTACGTCTGGCGATATTTATTTATGTTGACCGGCCGCAGGTGACGGCGTTCATCGTGGAGCGCGCGTTCGGCGGCGTGTCGTCCGGCCCGCCCGAGAACAAGATGGGGATCAAGTGCTCCAACACCACCGAGGTGTACTACGAGGACGTGCGCGTGCCGACGCGCAACGTGCTGGGCGGGCTCGGCAACGGGTTCAAGGTGGCCATGAACATCCTCAACAACGGCCGCTTCGGCATGGCGGCGGCGCTGGCCGGCACGCAGCGCGCCGCCATGCGCCAGGCCGCCGAGCACGCCGCCACGCGCATTCAGTTCGGCAAGCGCATCGCCGAGTTCGGCACCATCCAGGTACCGCCCCGCCCACCGCCCCTCGCCCACACCGCCCCCACCGCCCACACCGCGCTCACCGCGCCGCTCCTGTCCGCAGGAGAAGCTGGCGCGCATGGCGATGCTGCAGTACACGACCGAGTCGCTCGCCTACATGGTCAGCGGCAACATGGACTCCGGCGCGACCGACTACCACGTGGAGGCGGCCATATCCAAGGTGAGCCGCTCGCGGCCCGGCCCGGCCCCGCCCCGCCCGGCCGCCGACCGACCCCTCCCTTCTCGGTGCAGGTGTTCGCGTCGGACTCCGCCTGGTGGGTGGTGGACGAGGCCATCCAGATCCTGGGCGGCATGGGCTTCATGAAGGCCACGGGGCTCGAGCGTGTGCTGCGGGACTTGCGCATTTTTCGCATCTTCGAGGGCACCAACGACATCCTGCGCCTGTTCGTCGCGCTCAACGGTAAGCGTCGTCTCCCCTCCCCCCGCCCCCGCCCCGGTCGCGCCCGCGCTCACGCGCCGCCGCTCGCCCGCAGGCATCCAGTACGCCGGGTCGCACCTGCGCGAGCTGCAGCGCGCCTTCAAGAACCCCACGGCGCACCTGGGGCTGATATTCTCGGAGGCGGGGCGGCGCGCCACGGCCGCCGTGGGGCTGGCGCGCGCGCCCGAGCTGGCGCCGCACGTGGCGCCCGAGCTGCGCGCGCCCGCCGCCGAGCTGGCGCGGCTGGCGCTGGAGACGGGCCGCTGCGTGGAGGCGGCGCTGCTGCGGCACGGCCGCGGCGTGGTGGACCAGCAGTTCCTGCTCAACCGGCTGGCGGCGGCCGCCTTCGACTCGTACACGTCGGCCGTGGTGATGTCGCGCGCCACGCGCGCCGCGCGCCTGCGCCTGCCGTCGGCCGAGCACGAGCTGCGGCTGGCGGCGGCCTGGGCCGACGAGTGCGCGGGCCGCGTGCCGGCCGCGCTGCAAGCCACGCGCGAGCCGCGCGCGCTGCGCCAGGTCGAGCGGCTGGCCGCGCTGGGCGAGGCCGTGGCCGCGGCCGGCGGCCAGCCCACCGCCAACCCGCTCAACCTGTGACCCGCCGACCTAACTCCTAGTATATTGTAGGTATCGTTTGTAATCGGACCCCGTCTGGCTTCCGGGGCGTCGCGGCGGATCTCGGCGTTAGCGGTTTTGACGCGATCACGTCGCGCCTGTCGCGTCGATCGATGCCGGTTATATAAATTACATTATTAGTGTGAACGCGTCCAAGAATTACGATAGCCGAAGTGATGTCTGCCTGCCGTCGACTCCCAGCGCGGCGGGACGTGTGATAACCATAGACTCAATTGGACTCGCATATCAGTTACTAAAGAAAGTCCTATTAGTAGCAAAACAGTCTGGTACTGTAGTGCGCGTCACGTAAAAAAACGCTGGCCGACACTGGTGTGGATATGTTCACGTAAGTATATATGTAGTCGTATACTAGGAAGATATTGTTGACACCATAATAAAGCGGTATTATTCAAAAATGCCTAGCAGTTGATAACATCCGCACCACTGTCGTCGTGCAGTGGTCTTGTCACATGACGCACTGTACAAGTTTATGGTTTAACCCCGTGCGCACGCGGCGCAGTGCAATCGTTGGCGGTGCTATTAAAACCGAAAATCCAGAAATTTTCATTGATAATACGTGCACAGTCGATAGATAAGCTTAATTAAATGTTATTTAAGTATGAACATAGTTTACATAAATACAAAAGTAAATGATATTATATTATTATTGTAATAAATTATGTACCAGATTAAATGATTCGATTATTTGTATTTATAAAATTAAATCCTTAAGCACTGCCTAGTTTTAGACGGCGCAGCGCCCTAAGCATACTCTGTCCCTAAGGAGTTAATCAACTTGGGAAAGGAACATCCTCGTACGGTGGTTGCGTGTGTACTTTTTGATGTGAAACCTAATCCAGTTCCGCCAAAATTATTGACCAAATCATGTGAAACGCTTATTTTGTAATCATCATAATGATCATCAAAGAACTGCATTTCACGCTTTTCGATAAATATTTTATAGGGTCGAAAAGAGGTGTTATAGTTTAATCACGTTAAACTCTTCAATAAGTAGTGTGCCCACAGACTTATAAATACTACGTGTTAGTGTGCCACTTAAAACAGAAAAAATCTCCAAGTGCTTGTCGAGAGGTTCCGAGTCGTTGGTAAAGGTAATCTGTTTAAAATTTCACCCCAGGTTGAAATAGGTACTAAAGTTGTATACATACTACTACCGCCATCTATCGACACCATTAAATACTAAGAAATACACTAATGAACGTATAACATACATTTATAGCTGTTATTTAATTGGTTTTATTAACAATGTATCCAATTTCGTCTGCATAATCTTATTAACGTTTTTGCAATAGAAAAATGTTACAAGTGTCGGAATTCATTACGTAATTTAGATTTAATCTTTAAGTATTAAAAATCTCGCAAGCGGAACGTTTGATGATAAAATGTTGTATGAAAACACCATTTTATTTGAAACTAGCTGAGCCCGCGACTTCGTCCGCGTGGAATTTAACTTAACAAAAAGCCCGCTCCCGCGTTCTGAGCCCGCGCGACAGGACCCATTTTTCAATTTCGTTTTTCTAAAATAAAAGTAGCCTTAGTTACTGCTTATAACAACAGCTATCTACCAGTGAAAGTCCCGTCAAAATCGGTCCAGCCGTTTCGGAGATACTCATTGATTTCATGTTTTTTTATTTACTACGCGGAATCATAAATGTTTTTCTAAAATTAAAGTAGCCTAAGTTACTCCTTAAAGCATCAGCTATCTGCCACTCAGAACGCGGGAGCGGGCTTTTTTGTTAAGTTAAATTCCACGCGGACGAAGTCGCGGGCTCAGCTAGTATTATATGAACTATAACCTGGGCTAATGGCAAAGAAGGGTGGGAGCGCGCTGAAGAGACCCGAAAATTGTGAGTGGTCACAGCGGCTACCGACAGTAGCCAGTTACACCTAGTTTTATATAAAAAATATAATTTTGCCCTTTTGACGTCCCACTCCTGGGCAAGGGCCACCCCTCACTAAGAGGGGGATTGAGGATTGAGGCCGTAATCCACCACGCAGGCCTAGTGCGGGTTGGAAGATTTCACGTGTTTTAAAAATTGGTTTGATTTTCTAAGACAAGCAGGTTCCCTCACTGTTTTCCTTCACTGTAGCAAGTGATAATTATATAGAAATTATGATTCGCACATAGATTTCGAAAAACCCAGAGGTGCGAGCCGGGGTTTGAACCTAGGACCTGCAGCCCGCAAGATGCGTGCTTATCAGTTATCACTGCTGTTACCTAGTTTATCGAACATTATTCAACTCATCTACACTTTTAAGTTCTCACTAAAACAAACATTTATTTTATTAATTTTTATTTTTAAATAGTTATCTAAAACTAATACACGAAATAGCGGTCTAAGCGCATAATGTTGGTCTTGCTAAAGCTCAGATCGGAAACGATTCGTCTGGAGCCATGTAAATCACCAGACACGTAAATAATCCACCAGACATTTCTGATACCCGAATATAACGTAGAAACTGGACCAATATGAATGAAGGCTTGCGTACCCATTTCGTTAGAGAACATTGATCGTATCTATAACCAAAGTAGTGAAATACATGAAACAAAGTTGTATTTGGGGTTGATTTTTGATTCACAGCATTGAGTTTAGTCAGAAACGATGGAGAAAAAACTTATCTTTAACTTGGTCGGCTGTAGCTCGTGATTTTGTGAACCCATTATTCCTGTTATAATATTAATTGCAATTTCGGTTCATGTGCAAAAGTATCAAAATAAGTGACATAAATGGCCGTATTTAAATGTTCACACCTCCAGGGAACATGGCATCTGATATTAGATATTAACTTCAACTCTATCCGTTTCTGAAAATAAAAAGGGTCTTGTCAAACAGACAAACAACAAAGGGATCCTTTGGGTTCGGTTTTTTTTCTTTTGTGCTACAAACCCTAAAACTGGACTGTTTTTATTCTAGTACAACTTTTTTCGTAAGTGCTTTATTTAAAACATCGTTTAGCGAATCTGCCTTGGTCTCCCGTTTTGCAAAAAAATTATGCACGTAAACCGATATAACGAACTATGTACACATTAAAGTAAAAGGTACCTAATCATTGCTATACGCTTACTACGATTTATACATACAGGCACGAGCACTGACCTCGAACAATTTTCGAAAATTTGTGTAAAAAAAACTGGGATAGTACGTATCGTGCAACGCACAATGTAAGGTTCCGTAGCCATTTTAAGTTGAAATGGCATTTCGTTGTTCAACAACGACATGATAGTTTTGGCTAACTAGTTTTGTCAATTATCATACAAAATTAAGAATTCATTACTTAAATTATGATTAAATATTTAAAAGTTAAAAATCTCCACAACGAAAATTTTGATAATAAAATGTTTTATGAAACCACCATTTCATTTGAAAAGACCTTTCCAACGATATCCCACATGATGTGGTAACTAAAAAAAATATACCCACCTTTCTATGTTCGGGCAGGTACCTCAAAAAAAGTAATTTTGATAGGTACATTTATTTTTTGAAAGTGAGATCTATTTTTAACCCCCGACGAAAATAGAGGAGTATTCTTGATCGAGAGTGTTCTTGCTATATTTCAAGAAAATCGGCTAAACAGCCGTTTGAAGTTTGCCAGCTCTTTTCTAGTTAATAGCAATTTCCACACGTCGGATTGATTCGAAATTTAGTATCCTGTTACGTCAATGATATTGCAACGACATGGTAACCTTAACCTAATGCTACAGCGTCACTTGGTATCTGCAGGATACCCTACTCCTCACTAACTTACAGCACAGGTATAGTGTTTGGGCTCATTGGAATGGATTCAAAGACTATATTATAGATAAAATACTGTCCATTGTAGCGTTTCTACTAAGAGTCGTCGCATCGGGGTTTTGTTCATTTGTAGTTAAGGTATATTTGTACCAAATTTCGTCCACTTCCGACAAAAACTGTAGAAATTATGGTACTGTGACTGACTGGGACAGATGGACGGACTGGATGATCTTATAAGAGTTATTAGTCGGGACTACGGAACCCTAAAAAAGGGTCATAATGTGAAAATGTAATTAATGTAAAACGTCAACTTTTAGTTGGTGGGGTAATGAAAGAGCTAGTTTAATTTATCTTATCGTAAAAATCGCTCGGAACACTTTTAGGAACCATAATAAACCCCTTAAATTTGGACCACTTGTGAGTAAGTGCGTCACAATGACATATGTGAATCGGAACTCTGCGCGCCTGCAGAGGGACGAGAAGCGTCGACAAGAGAACGCGCCCGGGCGGGGAGGCGGGGAGGCGGGGAGGCGGCTAGACGTCCACTTGCAGCGACGAGTCCCACGCGCGCGCGTTCACCTGGCGCAGCGTGGCGCGCAGCGCGGCGCCCGGGCCCAGCGCCAGCGTCAGCGGGAACGAGTCGCCGCGCGGGCGCGCGTACAGCGCGTGCAGCGTCTGCTCCCAGCGCACGGGGCGCGTCACGTGGCGCGCCAGCTGCCGCCGCACGTGCGCCGCGTCGCCGTACGCGCGCGCGTCCACGCACGACAGCACGCGCAGGCGCGGCGCGCGCGCGTCGGCCGCGCGCAGCGCCTCGCGCAGCGCCGCCTCCGCGCGCGCCATCAGCGGCGTGTGGAACGCGCCCTCCACGCGCACGCGCGCCGCGCGCCGCACGCCCAGCGCGCCGCCGCCGCCGCGCGACTCCATCCACCGCAGCGCCTGCCGACACCCCACACCCGACACCCGCTCTTACGTACAAGAATAAGTCAACTGGCTACTAAACGGGGGTGAATTAACATTATTTTTTCAGTCGCCTAGAATAACTCGCCTTCCAATATTTGAATACCTCCACAGTTTTGTAGCGGTACATAACCTCAATTTTTGTGCCAATTTGCAGCCTTCTAGTCCTAATAGTCTCTGAATAAAATGACCGTGACGTCGGACGGACGGACAGACAGACTGGGCGAAACTATTAAAGGGTTCCTAGTTTGACTACAGCAGGAGATAAGTCGAGAAAACATTAATTAGTCTAAGACACAGTAATTAGTCTCTCTAAATCGGACATCAGTACCTACAATAATTCGGAGCTGGTGCCGTAGTCTGTAAGGAGGAGTGGATCTCACCTCCTCGTCCCCGGCTATCACCTTGCAGCCGGGGTACAGGTAGTTGGCGACCTGGCAGACGGGCTCCGGCACGCCGCGCTCGGCGGCGTGGTCGCGCGCGCGCTGCAGCGCCGGAGCCAGGCGCGCGTCCGGCGCCAGCCACACGGTGAGCATGCCCTGCGGGCGCGCGGCCGCCGCGGCGCGCATGGCGGCCGCGCGCAGCTCCACCAGCCGCAGCGCGCGCTCCAGCGGCAGCGCGTCCGCGAACACCAGCGCGCCGATCTCGCCCAGCGAGAAGCCGGCGGCGGCGCGCACGCGCTGCAGCGCGCCCGGCCGCTGCTCGCGCGCGCGCTCCAGCGCCGCCAGCGACGTCACCAGCACCGCTGTCTGGCAGCGCCGCTCCAGCTCCTCCGGCGGCCCTTCCGTGCACACGCGCGCCACGTCCCACCTGCCGACCGTGTTCCAAGTCTTCACCCTCATACGGACCACGACGACTTCCGCTATTGACTTGGCAATCGCACTAAACAATCTTGTTTAATATAATATGTATTACTTGTGTGATACATTGTGTTTTCTCGCCATGGCCAAGTCAATCTATTTTATTTGAAACATAAAAGATTTTTAATATTGATATGGTCACTATAAGATGTTGTCAGGTTAGTTAATTACGTAATAACTTATAAAAGGAAGTCTAATAAAAGTCTAGTCTAGGAACTCCAATAAAACGATGTAACCTAATCGTGTTAGGGCTTAGTGGAATTGTCATGAGACACATTCTGGCTATAAGTACCATTTATTGGTATAAGTTATTTTGATTTTAATGCCAAACTACTGAACCAATTTAGATGAAATTTTTATGGGACCAATCTGCACAGACATCCTTTCAAATGCAAAAATATTTTTTCGAATCGGTTTATAAATGACGGAGTTCAGAGGTAACAAACATTAAAAAAGAAAAAAAAACATACACACAAATTGATAACCTCCTCCTTTTTGAAGTCGGTTGAAAACAAATAATAAATTCTAATGCAGAATGTAGCAAATGTAACAAATTTAACAAGCTAATTGTACATTTATCCCGACAACCCATCAAAATCTAGACTGCCTCAAATCATGCCAATAATGGACCATGTGCATATCCAGATGAATGATTAATGAATCTGTTTCATAAAACCAAACCTTTACCCACAATAATCACATTAATAGTATGTGCTAACCAGAAACATGGGTATAAGCATTCATATCCCACCATCTTATCAGGTATGCAAAACTATTTGTGATAAGTATTAGTTACCCAACTATGCTTGACGCAAAGTCATAGAGCTGCTTTGCGGCAGGAATGTCCATCAGGTTGCGGCCCATGCCGACGTGCTGCGAGCCTTGCCCAGGGAACAGCAGCACGGTCGTGTCGCGCGGCTCCACGCGCTCGGCGCCCGCGGCCTCCGAGCCGTGCGGCCGCTCCGCATACGGCTGCGTTGCCCACCGGAGTTCGGGCTCCGCCGCTTGTGTGTCGGATTCGCCGAACGAACTGGCTTCGTTCAGTAGGCGACGCAACGGGCTCTCATTGTCATTGATCGCGCTCGCTCGGGTACCTTTCAATCTCGAGTGCGAGACAGCAATTCGCACGCATGGGCCGCGTGTATGTACCAGTAGCGTAAACATCACTTCTGAACATTAAGTCTATCTTTAAGTGTCTAGTCAAGACCGTTCGAGAAGTAATACAAAACACGTCCTTCGGTTGTTCGTATTATACGAATCGTATAAGTCGGCCGAATCGGCCGACCGGGGCCGTTCCGTCCCGCACAAGAACCACCGACCACCGAACCAAAGATTAAAGTAAGAATATTAGCACGGAATAACACAGGTTCAAGGAGAACATAGGTAGGTACTATTTCTTCAGAGGACTGATCCCAAAATAATGGTTGATATCGAGTACCAATCGAAAATGTGCTCTGCTAAATTAGTAAGTCTTTTGCAATCGTATATAATATATTGAATACTGAACAATTTATGTATTACGTTGGTACATATTTAATTATTATAAATAATATAAATTTTTTGATACAATCTGGATAGAGAGAACCGACCGAGAAAAGGAACTAGGGATGTGAAAAAATAATAGACTTTTATAAAAATCGATTAATATTTTTTTATACAATTAAAATCGATTTTATGACCGATTTTGAAATTGGATATAATCGATAATGAATCGTTTTTTTTAAATCGATTTTAATCCGCCTCACCCTGACATTTAAGTCTAGCCGGAGCGCGAATTTCTATAAGGTCGAATTACTATTAGGTACATTAACCGGTCTCACATCCGAATTAAACTTGTACATAGCTGCACCTCTAATAGGATTAAAAGAAGATGCATTAGAATCCTGGAGAAGCTATGAGGGAGCTTATCCCAAACTGACACAGTTGGCGTGCAAGCACCTTATGGTACCGCCTTCTTCGGCTCCAGCAGACAGATTGTACTCGAAAGCTGGCGCCAAGGCCAGGAGCTGAATATTATCCAAACGCTTACCTAAGCTCTTTCTAAACTCATTGCCTATGGATTTTTAGTATTCTTTTATTAGAATTGTTTAGTTTGGTGTTATGTTGATTATAAATTCCAAAACTTCTGATTTCCATTGTTCATTTTTAATTAATAAAACTGTGATTAATAAAATATTTTGGCGTTTATTTTGGAATTTATTGAAAAAACTAGAAAAAAATCGAGGATTTATAAATCGATTTTTCATGCTAAAAAAATAATCGATTAATAAATAATCGTCTTTTTATGGTGAATGTCACATCCCTAAAAGGAACTCGTAATTGTATTCTCTTTGAAAGGAATCAAATAAATCAAAATTAAACTATGATAAACAGAGCAAAGAGAATACAATACAATACTACAAACAGAGTGTAGACACTCTGTTGTTTAATTCCGAAGAGCAATTTGACATATATACAAAATACTCTGTGAATTTGACCACAGATTAGAGATATGTAGCATTTGACAATTACTAACGTCAAACTCTTGTCGTTTATGTTCTAAGGTCAAACTTGAGAACAAGAAGCTTAGAACGACACTGGAGAGTGCACGTAGAACTATGGAGTGAAGACAGGTTTTTTTACATACATACATTTTGTCCCTCTCACACTTCATCTGAAATTGCCATGATAAACACAAAAAAATACCCAAGCTAACGTGTGATGAGCCAAGATTTCGCAAGTCCATGGTTATCGTGTCTGTTTTTTTATGGATTTTATTTACATATTACATATGCGTCAATTTGAGAATCCTCTTTTGACTTCAGTATTTATTTTTATGTAGAAAACAAAAAATATATCAAACGTTCACTTTCCTGATTGTCGGTAGCTGTTATTTTAATAATTTAGCAACACTGATAGAACACTCAATTTGACACTATGGCCAAACTGTCAAAGATTTTCAAGCACCTCGCATTTTTAAATTAGTTTAATGCTTAAATAAAAGTGTATTCTTGTAATTTAAACGATGTATTGTGTTGTGCAAAATTGCAGAAGTGTATGGATACCAAACTCAAACATTAAGTTACACGGGTAATTGTATTTTACGCTAATAACCGTATTTAACCATATTTATATTAGTTTTAATGGGAGACATAATAAAAAATCAATAAATTATTATTATTAGTATTGTGTGGATATTGATTAATGATATAACAATTTATGTTGTACTTTTCGTACTATTTTCATTTAGTTTTTACATAAACATTTGACCTAAGAAGGGTGACCATCATCTCACTGTATTTCAGAGTTTCTGAGTAAGGAAGGATACATAAGTATTATACTAATCATATGTTCCAAAGTCAAAAATATCATCTTATTACACTTATATGAGTACCCACCATATATTGTGAGTGTGCTAAGTTTATAAGTACCACAATCACAATGGGTACCTATTTTATGACGGGTGCGTATACCTAACTTTGCCCCCTGCACACTTCGACCCCTAGGCAGGAGCCGAGCCGGCGCCCGGCGCGGCGTTCGGCTCGCATACGTGCTCGCGCTGGTACCGCGCTGTGAGTTAGTGACAATTAGACCGTCACGCAGAGAACGCGCGTAAGCTCGAATGCCGGTTGGGTTATTTATACAAACAAATAAAATATGAGTGCCTGTTTGTAATATCAAAATAACACCTTTTCACTAAATCCATATGCAAGTACATACTCGTACAGTACATAGGTAACAAAAAAGCGGGTTGAAGTGGTTTGTTCCGGGTAATGTTTATTCTGTCTGGCGATATTTATTATTTTATTTATTTAATAAATTTAAATGACATTTCCGTCCGGCGTTGTTAATGTACCTATAATCAGACATTTCTAGTAAGCTTTAAAATATGCGTAGCATCTAATAAGCAGTGTACATTGTTAACACATAAGTCTTGTAACGATCTTGATCTGCGCTTTTGATATGTCATTTTGTACTGGTATGACATAAGAAACATTGACATTTCTAAGATCGCTCTCTCAGACTTGAGATTGATTTATTAATATGGGCCCGAAACCGTCAGTCCTAAACTTGAGATCCGATGTTGTCACCCTAAAGAGAGAAGCAACAAACACGTGACATTATTCAAGGTCATATTTCTTTGCTTCAAAACATTGTTCGTGTTAAAACATCCAGTGTTATGTATAAAGTTCTTGCTTGAGAATAATGTTTCCAGTGTCGTCCAAACTCCAGTGCATACCGTGTATTGACCTCACTTGACATTGGCAGAATAGTCCAAAAGGACAGAGCCATATAATAAAAAAAAAAACTACCAGTTCTTCGTGGTTCCGGTAATATAAACGTCAGAACAAGAGGGATATACTTTGACCAAGGATTTTATAAATAACACTGGATATTTTAATACGAACAATGTTTTGAAGCAAAGAAAAATGACCTTGAATGACGTCACATGTGGTTGTTGCTTCTCTCTTTAGGGTGACCATATCGGATCTCAAGTTTAGGACTTACGGTTTCGGGCCCATATTAATAAATCAATCTCAAGTCGCAGAGAGCGATCTTAGAAATGTCATTCTTATGTCATACCAGTACAAAATGACATCTCAAAAGCGAACTCAAGATTGTTCCAAGACTTATGTGTTAACAATGTTACACTGCTTATTAGATGCTACGCATATGTTAAAGCTTTCTAGAAATGTCTTCTCAGATTATACATTAACAAAACCGGATGGAAATGTCATTTAAATTTATTAAAGAACTTCACATGGTTTATGAGAAACAAGGGTTAACATTGTCCAAAAGTTACAGGTGGACATGTCAACTATCATAGTATAAAAAATAATGTATGTACGTATTGCAGCGCAGACACTCAGTTCCTCTGTCACTGATAATATTAATTTCTTGTGCAACAGTGGTCATCCCAATTTCAGTGGAAGCGAAGCCACCACAAAATTTAGTAGAATAGTAGACAGATTTTTGATAATATGAATAGTCATGTCATCATTACTTTTTAAATCTTAATCACGTCACACTAGTTTTTTTTGTATTGTATTGTTATTAAATGTGTTTGTTACTCGACACTGGCAAAAGAGCTACTAAACTAAGTGGGACATATTTTTAAAGAAAGAGAGATAAATATTTTTTTAAATCTTCTAAGGCACCGCAATCAAAAGATACGGCCATTTAAGTCACATGTTGATACCCGTTACAAACTCATTCTACAAAACCAAAGAAAAAAAAAAGACTGAAACAATTTCCAAAATTACTTAATTTGAAAATAAAAATATGCGGCATATATCACCTCATATAGATCAGCTATCTGCCAGTGAAAGTCCCGTCAAAATCGGTCCAGCCGTTTCGGAGATTACCCGGAACAACATAAAGAGAGACAGCCAGACATTTTTCAAATCGCGAAAACCAAAAAATTAAGGAAAACATGGCCAAATTAACTTCATACGGTAATTTCTACGGCCCCAACGCCGATCTTACCTGAACGCACATCACCTATTGTGATTGTGCTACTTATAAACTTAGAATTAAACACAGTCACAATATTATGTGGTGGGTACGGTACTCTTATAAGTGCAATAAGATGATATTGTTGACTTTGGCACATAATGATTAGTTTAATACTTATGTGTCCTTCCTTACTCAGAAAATCTGAAATACAATGAGATGATGGTCACCCTATTTAGGAAAATTGTTCATGTAAAAACTATAAGAATATAGTACGAAAAGTACAAAACAAATTGTTATATCATTAATCAATAGCCACACTATACTAATAATAATAATTTACTGATTTTTAATATAAATATGGTTAAAATACGGTTAGTAGCGTAAAATACAATCACCCGTGAAACTTAATGTTTGAGTTTGGTATCCATACACTTCTGCAATTTTGCACAACACAATACATCGTTTAAATTACAAGAATACACTTTTATTTAAGCATTAACTAATTTAAATATTTGAAGTGCTTGAAAATCTTTGACAGATCGGCCATAGTGTCAAATTGAGTGTTCTATCAGTGTTGCTATAATATTAAAAGAGCAGCTACAGACAATCAGGAAAGTGAACGGTTGATGAATTTTTTGTTTTCTATATAAAAATAAATAATGAAGTCAAAAGAGGGTTCTCAAATTGACGCATATGTAATTTGTAAATAAAATCCATTAAAAATCAGATACGAAAAGTATGGACTTGCGAAATCTTGGCTTATCACGCGTTAGTTTGGGTATTTTTTTGTGTTTATCATGGCAATTTCAGATGAAGTGTGTGAGGGACAAACTATGTACTTGAATGTAAATAACCCTGTCTTCACTCCATAGTTCTACGTGCACTCTCCAGTGTTGTTCTAAGCTTCTTGGCCCCTGTTTGTCTGTGGCTGGCTAGCTAGAGCTAGATTTTCAGGTCCATTTACTTCGATTGTGTTGCGAAAATTAAAACTAGTACCTAAAGGTACGCACTTACCTACCTCACTAAAAAGTAGGTAATTTTATTTGTATGTAGTAGTAATTAGTTTTTTCTCATTTAACTACTTCTTTCTTACTCTACCCTACTTATAACTTCAACAAGCAATAAGTTTTTGCATTTTAACAGGTAGGTACACTAGGTACCTCGTACCCATTATTATAGGTACCCATTTGTTGACAAATCATTGTTATAGTAGCCTCTAGAGGCATCAGTATCGCAAAACAGGAAGTTTTTTTATTTAAGGTAAGAATATTTCACATTACCGACTCGTTCGACGTCACTCTCTGGCAGAATGCTCGTTCTTTTGCTTTCTATTGATGTCACAAGCTACTTAACCTTATATTTTAAAAGCGGAGATTTTTATAAATTCCCTGAGTCGATTCCTACGTTTATAGGAACTTAGTATTGTTATCTGTGAGCGGTATTACCCACATAAGTAGGTATATATGTAGAAAATTTCAATATGTACTAACTTTTTTTTTCTATTTTATCCATATGGTTAGCCTTTTAAAACAATCCTAATTATTATTTTCTTTCTTCGTCTCAACATCACGTAAGTACTTACCTTATACTACTTACAGAATAGGATAATGGCTCGTGGACAGCAAAAACTTCAATCACAAGCTAAGGCTGCTGAAAAGCAGTCTAAGATGAAAAAACAGCAGGGTCATAGTGCCACCGATCAGAAGAAAGCAGCCCAGAAAGCCCTGGTTCATGTGTGTGCTGTATGCAAGGTGAGTTAAACCTCAGGTCACATATGGTACCTTATCCTCAAGTACTTGGGTAGGTACCTCCAAACTTAAGACTAAAAATAAAACCCCTAACACTTATATTGGCATCAGTTACTCACTTGTCATTTTAATGTCAGCTATAACAGCATTTCACCATGTCCTTCGTCCATTTTATTCAGAGACTATTATGGCTAGAAGGCTTCAAATTAGCACTAAAATAAAGTTTATGTACTACCTACTAAAAAACTGTATTTAAATATTTCAAGTTATTCTACAGTATTCTTACCACCCGTAATTGGGAAGGGGGAGTGTAATAAATGTTTACTCAACACTTGAGTGGGGTATCCTTGGAATCCTTGGATAGGTATTTTAAAACCATTTTAGGGTTTCTTGACAGTTTCTAAAATTAATTAGTTTTTACGAAACATTCAGCTTCAAAGGGGCCTTTTCGTATGATTAGCAAAATTAATAGATGGTTTATTAAAAGAAAAAAAAACAGAAAATAAGACATAAGAATGGCATTTTCAGGTTTCAAGATCACTATATTACTATATTTATATTAATATCTACTACCTTTTGTAATTATTAACTGTATTATATAAGCAACTGGCGATAAAAATAACAAAATGTTAAAGTCAAGCCCACTTGGTTTCTTTCCGGATCTTCACAGTCGAGGTCGCGTTTCGATCCAGTTGTAGATATAAGAAAAAAATGAAAACAGACAATTTTTAAGTGCCCTGTAGGCCTAAACAAAATGAACGCTTTGAATTGGAAACTATTGAGATGTTCTGTATAAGCTCGCTAGTGTCGCCACCTGCTAGGTTTGATGTCAGTATTACATTGCTTAAGCCCGTTTTAATAAATCGATCTCAAGTCTGAGAGTGATCTCACGCATGCTTTTGACATTCCATTTGGTACTGGTGTGACATAAGAATGGTATTGATCACTGTCAGACGATGCCCTAGTCAGTTATTAAGTACACAATAGGGTCATGTGTGTACTCCAATGTTTTTGGCAAAACTAAGAATTCGGGATCACTCCCTGTGTGAATGTGGTCTGGCTGAAGGTTCCTTGGAACATATATTTTTTTATTGTCCAAAATTAGTATCTCCTCTATACAATTTACTTCCCATAAATTTCCCTCGTCCTGTGAACCTCCCCTATCTATTATTTCTTCAGTTAAAACCCTATATAAATTTATTTCCCGTAATAATATCAGATTGTTAGCTTTGTAAACAGGTTATTATCCCCCCCCCCCCCTATTCTTGTTTCTACTCGCTCTTTTTATTGTCCTATGTATTTTGTGATGTTATTGTACTTATATATTGCTTTACGTTCCGTTTTCGTTTGTGCTACTCTAATAATTATTTGTTTTAGTATACATATTATTATCATGTATCATATTTTTTCCTGTCTATCAAACTAAATTATGTATAATATTCAACCGTACAATCCAACTTCAACATTTTTAGATTATCTTTAAAAAAAAAAAAAAAAAAAAATTGCCTCACCTTGACCTACCGACCATCAGTCACATAAAACTCTGTTGTTGGCAAAATCATCGACTACCTAACGATGAAAGCCATATTTTTAAAAAAGAAGAAGAAGTAAAGTACATAATAATATATTGAAGGCTGGGTGGCAGAGTCGCGATTTGTTGGTACTCAAATTACCATTTTTGCTTGTTCCAGGCGCAGATGCCCGACCCCAAAACATATAAGCAACATTTTGAAAACAAGCATCCTAAGAACGAGCTACCTGAAGACTTAAAGGCCATCTAACACTTATTGCTTTTAAATAGATTTAACAATTATTTAACATTTAAGAATTGTAAAAAATATCTGTTCTTTACATTATTGAAATTGCATTTGTTTATTCAATACATTTCAAGGCTGTTCTTTTATTAACTAAATGGAATGATCACTTGCAAGAGTTTTTTTTTATAGAGTATAAGGAGACAACTGCTACAACATCTCTTATATAATCTACAAATATAAAACCGTTTCCTTTATTTTGTCTTAAATAGCTATCTTCAAAAACCTGTGTGAAAAACACAAATTTAAGTAATTGGGTTGTCAGCATTCAAAACAATAGCCAGTTTCAAAGTAGGTACATATTAGGTGGGACCACAGAATATAATTAGGTATAGGTAACTGTGGGTGGGACACAATATGTTTAATGCAAAATACTAAAATATGATTTTTTATTCAGATACAATAAACCCAACTTCGGTACATATTGAATTCAATAATAAAAAAAAAAAAATGATATAAGTAATAAGGATTACGTAAGTGGCTGAAATCCGATCCGAATGACATGAAGTAAAAAATAAAGAGTGGAAAACATGTTATAATATTTATTTTATCATTTAGGCAGCTTATGTAAGGACTTTTTTCGACAACGTCATCATTCGCATTAATCTACTATATAAAAATAAGTCGGGTTTTCCTTCCTGACGATATAACTCCAGAACGCACGAACCGATTTCCAAGGTTTTGCATTCGTTGGAAAGGTCTCGGGCTCCGTGAGGTTTATAGCTAAGAAAATTCAGGAAAATTTTCAACAGAACGCGGACGGAGTCGCGGGGCACAGCTAGTCTATCTATATAAATAAATAAAATTGGAGTGTCTGTTTGTAATATCAAAATAACACCTTTTAGCTAAATGCATATGAAAGTACATGCGACACCTATAGCAAAAACGCGAATTAAATTTGTTTTGTCTGTCTGTCTGTGTGTTTGTTCCGGGTAATCTCTGAAACGGCTGGACCGATTTTGACGGGACTTTCACCGGCAGATAGGTGATGTTTTAAGGAGTAACTTAGGCTACTTTAATTTTAGAAAAACAATTAGGTTTCCGCGTAAAAAAATGAAAACATGAAATCAAAGAGTATCTCCGAAACGGCTGGACCGATTTTGACGGGACTTTCACTGGTAGATAGCTGATGTTATAAGCAGTAACTTAGGCTACTTATATTTTACAAAAACAAAATTAATAAAATGGGTCCTGTAGCGCGGGCTCAGAACGCGGGAGCGGGCTTTTTTGTTAAGTTAAATTCCACGCGGACGAAGTCGCGGGCTAAGCTAGTTATAATATAAGACTCATATACTCGGCCTGGCCACGGGGATAGGCGATGCGAACGTCGATGCGGCGGGCGTAGCGCGAGGCGACCATTCGCGCGGCATCATTTGCAGGCCACGGGCAGTCACGTTCGCCGCCGCGCGCGACCAGTTCGAGAGCGAAATGTCTTTATCAAAGTTATCTCGATATATCTTAGAAAGTAATAGTTTTTTGGTTCAAGACATAATATTTGGAAGAGATTGTGGAGTGTTGAATAGGAATCCAGGTATAGATGGAGAATTCCACAAGAAGTACGAGAACTACAGAATGTATCCAGATTTTTTTTTCGAGTAAGTATTTCAGAATGAGTGTCGAACCCTTCGATTATATTCTTATTAATATTCAACCAGAATTGCAGAAAAAAGTAAATGCAGATAGGTGGCCTTGCTAGCAATTCAGCAATAAAAGTCTCGGTGTTCATTATTCGCAATGAAAACGCCAAAATCCTTTCACTGCCCTAGTCGCCACGACTCACTGCCCTATTCGCCGCGACTGCCGCTCGACGCCGTTTCTTATATATTACTGTACTGTACTCTTTGCTCGCGCCGTACTAAATAATAAATATCGCCAGACGAACACACCAATTGTATGGTCCCAAACTAAGCAACGCTTGTACTATGGGTACCGTACAATGGACTGGGGGCGATCCCAGTGACACCCAGACCAGGGCAAATTACGGAAACGCCATTTCCGAAATTTACCCTGACGGGAATCGAACCCGCAACCACCCGATGCAGTGAGCCGAGCGGCCTACACTCGACCCACTGGGCCAAGCGGTCGTACTGATTCATGTATTTGTTTCACTCGCCGCGCCGCCATGCGCCAGTCGCCCGTGCGAGTCGCTCGGTAGGTACATTTCGCCGATCGCTTCGCCGTTCGCCGCTCCGCGTGGCTTGATGAGTACATTCCTATGCGTTTGTTTCAATCGTTAGACGCCTCGCCGTTCTCACCGCGCGAATTTTCGCTATGGCGAATGTCCCGTGGCCAGGCCGTTACATTGTCATTTAAAATCAGTTCATTCGTTTAATCAATACCATACCACAGCCAGAAACACAAATACACATATTCAACTCATAGCACACCTCTTTTTCCGCCGGGGGTTAAAAACACTAACACAACACAATGACGACTAAATCATCCGAACAACGTGTGATAATACACGAATACTAAGTTTCGGCCTCGCCGAAAGGTTCGAAACGAAACCAAAACTGGAGCCGAAACTATATTTTTTGGCCGAAACCGATACAGAAACTTTCGGTCGGTCTCTATAAATTAATATTATAAGGTTTAGATAATGCTTCTCTCTCATAATTGGGAACAATGTAGGTAACAACCATGTTTATCAAAGCGGAGTATAAGATGGTGCACTCTTAATTTATTTTTGTATGGTAGGTTTCTTGATCGAGAGTCTTAGCTATGATTCAAGATAATCTGTTCAGCCGTTTGAAGATTATCAGCTCTTTTCTAGTTAATGAAGGGATGTGAGCAACTTCCACAGGTGTGATCGATTCCAAATTTGGTATCCAGTTTGGCAAGGACATGTTAACCTTGAACTGATGATGCTGCAGCGTCAAATGGAATCCACAGGATACCCAAATCCTCACCAACTAACAGCAGAGAAATCGTGTTTGGCTCATTGGAATGGCCTTAATGAATAGGTTCATAGATATTTGGTGTTCAGGGTGTGATGGATGGAGCACGAAAGATATATGGGGTAAATAAGTGAGGGATTCGAAGCTACTTTCACAAGTTTGTTCGATGTTACATTTTGAGATACGATGTAGTAATTTTTGTTGGTAAACTTGATCTGATGCTGTAGCATCATCTGGAATCTGCTACCTCTGAACCTACTCCACACCAATTTACAGCAGTGAAATCGTGTTGTGGCTCATTGGAATGGTCGTAATTAAAATATTATATTTAGATGGCGATAAAAGTCTGTCGATCGTAGCGTGACTACTAGTAATAGGTATACAGTATAAAAAGCAAGAAAAAGACATAAACAAATTACACAACATTACATAAACAAACAACAAATTAAAACCTTACCAACATGGATACAAAAAAATCTTATTATCCTTATTATTTTACGATGTAAGTAGTCATATATTATTTTGACCAAAGTGTCATCATGTCGTGGGTATTTTATTTATAGTTATTTTCGTACATAAATTAATTGCTAAGTACTTAAATAATTGATTTTGTTTTGTTTTTATGACTATTATGCTTTGTACCTATTTTTAACCACCCAAACTGTTATTCGACTTAACTGTGTGCCACCTATTTTAATTTTAATTTAAATTTAAAATGTGCAAAAATATACTAGATTTCAGTATACATTTTTTTTTACAATTCTAAATAAGTTTCGGTTTCGGTTTCGGCCGCAACTGAGACCCAGGCCGAAGGTTCATTTTCGGTTTCGGCTGAAAATCATGTTACGGTCAGTCTCTATTAATTTTAATGCCCGTTTTATTTCGAAAGTGGACAGACAACGATGGCCGACGAGGCCTTTACATTTTCTCATAGGACTCGACATGGCCGCAGGAAGTGCACACGCGCGAATACACGTCGGCGTCCGGGTCGTGCGTTTCGTCGCCGAAGTCGTGGTCGTGGCGCGCGCGCGTGCGGTCGTACAGGCTCGAGCGCACGTCCATGCGCAGCGCGCGCAGCCGCCGCTGCGTCTGCGCGTGGCGCGTGCGCGCGCGGGCCTCGTCGCGCCGCGCGCGCTCCGCCTCCAGCCGCTCCACTGAGCCCCACACATCGAGTGCGCGCGCCTCCACCTGCGCGCGCAGGTATAGTCGCATGTCGCCGAAGCGCGCACTGTGCGGGTTGCGCCGCCGCACGCAGCGCAGCGCAGGCGGGCGCAGATCCAGGTCGCAGTCCTTGAGCAGGTACTCGCCCTTGGCCTCCGTACGCGTGATGAGAGCTCGCGCGTCCTCGTCGTTCCCGCACTCGTCGCACGCGGCGTACCCAAACTCTTCGAAAAGGCGCGAACTCGCGAAGGATCGGCCGCAGTCGAGGCAGCGCGGCCGCTCCGAGGGATCAACTACGGGCGCGGGTGGCGCTCGGACGCGCGGCGGACCCTCGGCGTCGGTCTCCGGCAGGAAGCCGCCGCCGCTGACCGCGGGCGTCGGCCCGCCGGCCTTGCGCGCCGCCTCTCCGGCCCTGCGAAGCACGGGGGCGAGTGAGCGCGGGCGAGACGCGGCTCGGGCGTCCGCTCGGCCGGTACTCACGTCTGCGGACGCGCCGCGAGCCGCGCGTCGCGGAGAGCGCGTGCCTTCAGCCGGTTGCGTTCGACGCGAGCCCGCTCGGCAACCGTCAGCGTTTCTTGCTTAGTGTTTGTTGCGACGTCGGTGTCCTCCGCAGACCCCGGAGGGGAATCCTTGCTGCTCTCACGAGTTGCCATTTGGTATTCCAACCTCTGTCAATAAGAAATCATCTTAACATTGCATTGATTATGGACAGACCTACATGCAAAAGTCATTCAAAAATGCACCACTATACTTCTATTGACATTATTTGCTTCAGAACCTACTTGATACTTCGAGTGATACTTTCAAACTTGACCATATAAAATCCCTCATAGTCATGGAACAAGGATGTCATGGAAACATAATAAGATCAAAATGGACCACAGCTAAATTGCATCAACTCTTTTTCTTGAGATTTTGAAATAATTGGTATAGATCACCGGGGATGTGTTACATATTGATACAATTTTGGAATTGTTGATGAGATTGCTGCACTACAATCAAGTAGTACAAACTTCAGATTCCCAATGCTGATCCTAATCCAAAGCTGACTTACTGGGGACATTAAACAGTGCCCATGGTCAGATTTATTTTAGGATATCAACCAACCATGGACCCTGGTCGGTTACATTATAGACGGCAAGGCAAGGGTTTCTGGCATTCTATTCAGTGTAAATGCCATTCGGTGAATTATACCATCTGTTATAGCCTACACTTTGACCAGTGGATGTGTTCTCTACATTAGATACGTACATGCCTCGGCCTGGCAGTTCTCTGAACTTAGATGATGCATTGCCATGTGTATTGAAGACATAGAATGCCTGATAAGAGCCTTTAAGAGCTATACCTACTTATCTGACTGAAAACACATTAGAGGTAGGTAGGCAGGTACTTACACATAAAAAGAAAAAGAAACACTTGCACCAAATGTGTCACTTTACATGAAGGTAGGGTAGGTCCCAATAAACCTATAGAGGGCGAACCAATTGCCAATGCGCATTAAACCGGGCACACTCCCTCTTGACTGAATGCGAATTAGGGCCTCCATCACCGTGGGCCAGTGCAGGTTGGCGAACTACACACTTCTTTTGGAAAGACGTGCTGTTTCCTCACGTTTTCCTCAGTGCCGTCACTAGAGCGGTGGCCAGGCACAGGGCGCAGGCCCTGGAGGGGCGCAGAACTGACTAGACCAGGACCAAGTTATACGAGCTTGCGCGAATGCATTTAAGGCTCCTTCAGCACTGGTTTTCCTTCATCTTAATTAAATAGATAGTTGAGGTTGCGTAAAAACTGGCCTACCTTGTAAACAAAGATAAATAAATAAAACAAAAGTACTACCTTATAAATGTTTTTTTTAAATAAAATCACAACTGAAAATAATAATTCAACCACAGATTAGAGATATGTAGCACAGATTAGAGATATGTAGCACAGATTAGAGATATGTAGCAAGCTAATATGTAGCAACAAGCACAGATTAGAGATATGTAGCAAGCTAAAATTCTACCAAAGAGAATCACAGATTAGATTTGAGCAAGAACTTTATACATAACACTGGATGTTTTGAAGCAAATAAATATGACCTTGAATGACGTGACATGTGTTTGTTACTTCTCTCTTTAGGGTGACCACATTGGATCTCAAGTTTAGGACTTACGGTTTCGGGCTCATATATTAATAAATCGATCTCAAGTCGCAGAGAGCGATCTTAGAAATGTCATTCTTATGTCCTACCAGTACAAAATTACATCTCAAAAGCGTACTCAAGATCGTTCCAAGACTTACTTATGTGTTAATAATGTGCACTGCTTATTAGATGCTACGCGTATTTTAAAACAACGCCGGATGGAAATGTCATTTAATTAAATTTATTTAAGAACTTCACATGGTTCAATTGAAAGAAGGGTTAAAATTGTCCAAAAAGTTACTGGTGGACATGTCAACTATCATAGTATAAAAATTAATATATGTACGTCTTGCAGCGCAGACACTCAGTTCCTCTGTCGTTGATGCTATTGGTTTCTTGTGCAACAGTGGTGATCCCAATTTCAGTGGAAGCGAAGCTACCACAATTTTTTTTAGAATATTAAACAGATTGTTTGATAAAAAATCAGTGCCGTCTAGGGACGCCCGAAAGAAGCGAAGCTTTGCAGTAGATATTAGATATATTATAAGTGGCGTGCATAGGGTTTTGAAACAGGATAGGCAGAGTGTAACATAAAAATAAATGAAATGAAATTAGGCATAGGTACCCACCTACCTGGGTGGGTACCTTGAATTATGTCTCGCTAGCTTATTATAGATTTTCATTTAGACTATCGTACCTATTGAACGAAATGGGACATCTTTTGTTGTTAGTAAGTAAGTACCTATTTAGCCATATCAGACATCTAAAGTGATTGGTTGATGTACCTATCTGCAGTTGTATATCGTTGTACCTTTTTCGTCCTTTTCTATGGTAAATTAAACCATTATACGTTGGTGTTCAACTTCAATTAATTATATTAAAATAATATAAATTGCAAATATAAATAGAAATTGCAAAATTTCTACAGGACAATATTTAAATCTTATATAAAACAAATATTCAATTGGTTGTGTTGGGCTTAAACCCACGTCTTATCTTATTTCGAAAAATAGAGGGCGCTGGTCACAACACGAAGAACCCCGCCGATAGTGTTAAAGTATTTGTGAACTTGGTCAGTATATAGTTATCGAAATAAACGTAAGATGGCGCTTAACCCAAATTATGTAATTGTAGATATGGGTTACTTTATTCAGAACCTATATCAACAAAGGCCATAGCACGTTGGGTGCTTCGGTTCTCGTCCGATCACCGAAGTTAAGCAACGTCGGGCGCGGTCAGTACTAAGATGGGTGAACGCTTGATGGACACGCGAAATTGTGAGGTATTCTTGATTTTTAGATATTTAGAAATATTTAAATTATTATCAATGTTCTATCTAACCTTCAAGCGATATTTAGTTTAAAGCTTAGGTAGGGCGCAGCTCTGACGTCATCGTGTAACGCGTTACGCGTTACGCTTTTCACCGTTTGAGTGCCCGGGTAGCGAGCGCCCCGAACGTCCGTAAAGAAGCTTCGCGTCAATAATGAATAGTGGTCCACTCACTTTCCTCTTTACAACATTGTCGTTAAATACTATTCATTTACTTAGCATGGAAGGCATCACACCAAAGCAATTATCTTATTATCCATCCCTGTTTTATTAATTACTAGCTGTGCCCCGCGACTTCATCCGCGTAGTATTTTAACTTAGCAAAAATTTCGGGAATATCGGGTTAAAAAGTATCCTATATGTTAATCCCAGTTATAATCTATCTGTGTTCCAAATTTCATCCAAATCCGTTCAGTAGTTTTTGCGTGAAGGAGTAACAAACATACATACATCCACACTCACAAACTTTCGCATTTATAATATTACTAGCTGTCCCGGCAAACTTTGTTTCGCCATTGAGGTTATAAATGTGCTGATTTAAAAAATGATAAATTAAATATTCATTTTAAAAGACAAATATAAAGATTATTTATTGGCCATCTAATGTATTTAAATAAAACTATTATACAGATTTTATCTCGTTTATTTCCTTTTTTATTTTCCCGAAGTTTCGGTGGCTTTACAGCAGCCATGGTCACGGGGGACTGAGGTGTTAGACTTCCTGATGTCAAAGTTATTAACTTGGTACCCTCATTTTTAGTTGTTGGTTGCGGTCCTATCCACGCTGAAATTGCTCACAGTGTCTGACAACTATTTGCTTGACATTATGTATTTCGTCAGCCAGGTGTTGCTGATCTCAGATCCCTTGTGCTCTCTGAAACAAATATATACCCACTGTTGCTAACTGTGTTGGATGGTGGTTAGATTTACCGTTTAAGTATATTCAGCATATTCCTCTGGCATGTTGTTCTCCTCTAGCTTCTTTGATACTATTGTGATGCAGTCTGCTACAGGTAGACAGGTAAACAAAGACTGAACATCAAAACTGACCATGGTTTAATTGTTAGCATGATTTATATGTTTAATCTCACTTACAAAATGTTATAAATACTTTGTATGTGCTCTTGTGTGTCCTCTTAGTAGTGAGAGCACCTTCGCTACGTGCTGGGCCAGACTGTATGTTGGTGTGTCAATCTGGCTTACAATGGGACGCAGCGGGTCCTCGGGTTTGTGTATTTTAGGTAGCAAGAACAAATAACGCTGATGGTCTTCCGACCCGTGAAAATGCCACAATCAGTACTTAATAAATTTCTTCATGTGCGTCGTTAGTTATCTACTTCTTGATCTCTGAGGTTTGCTCGACGATTCCTCATTGCCAACCGAGCCGTTTCACGCGCTACCTCTCTTTGCTCTTGTGATTGAGAAGCACGACTTCGAGCCATACTACCGCGGCGCTCTTCACTTCCAATTTCTTGTTCTTCAGTTCTTTCATTCGCAATGTTTCGAATCCTAGTTGCATTACGGCTTTGTCGCGAAAGATCAGATTGTCTTGGACGCGGCATCGTATTGCTAATAATAATATCCGTATAATAAGCTAATAGAAATTCGAAACTGACAGATCAACTGTCAACTTCAAAATTTCAAATTATCAAATATTCAACCATATTTAACTATAGACGACATTTTAGCTGTTGGTTCTCCTTTT